>JAYGXS010000005.1:47160032-47329340 GCA_036362985.1 Ligula intestinalis
TGGTGGTGGTGGTTGGTGGTGGTCGTCTTTTTTTCAACTAAAGGCCGTAGTGGTATTCCAGGTCTAAAAGGCTCACAATGCAGGCCACAGCCGCGGCCCACTGCATCCGACTTTGATCTCTTTCTGTCCCAGGAAGCCAGGGCGCCTGATCGGGCCACCACCTACCCTGCGGCATATTTTCGTATGACCTCCCCCCTCTCCCGATTATTTCGTAAAAAGGTAGCATCCCAATCGCTGACGGGAAGCATAGGGGCGGTGGGGGTGGTGGTGGTATCTGACATCAATGCTCTCTCCAGACGTCATCACGTGATGCGCCCCCACGAGGCTGGGTGGCAGGGCCCATGACCCAGCCACGGATGCACGCGTCGACGCCACACAGTGGGACCGCTGCGAGTTACGCTGTGCGAACCCAACCCGGTCACTGAAACTTCCCTCCCCCCCACCTTTCTCGCTCTCTCTCTCTCTCTCTCTCTCTCTCTCGTCTGTTATCCTCTGACTACAAAATGTTCACATTTTGTTCAACTTCCCCAGTCTCTGATGCTGGGTTCCCCTACGAGTTCGAAAGCTCAGGCTAATAAATCTACTCTTTTTGTGATAGTGCCATCATCTTTGCAGTAAGAGCTAGGCCTCGCATAATCGTCTTCACTCATGAGAATATTTCCACTGGGAGAATATCTGCTCGATTGGGTCGCGTCGTGGGTGCTGGGCTTCTGATCTGTGACAGTGCGCCTGCAAATCGCCGAACTTCGCCCCTCCCCTGTCTTTAACTTATAAATTGAGGCCTGTAAAGGACAAACCTGAACCATCTTACTCCAGTTTGTTTGAACGATCGTTCCTCCCCTTTTCAGAATTGTCGCTTGGAAAGCGGGTTTTGGTACCTGTTCCTAATGTCAATGGCATTTCGGTCCTGTATAAAATATTCCTCGGTCGGTTCTGAATAATAATTTCTATTGCTCTGTACCAACCCATTTCCCATCGAACTTACCGTAGGCTCTCGTTGCATTTAGACTTCACTCTGACGAGTCTTTAGTTCATTCCGATACCGGATATTTTCCTACATCTAGAGTAATTTTTTCTTATTACCTTAGGTTATTTTTTTCATACTATTACCTATTCGTTATCACATTCGTCGACTTCCTTACGTCGTGCCTGATGTCTATAGCAGTACATGTGATTTGTATGATGCAATTGATTATATTGCTTTCACAAACAATCCGCCCATTGCTACTATTGCATCTTCCGGGCTTATGGATGTTCTTTGGGATAGCGTGGGATTGTCTGTAGAAGCAACGGACATCTGATCTGTAAATGATGATTCCGATATAGTTTCCTCTAAAATGTGATAAATTACGTTGTACAAATAACACGGACTCCTAGACATATCAGACATGGCGTGGTTCGTAAGAAGCTCGAAAAGAAGGTAAACGTCTCGAACGTGATAATAAGTATGGAATAGTATGAAAATAATGATTTTAGGTACTTGGGGAAAGTAAGTCTAGGTGTGGGAAAATATCGGGTACCGGAATGGAGTTAAGACTCGTCAGAATAAAAAAGTAAATGTAACGGTTATTTCAAGGGGAACTGAGTTTGTACAGAGTAATAGAAATTATTATTCAGAACCTACCGAGGAATAGTGTATGGGACGGGAATGTCGGTAACGAGAGGAACAGCAGGCATTGAAACGTACTTTCCTAGCGCCAATTCTGAATAAGGGAGGAACGACGTTAAAACAAGCCGAGGTAGACAGGTTCAAGTCCGTCCGTTACAGCCCCACCATTGTTTCGTCTGGCCGGCTCTTTCAAAACAAACTGACCAAAGTTCAGTCTCCCGCCTCCCCCCCCCCCTAGCCGCGTCAGTCGTGGTTGTTGTCGGCGTCTGTGCAACGCTGCCGCCTTCCTGGCTGAGACACAGTGTGTCCTTTGTGACTCGCTCGTTCGCACGCAGGTGTCCGCGTTTTGTGTGCCGGCGTCGCCAAACTTGCCGCCCGTCCGTCCGCTTTTACCAAAAGGAGAAACCTGTAGACGCCTGGCGGGGGGTTCAGCACGTTAGTCGGCCGCGTCAATTCTGTTTGAGTCCTTCTAGATACTGTCGTGGACGCTTATTGTGTGCTGCAGAGCATTAGTCAATGGAAGTCACCAGTTTCTTCGTTAGTCGGTTTACCTCGGGAGATGAAGGTTGGAGAGCCATAGTTTAATTTTCCTTTTAGTATAAACAACAAAACCCTAGTTGGTATGTCAATACACCGGGTCTAGGCGGGGGGAGTTTACCAGCTGGTAAGACAAATCAGCCTTACTGTAATGCCACCGCGCTAGGACCTTTTTGGTTATCTTCCAATTCTGTGAGAATCCAGGCCCTTCTTTCCTGTTAAGCCTGGTACACGTGACTTTTTGGGCAGGTTGTGCACAGCACCCGCGGTTGAGCGAATTAGCTTTGTCGTCCGTTGCGCGCCCAATCCATTTTTGGCTAAATTTCTATCTAGTTCCATATCTCATGAAATATAAACCGAAATTCTGAAGTGTGCTTTCGGTTCGGACATATTAATTAAGTAGGGTTACAATACTGATTATCGTATTACCTAATGTTAGTCTAATTCAGTCACGTCAGGATGCCAGCTTTTGAAAACCTTCCCTCTCATCATCCAAAAGAAATATATTCTGCAAAAAATAGATTCCTAAGCAGTATGCCTTTTTTCTCGTCGATTTTCACTGCTCTCCTAAGTTCAAGTATATTTCTTGTACAAAATAGGCAGAAAATATTCCTTTTTTGTAGTCATTTGTTGGTAAATGGCGTCTTCTACCACTCGAAGAGTGGCTTTAAAAATGTTTCTAAACGAGCATCTTTCTTACCGCCTGCAAAACTTACACTCTGTAAAGAAAGAGCTAATTAAGTAGTGTGCATCCTGCTCGGTGATTTCCGATTCAAAAATATTTTATAGAAAATGTGTGCAAAAATATTCTTTTTTGTACTTGCTTGGTAGCAACTTACGCCCTCTTCAAATTTTATGCTTGAAAAAGGGGCGTATTTCGGTTTGAAAAAGTAGTTTCTAATTTGCCGAATACTTTTGAACCCTATCGGCCGTTAAAGGTCTCCGAAATATGCACTGTATACATTCTGCTTTTGGATAAGTTAATATTTTCCTCGGAAGGAAGTCATATAGTTCTTATAAAATTTTGCTATGGAGGTGTACCGAGCAGTTTAATTTTTAAGCAGCATTACCAAATGGCCAGGTACATTGCACATTTCATGATCGTAAGAAATGGCATAATTAGGAACTTTTTTGATACCGAAAATTACACTTACTTCAAGTGTAAACTTTGAAGAAGGCGCAATCTTCAAATAAAAGAGTACAATGAAGAACATTTTCGTGTGTTTTTTTTTCATAGAATCAATTTACATTTATAAGAGCAGTGGGGAACAAAAATGCGTACTTCTTAGGTAGCTATTTTTTGCAGATGCTCAAAGGGCAGTTTTTTTCAGAAAGCTGACATCCTAAGTGACTGACATATTTTGAAACTAGGTTCTATGATAACCATTATTACAACCATAGTGAATTAATCGGTTTAAATCGAACGCAGATTTCAGAATTTCGGCTGACAATTCACGAGAAGGGGACTTTACCGTATCTTGTCTTATCATCAGGACACAGTGTGCCTGATAAGAGCTCAGTAATGTAGATGCCGCACAATTTATCACTTTGTGGGCAGGAATGCATCCAACAGCCTTCTTGAGGACCGAACTCTTGGTGCTCGCTCCTTCCTGTAGGATTAGTGATTTTTATGCGAGGGCTCTACTCCGAGCCCCAAGACGCAAGGGGACGAGCATGTCCTGCAGGTTGATCGTTGAACGCCCTGCCTACGATCGTTAGCATTCCCCGTCGGCAGCAATCCACAGGCCAACAGGTCTGTGCCCGGCGTTGAACACTTACAGTCGCTCGATGATCAAGGAACACGGGTTCGAATTCCGGGTCCTGCAAACCTGGAGTTGGGCATAACTGGCTGACGACGGTTAATATAGCTAGAAATGACTGCCTCGGTCTCCCTGGTCCTTATCGATACACATTTCCGGACCTATTCTGTGTTTTTTTCTTGTCATCGGCACTCTTAACAATACGTTGATTTGCCAGCGTGCTGTCTACATGTCGCCGCTCTTCCACCTTAAATGTGTGTACGCCACCCCCGCACAAGCACTTTGGCAAAAAAACATCTCTAATACGGAAATGGTCGCAAAAGGTGTTTTGTGGGTGAATTTGTGTTTTCGGGCTGGATAAGACAGCAAAGATTCCTCGGTGGAAGAAGGTAGGTGAAAGGTCGACGACAGGTCATGTCGCGTCACTGCTATCCCCGCGAAGAGTGGGATACCAACAGAGGACTACAATGACCATCGTTACTGACCAGCCAACCGAGCGCATAAGTCCCTAGCGTCAGTACGTCCAGTTGGAGGTCAGTCGTTTAATTACTGCAGAAGTACAAGGCAACGGCTTTTGGGGAAGCTAGGGATACGTAGCGACCATTCTTAGCCGTCACTGTCCACCTGAGTGTCGAGCACTTGCACATGGATGGATGGGCGTCCACCAATCGCTAACAGAACTCACTCGCCCCGTTTTGCCTCGGGGTTCACCCTCGAGCCCCGCCAGTAGCCCCAAAGTGGTTAGTAATGAAGGCGGAATGATCATTTTTTGTTTCATCAGCCAGTCATGCCGAACGCTAAGTGGGGCACCATCTGAGAGTCGAACCTGCGACCTTTTGATCAGGAGCCTAACGCTTTAACCTGTTGAGCCACTTGCTCGTAATCCTGCCGGTTTAGATCGGGCATGTTGACACTGGTGGGTGGATGCACACCCTGTCTTTCTTCCTCTGTCTATCACACTAGCAACTGTGCAGCAGCTGGTGGGACTCAAAAGTGAGCCCCAAAGCAGAATGGGGCGAGCGGGTCACCTAACCATAGGGTTTGCGCCCATCGCCAATGTTCATATACCCGATTGCTCGAAACCTACAAGGCAACGAGCACATTTGCGCATTCGAGCCCTGGGATGGTGCATCATCTGAGATTCAGTATGGTTGACTGATGACGCCGAACACGTCTCCGTTGTCTTTGTTGGTAATGTTGTCCTAACTAATACACTCTCAATCGTATATATGTAGAAAGAATAATATCGACTTTAGTCAAACTACTTAAACGAAATTAGTAGGTGTTGCTTATGAACTAAGTGCCGAACGAGTGTACATATTCCTAACTGACCAGTGTGGTCCATATCCTGCTTGTTAAACCTTGAATGTGCAAGTCGTGTGGTTATTAGCCTTTCAAGTACTGTTGCATATGGATCGTATTTCAAGTTAACTATACGAAATTCTTTCGATGAAGGTAGTCCAATTTTTCTGCGATAACACCGTCAGGGCGTCTCATACAATCCACAAAGGACGGCTGACGTAGTTTGCGCACATTCTCATTTTTCCATCCCACAAGGAGGGAGTTCACACTTTGACTCAGTAGGAGCACTTATAATCACCTGGTGGTCTTTTGCCCTTAACGGTTGGCTTACCACATTAATAGCACGATGTGGGTTAGCCTATCCGAGTCACCTATGACAAGTCGCCATTCGTGAAGGCACATTGAGTGGGAGATCAGTGAAGTTGGCTTGATTAGTCATAATTGCAGCCCTATCAGGCGCAACTATTCTCACTTCTTTACACAAAATTTCACATGATCTTCTTAGTCTGCTCTTGTGGCAGGGCTGGCTTACGACATGCAATAAGCCCAAGGTGACTATTCCAGTTTCGTCTGTCTTTGTCGATCTAGTTGCTCTATCACACGATTTCTTCTCCTTCCCTTACTTGGCCTTGGTGTACATTTATTCAATTCTGTTTTATTGATTCGCGATAGAGGGAGACGATTCCTCACGAACTGCATCGTCCGGCCAATCGTAGATCAACGCGCAGCCGCGGCTTCTGCGGTATCCTCCTTCCCCTGCTACCCACTGAAACTGACATCGAACTGACCACTTTTGTGAACCCCGCGGTCTGTAGTTCGGGAGCAACGCGCGCCAGTTCGCACTCTGACCAGTTCTTCTCCTTGCCTCGCCACTTTCATCTGCGTTCCCGTCTTGGTCGGTTTTGCCTTCGAACAACACGATAATGCGCACGCACCAGTAGGGTAAATCCTTCAGCAAGAACGACTGGTTTCGGGACCTTTCCACCTCGCTCCAGAGCATATCGAAACTTCGGACTGCCTTCGCAGTGTGTACTGCTACGGTCTCTGTCCTCTTTAGGCATCAGGAAGATATTGTACATGCATTTTACGGACAGCCCTTCGCCCCCGTCGTGCCCACATGTTTTTTTAGAAATATTCAACCAATAGCTCATGTAGGCACGCGTGCACTTGAGGTGCATATCACATCAATTCTGCTTTACATTCCATGCGCGCATACCTATCGATCCATTTTGCCGTTTCATCAGAGGAAACGGGGACCTTCCTGTACTTACATGAGTTGCCGTTTCCGGCCCTTACTAACACTGGAGGAAGTTTGTGGCAGCACTTTCGTGTCTCATTGTTTTCCATTTTCACATCCCGCTGGCCTCCACATTTTCGATCTTGTCTCCTTGTCGCCGATTTGTTTGTTTATTCTATTTTGTACAAAGTGTATGCAGTGCGAGGTCTGGGCTTTTTTGTGCTCGTATTGTTACCTATCGGCAGGTATAATAAGGAGGGCGGTGAGCGAGCTGAATCGAGAGCATTAGCATCGAGTAGTCATCATTCCCAGGACTGCTAAGCTTCATCATGGGAACCTACTCTGACTCGGGATCAGGTAGTTCTTTATTGGTTATTCAGCAACTATCTTTAAAATATCATTTCATAGAAGTCCATATTTGAGCCTCGGGACAGGGTATTTGAGGCAAATGTAGCAGTGTTAACAATCATTTAGGAGACGTAGGGATAAATATGCGGAATGCAGGTTGACGTGTCAGTTGAACGAATTGGTGTGCAGAGCTTCGGGTTTGTCTTGACGCGGTCAAGGCTGTGAGATCTACTTTAAACACATACGACAGCTCCTCCGTCGATTTTGACGATGGGCATCGCGTGCTCCAACAAGCCGCAGCAAACGCTGAAGTAAACCGAAGCAGACACTGAGGCAAGCTGGGCCAGCAACACGAAGGCTACAGCACGCAGAAGAAACACAGCGAACTACCGCGAACGAAAACAGGAGTTAAAGCAGACTCGCGGAGAATCATCCCACTCGCTCGCCGCTCCCACCTCCGTTTCTGGTGTAAAAACACACACACGCTTAGTTCGTTCCGTCTTATGGGAGAAATCAGTCAGCTATGGGGAGCAAAGGCAGGGCAGGTTGCCGTGAGATGACTATTTGCTTGTGTGGCTGAATAAAGCCTCCGTTAGTTAGAGTGCGAACAACTATCTGTTCTTTGCGTACTTGTATATCTTATGTGTCAGCACGGGAGCGTGAGTGTCAGGCGCGTGTTTGGTTAAGCCAAGGGCTGAGTCCGCAGCGTCTGATAACAAGGTCACCTGGGCACCAAAGCAGGTTGGCTGGCGCGCGCGTAAGATAATCTCCGGTGCAAGTGCGACCGGGACTAAGCCCAATTCAAACCTGGGGGGCTGCCGTGTTTTGGGGGTGCGCCTGCTGACAAGCCAGCTGGTCGCGGCCGTCTCTCAAAAGTCGTCAGGACAGAGTTCTGCTGGGAGATCAGGCGGACAACGATAAAAGGATGCATTCTAACACTATAACTGCATGACCACTCTGATCTAACGAGGATGCACAGCTCATCACGCCAATAACCTCGGGCGAACTTTAGTTTCGAAGATGACGTTGGGAATCAAAAGCGATTGGCCAGTAGTACGCAGAAGGTTCTGGTCGGCTGTTGTTTCAGCGTTGTCAGTGGAGGCCGAGTTCCAGTCTGTTTGAGGTGCATAATAGGCCCCAGTGATGAGAGTATTCGGCCACCTAGCATCCAGTAGTTGGGCATCGGCTTCAACGTCTTTGGTCGGAGGTCGATACACAAGTAAGATATCGAGGTTTTGAGAACCCTTTGCCCTTGTGGTCGACAATACTGCATTCATGTTATAGAACAGGTCAATGGTTTTGACTGAAACGTACAGGACATTCTTTGTAAAGGTAAATTATACCTCCACTCTTTCAGTTTTCCCGGTGGTGGTGAAACAGTTAAAGGTAACGATACCCCCAAAATGTCGTTATACGGGACCGGTGGCAAAGGGTGGATATCACAGATGGCAGGAAGGCAAATTAAAACTGTAGCGTATAAAGGTAATAAATAGTATATAAAATTGTTATAAAGTCAACTATATAGCGCAATAATCTACAAAAAAGCAACTTGAAGCAAATCGGAGGCAGTTGAATAAACTACCGCTTCGGATAGAGAAACAAATCAGGAGCCAATGGAAAATGCAGCCACTAAGAAGCACGAATTGGGCATTCGGAAGCCGAGAATTCGACACTATTATCTGATTATTATGTAGCCAAACAGCGTTATTTTTGAGCCTATACTAGCAATTGATTTGTAGGTAGATCCACAAGGAAGCAACAGTGGAATGCAAGTATACGTGTTAATTCAAAAAGAAAGTAGTCTGTATATGAAATCTTAGTGCAGATAATCTTATCAAAATATATTAAGAATTCATCATAGCAACCATATGGTGTCTCGATGGTGGCGGCAGTGAGGAAAAAAGACCCCAATTCCCAGGTAACAGCTCACTCGACAGGACCCGGCCATATTTTAAAGTTTCACGAGGCCAAAACCCTTGCAAGAGGTGACAACCGCGTAAGTCGCGAGCTGCTCGACTCATGGTTCTCTGGCCCCCAGTCTATCAGCAAGTTCAACGATTTGGCTTTCCCATACGGTTATTGAGACATTTCCTGAGCGAGAGAATCAGTCACGTGGGAAGGACTGGGCGCAAAGACAATTCTGACGACAGCGGGCATAATTGTCACGCAATTATCAACCCCGCATCTGAAGCGGACAAGAACGCAGTGAAAACCTCAAGCCGTGGCTAAAGGAACTGACAATTATAGTACGCATGCGGTTGACTACTACGAACTATAAATACCGTGTTATCTGTGCATGTATCAACCTATCTGCGCATGTTTCAGACTGTTCTTCGATTACCTATGATTAAGGATTCCCGAGGGAATCCAAAACGTCAGGGAAATAAAACTCTTGTTCCAGTGATCGCATCTTCGCCTTCTGAACTGCTTCCTGAGACTTGAACATTCGCTACTATTGACAATGTATGTTCGTCATTCATCCATAGAATCCTGCAATAATTTGCGAGACGAATTAAGTACCCTCTGCGAGACTTGTTTACCCACTTTTTATAGTCCCTGGAGGACAAGCAGGCCATAATGTGCCTACAAAACTAAAATTAAAGGTTGCATTTATATCAAAGGAGTAAATGTTACATGTTTCTAAAAAGCTTCGTAATGGATAGTTTATGAATAGGAATCGGAAACAAAGACAGGGACATCTTCTTTTCCATATCAATTTTAGGCTAATCATTGACGGTAAGAGCAGAGGAACACAAGTTCAATGGAGCTGCATGACAAGGCGGAAGAAGATATGCAACGTTATTAATTCTGGCGAACTCCTAACAAAAGGTCAACCACGCGGTCCTCGTATAGCAGCCTCCAAGGAACTTCTATAATTAAAACCTACTTCCAACTTTTTAGTAGGTCGCATTTCCACCTATCCAAACATTCCTCGACCATTTTAACTAATAAGAATATTTTGATAGATTTATCGGTCTATAGGCTTTATTTTCTGTCTCTCTTCCATTCCTCAACACTTCCACTTACATTCTTAATTCAGTAAATTAAATACCAGCGGCTTTTAATTTAGTCCTTATTGCGTATTTACCACGCACATATACGGCCCCAGTTGTACCCCAATCTTTCTCTTCCCTTTAGCGAAAAATCCCGTTAGACCCTTGGGCGGAGGAAAATTTGCCTTTGGGTGACCATACGAGCAAATCTTACTGGGAATGCTTCCGAAGAGTCAAGTTCACAAGGGAGACTGAGAACACCGTGTTCATGTGTCAACCGTTCCCCGTCCCGATCTTCGGTTACTCAACAAGCTGCCGTATTTGCTCCTGAAAACCCCTTGATAGAAAGATCAGGAGTTTTTTTACTGTCAGCTCGATCCGTTACAGTACATATATTTTGACCTTGCCTGTAAACTGGCAATAAGTAAATAAATGTGTAGGCTGAAACCAAAAACGACTGCAATTGAACCAGAAACTGTAAAAAAAGAAATAGAAGAGTTAATCAAGTGTGTTGAGATGCATACACACATGAGAGAAGCCGCAGAACCCTAACCAAACACATTGTATATTGAGTACCAAAGTCGATGCATGTATGAAAGAGTCATACAAAATATTTTTATCACAACAAAATAAGAAGTTAATAATGCATATTAAACACGGGTTATACCCATGCCATGCAAGCTCTCCGATATCAACCTGGTTCGGCATTTATATTTCTAGTTGGGGGTGGGGGACTACCGAGCTATTCATTAGTGGTTGAACTGAACTTTGTTTCTCTTATTGTGACAATGTTCGGGGAGGGGGTACAGATATGGGTTCAAAATTCTTAAACATTGCAGTGTCTATGTTATGCGTTTGTATAGAAGAATTTAGGCTTGGAATTTACGCAAGGTGCATTCACAACTCTGGCACTGTCTACTGGACCAGCTATGTCGTTAATTCAACTGACTGGATCTAGAAGAAGGCAGGTGGGCGTTCGACTATCCGGTCTTAATTAGGTAGGTGCTAACTGATCGGCTACGGACTTCCTCCAGTGTGCCTTGTCCTTGCTGGTTATGCCCCTGTGCCTAAGGCTTATCCTTATAAACTACCGGGTTCTGTTCTCCATTGTTTTGCCATGCTATCAATTCTAGGACAACTTTGCGGCCTTTAATTTTATTGACCTTGAGTAGATGGGCTGAAAAAACACCTTTTAGGAATGTTTCCATTGAAAACACCGAGAACGGGTTAATTTCGCCTATTCTGTGTTGCCTAGGGCAATTTCAAGGAATCATGGCCCTTTTTGTGGACTGTGAGCAGCATCCCAGGCGAACGTTTTTAGAGTTGCAATTTTTTACGATTTTTGCAGCATTTCTTTGGCTGTTTACTGGAATCGCTCTAAGTCGGTATAAGTTCGTTCCTGTGGATGACAGAGTAGGGTTTGAAAAGGTTTTGACAAATGATGCACTTCTCGTGCCGGGCACTCCTCTCTTTCTTAGGTCGTCGTCGGTTGCCGCGTGGTCTCCGAGGAAATGTGTTGGTACCAGAGAGGTGGTTCCGTTTATGCTAAACTGGTCTCTACGACGTTCTTCTCTTGTTAATAATAATAATATGTTTATTATGCCAGTTTACAGGCAATTGTAAAGAGTTGGTAATGCACCTCTTGGGCGCCTTCCAACACCTCCAATACCGGAAAAAACCTAAAACAAACTCCCTATGTTGCGGCCAGTATTGGTTTTGTTTCAGGTTTTATGTTTGGTCAATACTGGGCGAGATAGGGAGTTTGTTTCAAGTGAAAAAAAACCTGCGTTCAAAGGTATGATACAAACGGAATAAATTTACAGTTGTAAGCTGAGTTGACTAATCAGCAGGAGAACTGTTTCATATCGTTTAAAAACATTAGTTCCAGACGGAGAGGGTTGGCACAAGAACACAGTGTTCTCAGTCTTCTTTCAATGGTTGTCGGCAAAAGTTGCGCGCCATTGGCTGAAGGGTTAGCAGACTGCGGGCTGCTGCTTCAGCAGCATTATCTTCAGAAAGAAGCCTGGCGGGGTTCAAAGTCCACGAACGCCATCAGAGTGAAAGAGAGATTCCACCGAGTCAGCACCCAAAATTCGTGAAAGTTGTCCTGAATGTAGAAAACGAGTTATAGCTCTCTTAAACATTGGGTAGTTTTGCTGGGTTTTAATACTTTTGGGCAGCTTATTCCAGATTGATATGGCATTTACTGAAAAGAATTGCCGGTACTTAACTGTGCGTGCCATAGGAAGAAATAAAAATACGTCTCGATGACTGGCGCGTCGAGAGTGCTCAAGCTGCCTTATTGTAATAAGAGGATTAAAGGTTTGACCATTCAAAAGTTCGAACAGTAAAAAAGACCCTTCTGCAATTGACGAAGCCATAGGGGATCCAGCTTTATAAGTTCGCACCTTTGTTGGTAGGTTACGTTACGGTGTTCTGTAGTGAAAATTCTTCTAGTGAAGAAGTGCTGCACCGATTCTATTTTCTTCCGTTCACTAGTGCGCAGAAGACTGAATAGAGGCGAGCAGTATTCAAGACTAGGTCTCACGTACATATTATAAAGGCTAGTTCTAACCTTTGTGGTCTTACAATTTCTAAGGATAAATCCGGTGGTTCGGCGTGCTTTCGAGACTATCAGGGCACAGTGCTCTGACAAATTGAGACTATTAGAGTAGGATATGCCCAAATCCTTGATAACTCCTGTGACATTTAATTCGTGGCCGTCAATGCTTAATTCCGGTTGATGATCGTCACCAACAACCATAACGGAACATTTGTGCCATGAAAGGGTGAGGCGCCATATGCAACACCACTGGGCGAAGGCCTGAAGATCCTTTTTTATCAGCTCGAGCACGATGTTGCGATCTGTCGGTTTATATCGATAAGCGACTTTTAAATCTTCAGCGTACATGAAGGGTCTGCCATATTGAAAACAATCTGAAACGTCGTTGAAAAACAGGCAAAATAGGAGCGGACCCAGTACACTACCCTGTATAACTCCACTCCTCACTTGCGTGGGGTTGGAGATAACATTAGAAATTTTTACTTGTTATGTGCGAGCATCCAAATAGGAAGATATGAAGTTCAGTGGCTTGCTACCTATGCCAAAGGAGGCTAGTTTCAGAAGGAGGAGGTTATGATCGACCCGATCAAAGGCCTTAGTAAAATCAAATAGACGCTATAAGTGGCAAAACCGCTGTCTCTAGATTGCAGCACATAATCAAAGAAAGAGAGCTGACAGGTGTCACAAGATCGTTTCTCGATAAGCCATGTTAAGCTGTATTGAGCAGGTTTTTCTCTGTCAAGTGACGCATCATCTTTTCTTTGATTTAGGTCTCCAAGATCTTCGAGGCTGCGGGAAGTGTATTTATTGGCCTAAAGTTGTCGAATGAGGTCGATCGGCCATGCTTGCGAATAGGCATTATGTGCGATTCCTTCCACAACGAAGGAAAGGTTTCGCTCTCAAGAGCAAGATTAAATACCTTACAAAGAATATATGGAAAGATATCATTCGCTTCAGCTTTTAGAAGGCTAACTGGGACGCCATCTGGTCCTGGACTATAGGATTGACGATAACGACGAATGGCTACAGTCACATCCCAGACGGTAAAACTTATGGTTTCGAGTATGGCACTTGTCCAAGCCTGGATAACCGGAGGTGCAGCGAACGAGCTTTCACTAAACGTTTTGGATAGGAACGCATTGAAGCTATCGGCGGTCAACTAGGCGTCAGCCATGGGGTTTCCTAAAGCATCTTGAAGAATGGGGTGTTGCGTTTTCCTCTGCGCTTTAACTGTACGCGAAAAGAGTTTCACAACATTAAGGGAAGGATTTTCAGCGAAGTAAGCCTCATTGGCTATCTGTTTTTCTTCGGAGAGCTTCTTAGCCTGCTCAAAGATCAGTGTGATCAAGGGCAGAATGGAAGTGTCGTTCTGCCGATGCAAACGACGAGAGAGTTTGCGCAGCCTACGACGGAAAGACAGAGGAAGGTACACTTCATCCTTGACATGTATTACTTTCTTACGGGGGACAAAGTGGAGGATGAGTGGATCCAACAGTTTGTACAGCGCATCGGTACAAACATTTACATCCAAACATTGGAAAAATTCAGACCAGTCGAGAGCGTTTAGATGTGCCAGTAGGTCAGCCGTGTTTGCTGATCGGAAGTCATGATAAAAACTATACTTTTGGGAAAATGTTTCATCCGCCTCCAGTTCTAGTTCACTAACAACTGTAAGATGGTCTGAACTCCCAAGTGCGTCTAAGGATGACACTGAAAGTGGTTTGCATCCCCTACAAAAAATTAGGTCGAGTATGTTTGCTCCTCGAGTGGGAAAATCGACTACCTGATCCCACATGCCAATATCTATTGCCTCAAGTAAGTTCTCAAACTTTGAAGGACCGGATGGTGGAAACCATTGCACGTCAGGAAGGTTAAAATCGTCTGCAATCAAGCAATACTTAAGATTCAAGTCAGCAGCGGCATGAAATGCCTGCGAGAGACAAAGATCGTAGTCTGCATTGGCATTAGTGGGCGATAAACACAGCCAACAAGTAAGGAGTATTTGTTTTTTAAGAACAACTCGTAGCCAGCAGCTCTCCTCAACCGCTGTGAATTGTGGAAAGTCCAACGGGAGAAATGCAAGTGGCTGCTTAATATAGATGCAGCTTCCTCCGCCACGGCCATTGTTTCGATCGTTCCGAACGCATTCATAGCCTAGAACAGAGAGCTCTGAGCTACAGAGGCCGGTGCCCATGTCTCAGTTACCATAACAATGTCTGGGTGGTTGACGAAAACCATAGTCTGGAGCAGAGGCATTTTATTAATCATTGATCTGGCATTTAAAACGACCAATTTAAGAGGGCATGTCTGAGGTTTCGGTGGCGGGACAGCTAGGCCGTCACTGTTACCGGCTTCGACCAGAGCGATGTCCTTTTGACCTGAACTATTTTTCCCTCTCTTTTTTTGAGATTTGTCTCGCCATTGGTTCTCCGTTTTTCCAGCTCTATTATTAGCTGTCTCATCTTTCTCCGCTCTTTCAACTCGTAATCCGGCTGAAAAAAACTTGCGAATGTAGACTCCGCAAGGATGGTTTGCGCTCTAGCAAGAGTTTCGCCTGTGCTTCAGTTTCTAAAATAAATTTTAGAGGTCGTGGCCGAGAAATTGATTCTGGAGCTGTTGGAGCCTTCCCTATTCAAAATGCCTTAAGAATGCGGAACGACTCGCCTGGTTTTAGCAACGGTTTGGCGTACACCCGCATAAGACCCACGTCATGGTCAATTCGTTCTTATGCAATTGACGACTCTGACTCTGGGGCCCCTTTTACAACTATTTTCTTCTTGCGACTCAATGGGGAATTTGTTGCAGGGGGAGGTGTGTATTTTGACCCACCTACAGTACCACCACCTATTACTGAAGTTGGGGCTCCGACTCGAGCTACAACTAATCTTCCTTCGTTCGTTCGTTTTCTTTCGTCAAAAACTTCGCTCTAGGAGGGTAGCACTTGTAGTGGGCACTACTGCCCGAGGCCCACCTAACCTTTGGCGACACAGACAAGGACACTCAGGGCAGGACTTTGTGCGAATGTACTTTTCGGCCTGCCTCCAACCAGCTGCAAGCTGGTGCATAAGACACTCACCACCCACGCCAGTATCTACCTTCGTGTGCTCCAACTAATGACCATCAAGGCCACGAGACAGAGCGGGGATTTGGCGGCCACCCCCGATTACTGACGCTAAAACTTACTTTGAATTCTGCCCCCTCGTGAGGCAGACGCGCCGCCGCTGCTCTCTCTCACATGTCTCTCACAGTCGAAGGCAAGCCTGACCAAGTCAACCTTCCTATGAACTATTCGCCGACTCATTTTGTAAAAATAAATTGTTCCAACTGCTCTGGTTTTCCAAGTCTTCTCGCATCTCCTGAAGAACTGGCCCTGGAAGATCGCAGCCGTTAGGGTTAAATATTAGTAGCCTCAACACCATTGCGATACCTCTTGGAATGGTCTTTTACAGTGATATAGTGGAATTAGGTTCAAAGTTGTCTGGATTCATAAATTTCCATTCGTATTCATTCCTGTTTCTTGGATACGATTTATGCAATACTGGTGTTTCGTGGCACCTGTCTGACCAGTTTAGAAGTGTTAGACTTTACATTTGGCTTCACTTGACGTTAGAAGTCAGTGAACCAACATTTATTGTAATTCCTGTGCGTATGCAAAATAGCTTATTATCTTCTGGATTCTTAGGACCTTAAACTTGATGGCTTCATAGCCAACTCCTCAGTTAAGTCATTTATATAGAAGTAAAGATTTCTCCTGGGTTCCATGATGCCAAACTTTCTTTCAGCTTTGTCAATTAAATACGCTAGCGAACACCTTCTTAAGGTTTACAGAAATGACATCCAGTGGATGGCCCAGACCTATGGCTATAACTCCTTTCTCCTGCGAAAAAATTCTCTGATAATCCACGAATAGTCACGGTGAAAGTCAGCTAGTCGACATGAAACAGGTTCACATATTCCAGACGCGACACCGGGTTCTAGGTCCACCAACGTCATCAGAACAGAAGAGCGGTTGCTCTTAGTCAGCACTGAAATTAGTCGCGAGAGGTGTCCTGAGTGTAGAAAACTAGTGATAGTCATCTTAAGCGAAGGAGAGCTTTTACTGTTTGAACAATACTGTTTTGAAATCTGCGAAGACACAGTTGATCGATGTGAGTAAGCCCATGTTGCTTTTGCTAGGATAGGTTACGGTATTCTTACGATGGAACTTTTCAAGTATAAAAATGCTGGACCGATTCATTTCCCCCTTGTTCTTAAGCGTACAGAAGGCATAATAAAAACGAGCAATATTGGTGATTATATCCAACGCAAATTTCATAAAAGTTGGTTCTAACACTGATGTTTTTTAATTTTCAGAGAATAAACGCGTTAGTTCGGCATGCTTTAGAGACACTCAAGGCGCAGTGGTCTGAAAGATTAAGACTAATAGGATATGCTATGACTAGATCCATAATAAATCTGAGCACATTAAGGTCGTGACCATCTATGTTTAGATGAGACTGACGTCGATAACAACCATAAAGGAACATTTTTGCTACGAAAAAGAAAGGCATCATGCGTAGCATCATTGGACAATGGCATGAAGATCCTTTTATGAAAGCTGAAGCATGATGTTGCGGTCGATCTGTTTTTATCGATGGGCAACTCTCGTCAATCCTCTTCGGTTACATCACTCTATGTTTTTCTAGTGGTTCTTAATACGACTGAAAAAATACATCTTTGTATGAGTTTTCAAGAGGCATTATTCGTTAAACAGGGTTTAAAACTTGCAGACCATTTTTGATATGAATGTTAAGAGGTCACGGGGATGACAGTGCAGATGATCTATCCAATCTCCCTAGATGGAAACATAGTGCATGATAACACACCAACCACCCCGAAGAACAGCATTTGAACATGCTCAGCACAGATTAAAGTCATGTTCGACTCTTTCCTTTGCAATCGCAAAAGTAGACTTAGGAGGCCCTTTTATACGATATTGTGTTTTAAATCCGGATGTCTCTTAGTGACTCGGTTCTCTGGTTGTTCTGATAGGGCTCCCTTAACAGGACAAATTAAATTCCAGTTAAATTAAATTAATTTTCGTCAGCACTAACACCCATTGCTAAGATGAGTGGCAAATTCATAATGAGAAATTTGTGCATTTATCTGCAAGTAGTTACTTTACGACCAGCATTGGATTCCATTCGAACATCTACCGATAAAAATGAACTTTCCTGCGAAGTTAAGCTTTTTTTCTGTTATTGTCTTAACGCTCTTCAATTTCTTCCGCTTAGACTCTTCAAATTCCTCAAGCATTTCAATGTCATCATAGGATGCGGCATCCAGCAAAGATGCAGCTTTTATTGATTTATTTATTTTTTAAGACAGCGTTCAATTGTGTGCTCTGCTGTCCTCGGGCAGTTAAATAATGGCGCATTAGAAGCCCAATCGCGTTGCAGATAGCAAATGCGTTTTCCTAACAAGTCCCTTAATATTCGAGTAGCTAAATAATTAATAGACAACAATAAATGTAAGTACCCAATGAGTGAATTTCTGTATAGGTGAAAAAACGTGGAACCTTAAAACTCGGCAGATGTACCCTAAACGTTCAACTCAAGGGGCTGTTGGCCTTTGTAAAATTAAGAACTAAGCCGTGTATTTATATATTAAATGTGTAACTTATGGTTGTAACGTGCTTGCACTAAGATTACTGCTTATGGCGAAGTTTTCACGCTATAGGAATGGAAGTTCGGTCGATGTTAGGTATTGTTATAAGCTCGGAAATATTCGGCTCAGCGGATATTATAAATAAATCGGTTAGTAATGTTTTCTAGGGCATCCATGCCTGAGAATTAGGTACCGGGAAAACAATAGAAGCTTTATGCGAATCGCCATTTGGCTTGGCGTCTGGCAATCACAATGCTTCGAGGCATGATAATTTGGCTTGATAGTCGTTGTCGACCTCGAAAAGGGAGTCAAGGTTGGGTGTAGTGGCACTTTTGTTGAAACGATGATCGTTTGCACCGAACACATTAATATGGAATGGGGTACGCGTTGGCCAGCCATCCGTTCGTATTCATTGACTGTTCTCTTTGATACAAAATTTTAGCGAATATAATGCTATGTGCACCAAGAAACTTAGGCTATTTGGAAAGCGTACGCAGAGTGAATAGAAAAAATTGACCTATCAAAGGATACACAACGTAATTAGAAAAAATGAAATATGATTTGTCTTTGTTTTCGAGTACGAGTGAAGAGAAAGCGACTCGGGGAGTAAATATTAGTATTTTTGGTTTACGTGGAATGAACGAGACTTCGAGATCAGACCTGGAGACATGTTCTCACGTCTATCTCGCCTCCTTTAAGCTCCCGATAGGAGGACAATGATAAGGCAACTGGAGATGTGCTCAGGGAATAGCAAAGCTAACTAGTCCGTCTATGCGTATTGCATAAAAATAGCTTAAACAAGATATACCCTAACTAAATGTTCATTTTGGGTAAACCTTGTTTTCTTCCATTCCATATACACAGTTTATCGAAAGTGTTCTGTAGCTTCATCTTTACATTGTTTTACTTCAGTAGTTATTACTTAAAACCTATATTTGAAATTTGTCTATACATGCTGGAAGTTCTGTTTTGTGCTGCAGTTACCGACGATTCCGTAGACTTACCATTCAGTCTTTAATAAATCAATGTCAGGCTGTCTTAGTCTATCTAATTTACGATTATAAAAATACGATATCGATACGATATTACGAAAGTTTTTTTGACAAGTAGAGATCCTGCGTATCACTGGTCTACAACGTAGTTCGGCGCGCGCACCTTTGCTGTTGGTTGGCCCTTAGAGAATCTTCCGGCAGGTTGCTTAGATTCCGTGAGCAAACGAAATTTCAGTCACCTCCTATCTTATTTTTCTGGGAAAGAGTCTATTTACTGTACCAGGCTCATTGGTGTGCTATGTACCGTAAACGTACCTTTTCATCATGCAGAACGGCTAAAACAGTGGATAGTCTCCGTCCCCACAGTTCTCGGGAGACTGGCGGATGGGACGCACATCTTAAAATAGGGTTCTAGCCACCAGATTCGTCTTCGCTTAGTAGGTGGAAAAAACGAATTTCAATGAAGGGTTGGCATAAAATAATGAGCTTCTGCATCTGGCAAGCGATCAACCTGAAAGAAGCCCTTTGGCTGCGCTGTCGTCACTTAAGTTATTCCTATTCTCACTGCCCCCAGAAAACCATTTGAGGACTAGAAAACCATATTTCCACCCAACGAAATTTTTCGCACCGCAGTAAAAACACATCTGAAGATATTTGCGTAGTTGGGGGTCATTTGTGTTTCCGTTCAACAATGAAAACATCGACACAAACTGCCCAAAGTCTACTTTGATAGGTTTTACACTGTCTAGCTTTTAAATCCCTTTCCTCCGATCGCTCAGGCTCAGCGCTAAATTTCTTTGGATGCTTTGCAGGTTTCCATCATGTCCGGCACATACCTCGTTCAGTACATCTTACTACGCTCTGACTTGAAGAGCCATCTTGGCTGGCCTCTCGGCGCCATCGTAGCTCAGGGCTGTCATGCCGCAACGGCTGCGCTGCACAAATTTCGTGATCACGTGGATACCAAAGCTTACCTGGACGATCTCGAACGCATGCACAAGGTAGTCTTGGCTATTGAGGAGTCCGAACTCTCTGTAATGGCGGATAAACTGAGAGCAGGTGGAGTAGATTTTATAACCTGGCGAGAACAGCCCGAGGACATATTCACCGCAATTGCATTGCGTCCCTATACCAAGAAGGAGGTGCAGTCCTACTTTAAGGGCATGCGTCTTCTCAGTTGATCTTTGTCTTTCTACTTGTAAATAATTAAATACCTTTTGAAGCAATTGCCTATTTTGCCTGGTCACAAACACTGAACTGTCTGGCTAAGTGGAAAAGTTACTTGCATTTTGAAAAATAGTGTGGGATAAATCCGAGTTACTGGCCCTACTTATGACCTTATTCTGTTTAATGAGTCATTTTGATCAGAGGCTAAAGGATCTTTGAAACCCACCAATTTCTTTGCATACATGCCTCTTGGTGTGCCTGGCAGTTATCCACTGAATACACCTCCGCTTCGCGCTAGTCTATTTATTTGTCGTGTTCAACTTTCGAGAGTTCTGCTCGGAGGTAGTTATTTTTTGCCAATGAATACTGTGTTCTGTGCATACATGCAACGACGCCAGTTTTAGGCAGCACCACAAAGAGAGATCTGATAGCTGAAGCCAGTTTATTCCTCGCCTGATCTCTTCTCGGAAGTCTCTTTGTGTTTGTCCGCATTTATTTTAGCTCGTTGTGTGCAGATTGAATCGGTGATGGTAGATTATTGCCCTCTTTTGTACATGCATGTTTCACCGACGATGTATCCCACAGAACCTGTTCCCCTTCCACGAACAGGTAACTGGGACAAGGTTTTGACTGAGGAATAGGTGCCATAAAAAGCTGGAGGCTGTGGATGATTGGAAAATAATAACGTATGTCCCCAGATCTAAGCTGCGGTATCTTAAATACACCGAACGGGATAGACTGTTTTTGAAGGCTAAGGACCTACATAGGAATCACCGTTTTCCCCTCGTTTACCTCGTACCTGGTAAAAGGGACCAGGTTTTGACCGACTATCACGTTGACGTCGGCTACTTGATTCGACACGAATGGCTCCAATGTCTCCTCATTTCACTGCCTTCCAGTCTACGCCAGCAACGGTCAAGCAGGATCTGTCGTCCGTTTCCGGCCCATGCGTCTACGGTCTACGCCGGTGGAACCGTGAATGGATGGCGCTCTCGTGTGAACAGGCGCAAGATCGACGTGCCTGGACAGTTGTGATTCGTGATGCAGTCAACGTTAAAACTGATGCCGGCTCAACCCGCCCGAGGTGAATGCCGTTACAAGTACAAGTAAAAGTAATACCCTATTTTCGGGCCACTGACAAGCTTTTTTTCCTGTAAAGAAGTTAGCGTAAGTTTGTTTTGCGATTTTCAAACAGTGGGTGCAAGTAATCTGCCGTAAGCATCTAACGTGATATGAATCATTGCCCATTACTAAAAGTTTAACTGAAAATTGGATGTAGAGAAATGTTAGGGCCGCGGACCCACTGGCTGAATATGTCTGTGGTAAGCAAGCTGTTGATGAGAGGGATGGCGGACAATTGCTCTGAATATTCTTTTAGAACTGTCGTTAGGGACTTAACAAGTAGCGTTCGAGCATAAACTAAGACGAGCCCAGAAGTTGTTAATTTCCAGCACAGACAATAAACCCGAAAGAATCCATGAACGGAGAGCAATGCGGGATGTAGAACTTTGGCGCAAAACGGTAAACTGACACAATACTGGTTGTTTATGTAACTGGCGGTGGAATGGCAAAGAATATCCTGATATGCATCATCATGCGACACAAGTGGTGTCGAACCTTTTACCTTGATCGTAAC
Source organism: Ligula intestinalis (assembly GCA_036362985.1). NCBI lineage: Eukaryota > Metazoa > Platyhelminthes > Cestoda > Diphyllobothriidea > Diphyllobothriidae > Ligula > Ligula intestinalis. Next base: position 47,181,823 of record JAYGXS010000005.1, read on the forward strand.
AATGTATTTAGAGTAAACGTCGTCACCTATTTTGGTTCAGAGACCGTGCTAATCACGCACAAATGTCACGCAGGACACCTTGAGGGGACTCGAGACCGACCAAGACATTTTTACTCGTTGATGGGCGTACATCGACCGCTAACGGAACTCACTCCCCTATTATCCTGCCTATGCTAGTTGCCCTACTCACAGGCTCATCTCTGGCTCTCTTTTTTTTGACCGCAAACAGGTAAGCATTAGTTTGTTCAGTGATTTCTCGGCGTAAAGAGTTTGCTGCAAGGAATTTGCAATAAGATCCTAATGTAAAGTAAATCATTGGCTATTGCTAAAAGTAGGATTAAGGAAGGAATGCAGGGTACGTTAGGGCGACGTTGTGGGGCATTTTGTCTGACAATTTTTCGCGGGCTCTTGGGGCTATTCGATCACATTTTCTGCATAGTCTGTGTTGCTGGTGTCCGCTCGGCTCATTCGTCGTCCATATCAACCTCGCGGGCTATTTTGTCCTCAGTAAGGTCCTATTGCAATGGTTTAAGTCAATACAGTAGTGGCCAAAAATCACGCAACAGGCCGACGTATGCGAAAGATTGATAATCTTTCACTAATCGGCATTGACTCAGGTTTTGATATTTATTATCGTGCAGTCTATTCTGAAGTCATTTCAGACATGGTAAGATGCGGGCTTTTTAACTAACTTCGTTCTGACCACTAGCAAAAAGTATCAATTCTAAAACTGGCTACTTAAGTAGCATGCCTTTTTATAATTTATTTTGACTGCTTTTACAAATTCAAATATATTTTATGGAAAACGTGCGCGTACGAAATATTTCTTGTACTTGTTTGATAGAAAATTACGCCTTCTTTAAATTTTGTGCTTAAACAAACGGTATCTTTCGGTTCTAAGAAGTTGCTAATTATGAGCTTTTTTACGATTGTGGGGTGTTTATTCATAATACCTCGTATACGTCAATTTATGAATGCTGCATTTACTGCATAAAACATGTTCTACATCCATTGCAATACTTTATGACAACTATGTGACTTCTTCCTCAAATAGAATGTACACAGTGCGCAGTTTTTAAACCTTGAATTCGAGTATAGCGATCGGCAATTGAGAAACGTTTTTAAAAACGAACGATACCCTGTATTTGAGTATAGAAGTTTAAGAGGCGTAACTTGCTATCAAGCAAGTACAAGAAATATTTTTTCGTGCATTTTTTCCATAATATATATTTGAATTTATAAAGGCTGTTAAAATCAATGATAAATGCTCATTCTACTTAAGTAGCCAGTTTTTACAATATATACAATATAAAGCCCGCATCCAAACATGACTGAACTGACAGAATAGACTTCACGATAATCATTATCACAACCTGAGTCAATGCCAATTAGCGAAAGAGTATCAATCTATCGCATATATCGGCAGGTTGCGTGATTTTCGGCAACTACTGTATAAGCCACTGTCACATCTCTGACAGTGAGTTGCACACTGCCTGCGAGGACACCACCAGTCCGTCCCAATGCCGGGGCTTGCCCCGAGGCGGGACAAACAGCGCGCTGGAGATCGACCAACGGAAAAAGCCACCCAAGAGAGCAACTCCGGGTTTTGTACACAATAGACTCTCCTCCGGTGACTTTCAGTTTGACGTCCTTCTTATTGTGGTCTTTGGGATTCCAACGGGCGTAGATAGACTGTGACACCATACAGAAGTCACCGTTATAACGCCTTGCCAATACCATCACTCCCGTTTTATCGGAGCCATTAATTACTGGTTGCGAGGTAGGGTTACACAACCTACCGTTACCGATTCCGACGGCCATTACTTCAGGCAGTAGTCGAAATGACATGGGCTGCAAATCTGATGCCTATACTTTTAGTTGACGTAGCTTTTAAACACTTTTTCTGTGTCTTCGTATACAGCAAACGGACATTGGCTTGGAGGGATTTTGGAATCAGGTTTGATGGATATTCTGTGCGGCCAATCCATTCCAATACCCGATTAAGAGTCTAGTGGTGATAAAGCAAACTAAAGACCGGTAGATGTCTCGTTGGATAGGATAGATAAACCCCTTGCCGCTGCGATCTTCAGGACCTGGCTGCGTAGGGGAAGAGAAGCAGTGAGTCGTGAGGTGAAAGGCAGAGTGTATTCCATACAGAGGTTATACAGAACAAGGCAGAGGAAGCTTACTGTCGGACAAGTGCACAAGCATTCGTGAGAGGGTCGCGTCCATAGTGTCGCAGTAATTGCAGTGAGGTCCTGCGTTAGTCAGCTCCAGGGAGGTGATTGACCAGACCGGATTGGGGGGGGGGTACAGACGTTGGTGTGTGCGCACTTCGTAGCCACCGTGAGAGGTTGAGCGTTGGCGCAGTTCGTGGCACATGTGATTGGCAGTCCGAGAAATGCAATCACGTGACTTCGTGCTAGGCGCCGCAGATGGAAGGTGGTACAGGGTCACTACAAGCACACTTTGACAATAAATTCTGATTGAATGGGACATTGAGGCTCATAATACTGGATGATTGAAGTCGCTGGTTTTAAAAGCTGCCGTAAATACAAGTTAACTGGCTAACAATAAGCTAAAATGCAAAGCGGACGACTTGATTCGCGATTTCTGGTCGGACTGTCAGTCCTGCATTGTTGCCCTTACTAAAAAAGACTTGTTAAACTTGCACTGCGTGAACACAGTTCTGCCGGTCGTTATATACTCTGAGTTCGAAGGAGAATTTTGAAGAACATAATGCGAGGGCATTACGAACTGTAATCTAGTAAAATTACGCCAGAAGTTCTAACAATTTTCTATCATCATCTCGTTGGCGATCAACCCACTATGGAGAGTCTGGCGTATCAGAATATCAGCATAGGAGAAAAGAGTCAACTCCGTTTTGACGACCTCAGAGAGGACTTAGAATTGCATGCTGGCGATTACTGTGTCCCCCCTGATAAGTCGTGGGCCGGTGGCTTTGCGGTAACATGCTGGGCTTCGTAACGATAAATGACCGAGAAATAGGGGTTCTATTTGGGTCTAGGAGAGTGACGGAGGCTAATTACGCATTCCAGCCTGCCTTGTCTGTGTCCATAGGCTATTTGACCCTCTAACGAGGGCTCTTGATTGAGAACCGGTGTACAACGGGGGGAGGGAAGACGAGCAGGTCTATCCACGTAGTTAATATAACCGAGAAAGCAGACAGGTCAACAAACCCGAGGCTCAATGGTTGGGAATCGGACTTCTAAAAACAGGTTTGTGGATTGAGCCTAGGGTGTTTCAACACCTGGAATTTCTGTACGGCTGGCTGATGACGCCTAATAAGCCAGAAACCGTCGCTCCGTTCTCATCGTGTTGATCGGTAAACTCCATCTGCATACGTGCATTAAACAACCAATACTTCATCACAACACTTTAATTTTAGCCATTGAGAGAATCGTTAATCTAGTTGTATGCAAACAGAGCTTCGTTTTTCGAAGTTTTCATGATGAGTAACATTCGGCCTCCTGATGAAAACTATCTGTTATCATATATGAACTAAAAGTCCTTGGCTAACTAAAAGTACTTAGCATACCTTTTTCGAAGAAGGGCCTGGGCGTTGCAATTTATTTGCTCAGACACCTATACGAAAATAGGTGATTTCGATTACGGAAGGGATTCACGAAAAGTGGGACAAAAGATTACTCACTTCAGCTTTGTTCTCTCTCGATATGTTAGTAGTTGAGGTTGTAAAATATTCCGACAAGAAAGATGTTTGGTGTTATCTTCGGTTTTATTTCGTTCGAGACAGTTAGCAACTTTTCTCTCTCAATTAATTCGACACGTTAAACTAGTCGACAATTGATCTCAGGAGCTGTTCTGTAAAATATTTGGTCATCAAGTATGAAATTTACAAGCTTATAACTGTTTAAAAATACAAGGAATTGGAATGAAGCAGAACCGTCGCAGGCGAAGGAGACCACCATGGCCATTCCTGGGTTGTTAGTCATCATTAGTCAGTCATATCCAACCCCAGGGCTGGTGACCTCCGAAGTTCGAACCACGATTTTGTGAATAATTTGGTGCTAATACACTTTGCCTATCGACAAGTTCTATGGCTAAGGAGCTGCTAGAGTCCACTGAAAGTGCTCCCCTCCTAGACCAACGTTTGTCGACGAAAGAGCTCGAACGAAGGAAGGTAGGCGAAAGATAGGGAAGGAGGTATGTACCAACGGTAGAGTTTGGATAGCTGGTGTTGTTGTGGTTGGCTTGCGGGAGCCAGGTTGAAGGGATATTTGTGACCTGCACGAGTTTCTGTGGTTGGCATGCGAGAGTCAGGTCAGTGCTGCCAGTGCCGCTTTGGAGGAGGAAAGGTCATCTCGCGTCCGCGTGAGCCACTGGGTCTGCGTGCTGGTAGGAGGAAGGTTGTCGACTACGCGTGCATCGGCATGTTGTAGGAGATTGGTCATCTCGACTATGTGGGGGGGGGATTGTTTGGCTGCGTTCAAATTAGATGGCAAATTAGTATGCCGCGTTAGTAGAATCCGAGTTTGGAAAGGAGGTCTGGGTATTGGCACTCATAGCGGGAAGAGCTCCATGGGATGGGGAAGGAACCAGAGCCTAGGGTCAGTGGACCGATTGAGCATCTCCCTCGGGTTTCACGACAGGATGTCGGTAATGAGATTCTCAATTCGCGGCCAAATGAGATGACACAGGAAAAATTCAGTTGAAGGTGAGGGTTGAGAGTTCATCTCACGATTGGGGTCGCCAGTATTGAAAAGTGTTAAAGATAAGACGGTTAACCATACCAGTTAAAATCTTCCAGGCCCATGGTTCCTCTAGGTGAAAAGAGAAGACGATGGGAAAGCCAGATTGTTAGGAATAGTGCATTCTGCAGAAGGATAGAGGAATATATGGAAATAGTTTTCACTCTCGGATGACCACAGTCCGGCTGTCAGGGCGTCAATTCCGGGGTGACGACAGCGTCGGGAATAGCCGGATGGCCGGCGCATGCTTTGTTACAGTAGCCAATCAGGCGGCTAATGTCCAGACTAGCGTGGGCGCGCGACCTTCAGTTTGGCGAAGGCTGGCGTGCATGCGCGAGCCTTGCAGGCCGAAGGCGTCATGCATCAGCGGCTGATCTTGGGTTCCAAGTGGCTGCTAGAGTCCACTACATGCCGTTATTGATAAACCATATTTCCTAAAGCCATAACGGATTACACCTGTGTCACAAACTCAACGGCAGTTCTTGCAGTACCTGCTAGAACTTGTGAAACCGCGAGTTGTACATAAACTTACAAGCGTATATCCAAATGCTAATTTAGCTGAGCATGTCTGCACCGACGCGCGCCCTTTGAGCCCACACGGCCGGGGTGTATAGACGCGCTCAAAACTGGTCGACCAATTAGCGTCCTGAAGCACCCTGGGCCAATCAGCGTCCTGGATTGCTCTGCAGCCCTCGGACAATTCCTGCACTGACGGACACTTGGGAATCCGTTGTGAGCTGGACGCCCGCTCACGCGCCCTCACGGTCGAACGCCAGGCTGGACCGAGTGGCAACTTTCCCCCTAACTCTTCTGTAAACAATACATTGTTCCTACTACTCTGGCCTTCCCAAGACTTATCTGTACTATCTCCTAAAAAACCGGGCCTGGAAGATCGTAGCTTTTAGCGTTAACTGTCTTAGCCTTAACACCTCTAAGGGCTCTATATTGAGCTCCAAGGCACAAGGGCACGAGCATGTTTCGCAACCAGATCAATGAGCGCCGTACCATGCAGCAAGGAATAGTTTTATTCACCGAAGCATAATTTCAATGCATCTTTGCCCTTTCAGCCTTGGCATGCGCAGTCCGGTGGTGGATAAGCCTAGAAATGTAGAGTCAAGGAAATATTCGAAGGTCTGTTCTTCGGAATTGTCGCAAGTGAATTGTCTTTCTATGAAAAAGTTTTCAAAATTCTTAAAGTCAATGAGAAGATGGAGGTGGAGAAATTAGAACTGCAACTCCTGTAGTCTTTGCCCCTTTCATCTGTGCGATGAGTGGTCGAGCATGGTCGTGCAATGGAATAGGCGTCTATTAATTGACAAATTTTAGCTCCGTTTCCACAATTATTTGGATCCTTTGGTTCAGCTGGTTTTTGTTTACAGTATTGCGAGTGCTTCAAGAAACTTGCCTAAGTTTTTAAATGTTTAAGAATTCCTCGCATACCAGTGTGAAGGCATTTCCGAAAACTTAGAAATAATAATGAACAGCATTAAATAAGTTTAAAACTTAAAATATATGTAAGATGTACTAAGTATTTGTTAAGAAAGCGAAATTTTCCCTGTAATCCCCAAGTTACCCGGACGTAAAAAAAGTCATACAGTAGAACAACAAAGTTAAATCATCTTTTAAGTTGAAAACGGAATGTAACTGATTTTTTTTAGCTAAAAAGAACTCTTCCTGAGACAAAATAGTTTGTAAATATTACCATTAGTGAATAATTATTGATTGAATATCTCTCAACATAGTGTGGCATAATTCTCATCGTTTTAAGTTTCTTCATGTGTTCACTCATCAAGTCCACTTCTGTTCGACTTTTACGTCAAAACCTTTAAAATAGGATATGCATAAAAAGCATTTACCGAAAGAAAGTGTTTTTGGATATTAGTTGTTATGACAACGGCTATGTGGCTCATACTTAGAAATGCCTCCAAACAGCAAACCACGGTGTCGAGAATAAATAATATCCGCAGGATAAGTCCAATATTGTTATTCCTAAGATTAATAAAAACATTATTTTTCTTATAGGTTACCTCTTTGAAAAGTACTTTGGTTAGATATTCCGCTGACGAATGACTGTGTATATTAACCTTTTCCAAGGTAATGACACAATTAAATTGGAGACTTTTTAAATATTTTAATATACCTCAGGATGAACGATACAATCGGACTGTAAAGGAAAGAACTAAATTTTGTCTTTCTAATGGATTATTTTCCGTATCAGTGGATTTATTCCACAATCTGTTATAAGCTTGTGAACGCAAAAGTCCGGCAATATATGGCCTTTTTTGAAATATTTATTATCCTTATGTTTGTTTCGTTTCTAAATAACGCATACGCCGAACGTATAGCTTACAAAAACTATTTCTACACGACTTACATTCAATAAGGCCTTCTTTACATTACCTTCGTGGAAACATATGCGGACACTTTGCTTAAACGGCAAGGTGAGCGGTATGGTTTAAAAAATTCGATTTACTTTTCGTTGCTGCATTTTGCGTGACAAAACTTAACCGATCAGCTAAACATAATTTTTTAAGTATAAATCTTACTCATTTCTGCAAATAAATGCGATTCCTTAAGATCGGCTTCACTTCCGTTTAAAAAACTTCGGAAAAATTTTCTAGTTCTGGCAGTAATAATTTTTCGATTTTTTCTACTTATTCTGGAATTCTTCCACAGCGCAATGTATATCAAAAACAAGTTTAGTTCTGTGTTACCTTATAGCATAGGAAATTTATTTTTGATAAAGTTGCTCATGATTTCGCCAAAATTAGTGCCTATTTTGCCCCACAATTTTAACTTAGAGGGCAGTTTTCCAAACGAAAGCTATCTAATTATCAAATCCACTGAGTTAATCAAAATAAACTGGAAAAATATATGCTAAACTACCAAGTTAAATTTCGTCATGAAAGTTTCTTGCATCACTCGCATAACTGTACTGCTGCTATGATTAGTGGGACAAGTTCCATGAAATTAGAAAGGATGACCCCTGTGCCAGACCATCACAAACTTAGCATCAACTTCTTTTGATGGAAATTGTGCTTTTTATTGTGTTTAATGGTTTGTCCCTTCTAACCACTGTGCTGAATGTTCAGGGTTATTGTATTGGATAAATTTCTCCCCACACCTTATAAATCGAGTCAAGAATGAATCGTGTTTAGCGAGAAAGCAATAGCATTTACGATTCCAAACGCTTCTGCTTTCGATTTTCATTCAGTTTATGTGAAATCCCCTTATCCAGTTCATTTACTTTACTTCAGCCAGGTTTACTTGTTTACTTGCCAATATACATCGTCGATAGTTAATGTACACCTTGAGGTGTATCTGTCTAGATGATGACTTTCGTGAACTTATTATAACCCTTGATTCCGGCTGATCGCGTGGAACATGCGTGAGATTAAAGTTACTAGAAAGAAATTCTGCAAACCAATTTTATACTGTCTGCTGTGTAGTGGTCGTTACTTGCCCAACGCCTGGCCTTCCTGTCGTTTCCTCAATCTGTCTAGACCTCAAGGTCGAGGCGGCCGCCAGACTTACTGGCGCACGAGACACGGACCGCCCACGTCAATGTATACTTACACGCTGTCCAACCAATCACAGACCGACCTAGCCAATGAACGATCTCTCTCTGTCTACTAGCCTGACTGCTGTAAAACCAGCACTTGGACTTGACTGGTTTTCCTGGCCAGTTGCATGCTCTCCAAGACAAATCTCTTTCCATCTATTCTTCGTTCCTATGTGTACACAATAAACTATTCCTATTACTCTGGCCTCCACTGACTTCTTCTCTACTCAGGAATCATGGTCTGAAGATCGTGGTTGCTAGGGTTTAGCTTACTTAAACCCCTGCAGTACTCAAGTATGCTGAGCGATCAGTGATACTGTAAGTCTGCGTAAGAACTCATAATTTATTATTTAACGAATATTTGACGGTTTCAACAACAGGATTTTCAATGCGTTTTAAAGTGCAAAGTGATTTAGAAAGATGGCATACAGTGTAACAGTTTTATAACAAAAATAAAAGATAGTTACAATATAAGGTGAAATCCAGCATGAAATAAGAAGCTGCTAAATTTGCTGATATGTCTTGGTATAGGTTTCCTACTCGACAGCCTGATAGTTACTTATTTTAGTCTAAAAAGTTACGACGTAATTTACTCCATTATTGAGCCTGATGTTAAGCAGGAGAAACAGGAAGTGGATGCCGTTGATTAAGAACGTCTTTATGAGTCCTAGTTTTGAGTGGGAAATTTTGATGCCTCCTTTTCGTTCTCAACTTGTGAAATGTAAAAGGTATCGTTCATCACGTCGAAATACCGCTGCCATACAGAAGTGTCCCTCGTTTCTGTCGGCGTCTTGACTTGAAATACTATAAACTAAACGGGTTTCTTGCAGTATCTGCCAGAACTTATGAATATAATCAATTACTTATTGCGCTGAGCGCGCTCTTTAATAATAACCCATATTTGTCTAAGCGCTTCTATACTGCGCGACAAATATTCGAATTTGTCGGATATCCACATCATAAAACAGCCGCTGCCACAGAAACGCTTCACTCAAAAATAAGCCCTACTCCCTAATTCTTCGCGTTTGGAAAAAAAGCTTATAAGCAGAAGGAGATACCTATGCGGAGTTTGCCCTCTTCCTTTTCACCCATGTGGCAGGTGTGGGAAGTTTGCCGAAGGCAGAGTGGGCTTTCGTGTCTTCCCCGCTGAGCTACTGACGGTGATCCGCGCAGCAGGAGACGATAGCTACACCTGCTTCACTAACAACAAACAGGGGTCCTACAGCCTCGAGGATAAAAATTGGTTGGGACGCTAAAGGCCAGCAAAGCCTTTGCCGTCAGGGCAATAAGCAAAACTTGCATCTTTTCTTTCGCCGCGGGAGACATTTTCCTCTGTGGGATAGTGGGCAAGAAATCTGAGTGCACATGCCGACATGCGTCGGTCGCATTTCAACTGCTCCGCGCGTTTATATAGAAGGCTGAAAATTAATATTGAACGGGGTTCGTCTGTTACTATCGACGGTCTGGCATATACTTTTGTCGACTTTCAATCTGGTTTCCTTCAGGAATCGTTGGGACCATGGAATCTGGTCGGATTGGAACCTGCTGACTTTAACTGTTTAAAGTTTTGAAATAAAAACTGTGTATGTGAGTTCAAGCTTGCATTTATTTTCCTTCTCTTTGCTGCTTATACCTTTTGTATTAATTGGGATGCGATAAGTTATGTAGATGAGTGTATAAACCTGGAAATATGATTTTAGAGTTAAACGTAATCTAAAAGAAGAGAAGAAAAATTACATTTTCCCCCTATTTATACCCTGCTAAACAATTCGAGTATAGTGGCGGTTGCTGCAATAAATTTGAAAAATCCTGATCTAGGGATGTTCCTGCAGCTCAATCTTTAAAAGCCTGAAGTCTAATCTTAAAATAGCTCCCTTTGCGGCTAACAACGTCCCGAGTTTATTCAAGACCCTAAACGCCCGATTGTACAGGGCTCCCATCATTTGTAATCACTTGTAGCATCATGCAATCGCAGAGCGGCTTAAACTTTAATATGAGGATCATAAGTGTGAGGATTTCTGGCTGTTAATTTTTGTAGAAATCATTATTTGCATTTTTAAACGAACCAGCATACTTAAGCTTTTTTTTATTTTGCCTTGCATCCTGGCAGAAATGGGCATGTGTGATTTCCTCAAAATCTACTCAGAAACTGGCCATATCCCAAGAAAACCAATTTAATGATGGCGAATCACAGATCTTAAACAATCACTTCAAGCACTTCCTTATCAGACCAATACAAATAGAACGTTACGGGAATTTTAAAAATAATAAGAGATACTCTGAAATAATACAAAGGTTTATGCGGATTTAGGAGCATTTTGTGTTACAAAAGTGTCTACGTGAAAGTGGAAGTGCACTCGTAAGGATCGTTTATTAATTTCCAAAACTGAAAATATTCAACAATCTCAGAAAACGTACAGAAGACGTCACGAATTACACAACGTTTCTACATAGGCGAAAGATTGATACTTTTTCGCTAATCGGCATTGACTCAGGTCGTGATACTGACCATCGTTTATTCTATGCTGAAGTTTATTCCGTCATGATAGGATGCGGGCTTTTTAACGAGCTTCATTCTGACTACCAGCAAAAAGTATATATTGTGAAAACTGGCTACTTAAAGAGTATGCCTTTTTATCATTGATTTTGACTTACTTTATAAATTCAAGTATATTTTATAGAAAACATGGACAAAAATTATTTTCTGTACATGCTTGATAGCAAATTACGCCTTCTTTAAAATTTACACTCAAAGAAAGGGTAGCTTTCGGTTATAAAAAAGTTGCTCACTAGCCGAATAATTTTCGAACCTTTTGACTGCTCAACTCGAATTCAGGGTTTAAAAACTACGCACTGTGTACATCCTGTTTAAGTAAAAGTACTTTTTCTCCTGCAGTTTGGGGAAGAAGTCACATAGTTGTCATAAAATATTGAAATAGGTGTGGAACATATTTTATGTAGTATAGGCAGCATTAATAAATTGGCGGATACGATGTTTTATACATAAACACGTCACAATTGTAAAAACCTCATAACTAGCAACTTATTTATAACCGAAAGCTATCCTTTTTTGAGTATAACTTTTAAAAAAGGCGTAATTTGCTATCAAAGTAGTACAAGACATAATTTTTTCGTTTATGTTTTCCATAAAATATATTTGAATTTATAAAGGCAGTCAAAGCCAGTGATAAAAAGGCATAGTACTTAAGTAGCTAGTTTTTACACTCGATACCTTTTGCTGGTAGTCAGAACTTAGCTCGTTAAAAACCCCGCATCCTATCATGACGGACTAAACTTTAGAATAGACTACACGATGATCAGTATCACAACCTGAGTCAATACCGATTAGCGAAATAGTATCAATCGTTCGCCTTTGTAGAAATTTTGCATGATCCGTGGCGTCTACTGTATATTGCAAGTGCGCAGAGTCGAAAGACGTTGCTTTTTTCCGGAGCTTCTGCACAAAAAATCCTCTGAAAACATAGCTGCTTAGTTTGTATGCATGTTTTGTATTTATTTTCACTACTTTTATAAACTCAAATACTTTTTATTGAAGGCCTGCACAAAATATTACGCCTCGTACTCCCTCTGGTAGCATATTTAGCCTTATTTACAGCTTATAATTGAGGAAACGGTTTCTTTTTGTTTTTAGGAAGCTTCGTAGTTTCTGAATAATTTTGAACGCTACCAAACGTTGCATCTGAAGTCAGTTTTCAGATTTTGCGCAATATACAGTATATCGAGGGACAATTACACATTTTCAATGTTACGAGGAAGCAGTCAAACAGTTCTCAAACATTCTGCAATGGATAATATTCAAGCTGTAAACTTTACCGGCAAAAATTAGTTAACGGACAGATATGCTGTTTTATGAATAAAAATTTTACGTTCTTGACAAATTCTATATTTGGAAACCTTTTTTAAGACAGAAGAGTATCTTTTCTATAAGCAGAAAATTGAAGGAAGGCGCAAGTTTCACCTAAAAATCTAAATTTAAGAACATTTTGGTGCATTTTTTCTAGAAAAAATACAATTGAAAATCCATTCTACTGAAGTAGTCACCCTTTACAGTGTGATTTTCAGAGCCAGTTATAAAAAAAACACGTTCGAGTGCTGGCATTCTGTCGTTCTTGAGAGTACGCTGAATACTGATCAATATTACAACAAAAATTAAGTTCGGCATAATCGTGCTTCCACTCTATGATTTAGTTCTCTGGTTTATTTGCTGACTGAAAGAGCCAGCAGTTGAGAGCATCTGCTTTCCTTTCCAGTTTTACGCTCCGTCTTACTTATTCATGTTCATCACAGCCAGTCTGTCTAAATTCTTAATCTGGGAGCTCGCTGCCAGATTAAATCGGCAGAAATTGGACTGATCCAGATGGTGTTGACACAACGTGCAGGGGAGAAAAAATTGCGAGACTTCAAATGCGCTTGCACTTACAATGCTCCGTCGTATGGCTATAACCGCGAAATTATAGGCATCGGAAAAAAAATACGTGGGAATACTCAGAATATAAGTAGGTTTTATAGCTCCCATAGGTCGCGCAAATTGAGAACCAAAAGGTGCCGCAGTTCTACAGTCGGTTCTAATGGCCGAAGGGCTTGAGATAGTGGAGATGAAATCCGAGTTTATGCACGTAGATCACCACAACATATGGCAGTTTGTCTGTCTTAAAACAGCCCTGTTTGAAGTTGGCAACATCCCGAGTTTAGTCAAGTTCCTAATAGTACGATAAGACAGAGCTCATGTAAATTTTAGTCACTTGTAGCATCATGCAATCGCAGAGCAGCTTAAACTTTAATATGAGAATCATAAAAGTGATAATTGCTGCCTGTTTGTAACTTGTAGAAATCCTCAATTACATGTGCAACCGAAACAGCCGACAAAACGCTTTTAATTCTATCTTGCACCCCAACATAAAGTGACGTGTGTGTTTTCCACAAAACCAACTCATAAAATGACCATGACGGAAGCAAACCAATTTAACGATTGCGAAATAAGGGAATTTTTAAAATTCGCTTCAGAAAATTCCAAAGCAAGCCACTGCAGATAGACAAGTAAGACAGTTTTCAAACTAATAAGAGATACTCTGAAATGATACGAAAGCTTATGCGTATGTTGGGACAGTTTGAGTTTGCAAATAGTCTGTGTAAAAGGGGTGGGGGGATGCAAGTGCGTAGTGTCGGAAGACGTTGCGAACAGGCTTTTTGCTCACCATATCTACAAAGAATATACTGCAAGAAATGGCTACTTAGGTTGTATGCATTCAACTCATTAATTGTGACTGTCCTTATCAACTCAAATATATTTTATGGGAAACCTTCACACAATATGCCGCTTTGTACTCGTTTGGTAGCCCTTTTTACAGTTAATAATGACAAAACCAATTTCTTTTGATTTTAAGACAGCTTCTAAGTTTCCGAATAATTTTGAAGGCTGCCGACAATAAAATTGGAATTCAGTATCCAGCATACTTACTATATACGATATGGCTTAGGACAATTACAAATTTCTCTGTGTTATAAAAGAACAGTTCACATTGTTCTCAAACACTTAAAACTGGATGGGATTAACTGTGTATACTTTACAGTCAACATTACTTAACGTAAAGATACGATTTTTTATGAATGAATATTTGATAAGTCATCTTTTACAGTATGATTTTCAGAGTCGATAGAAATGAAGTACGTTCTAAGGCTAACGTCCTGTCGTGACTGAAATATCTCGAGACTTGCTTAAACCCTAATCAATATTACAATCAAAATTAAATAATTTGCCATTAAGAGCCTTAGGCGTAATCTGAACTCCGATCCATGATTTGTTTCGCCGGTTTATCCGGTAAATGAAAGTGTTTCACTAATTCATGCTTATTAACTTTTGTTTACCTAAATGCAGATCGGATTTAATTGGCAGAAATTGGGACTGATTCGGATAGAGTTGACGAAGTTGCTTACCGACACACCATGCACGGAGAGGAAACTCTGACACTTACAAAGCTCTATAACCATGACATGATAGTTATAAGTAAACAAAACACGTGACATAACTCAATGTAACATTACTCAATTGGCCATCAGTTTAAGTAAATTTTATAACGCCCACTGATCGCGCAAATGGAGAGCCAAAAGTTGACCGTAGCTCCAAAGTGAGCTTTAATAGTCAGTAGGCTTGATGTAGTGGTGGGGAAATCCCGAGTTTATGCACGTCGGTCAGCACAGTTTATCTGTAGGAGGGCTTTTGGTTATTTGCACGTGAAGCAGACATGTGGGGAGCTATCGAACTCTTTCTTTCTACCTTCATACAGCCATCGTCTTTTAATAATAGGACAGGATCAATAGGCTTGGAGATGGGTGTGGGTGTGAGTGAGGTATGAAATTGGAAGAAGGCGTAATTCGCAATCAAATTTGTACAAGAGAAACTACTTTTAGTGCATGTTTTTATAAACTATAATGGAATTTATAAGGACGTCAGAAATCGGCGGCCAAATATTTGAACTACTTACGTAACCATGTTTCCAGAGTGGACTTTATGTAAGCAGCCAGAAAGAAGCTCGTTCAGAAGCCGGCATCATCTAGTGACGGAAATATCTTCGGACTATGCTGCACAATAACCTTACGTACAGTATTGCGAGTCCTGTAAGCAACTTGCCTAAGTTTGCAAATGTTTCATTATTTCTCTCATACCAGCGAGACCGCATTTACAGAAGCTTATATATAATAATGAGCAGCATTAGGCATATTAAGTACTTAAAAGAACTGTAAGAAGTACTAAGTGTTCGTTAAGAAAATTAAAATTTACTCGATAATCTCCAGGTTGTGGAGACGTCAAAAATAGCTATAAATGAGAACAAGAAATTTAAATATTTCGTTAAGTATAAAACTTAAAACAACCACTTTCTTTATATAAAAAGAACTTGTCTTTAGTCAAAATATTTTGTACATATGTGAATGAGTTGATTACTAGTTATTGAATATCGCGGAATGAAGTCTCTCTTCATTTTGCTCGTTTTCAGTGTCTTCATTGATAAACTGCGCTTCTGTTCAACGTTTACATACAAAACTTTAAAATAAGATATAACTTAACAGCATTTACTAAAAAAAATGAGCTTTCGGATATTATTTCCTATGCAGATAGCCTTGTAGGTCAAATGTGGAAATGCTTCATTACAGCAAACCACATTGTCGAGCATACAAAATGTGTGCTAGATACCACGCATATTGTTATTCCTAAGATTAATTTAAAAAAACCTTCCATAATAGCTAAATATAATTTCATGAACTTCTATCGCTGCTTGTTTCTGAAAATAAATACGATTCCTTAAACTTCACTTCATTTCCATTTAATCAACTTGGCACAAAATTTTGCAGTTCCACCTTTTTTTTGCTAATGATGGAATTTTTCCATAGCACAATGTATATTAGAAGACAAATTGGTTCTGTCTTTCCTTATAGCATAGGGGATGAATTTAATATAAACTTACTGATGACTTAGCCAAAATGGGTGCCTGTTTTCCCAATAACTTTAACTAAGAGGGCAGTTTTCCAAACAAAAGGCTTCTTATTATTAAATCCACTCAGTTGATCAAAAATACCTGTCAATATATACGCTAAACTACGAAGTTAAATTTCGGCATGAAAGTTGTTTGCAGAACTCGCAGGACTGTATGCCATCGTTTCAAAGCGAAAACACATTGGACAATTGTGCTTGACGTTTCGTGTGATAACATATCGACTGTAGCATTTTATAAGTCCAGCTCTGTAAGCTACGGAAAAAGGAACTTTTCACTAGTAATACATGCGAAAATGCCCACTAACTCAGGAGGTGTCCAAGCCGTAATACCAACTGCAAATGAAAATTTGACCCTAATTTCAACTCAATACCGAGGCCTAACCCTAACCGTATCATTGCCGGTTATTGATCCGTAAATTACCATATAGTTACCGAAAAGGAAGGCATAGGGTTTCTTCTTCATATGTGTTTTCGTTTAGATATTTATGAGTAGTTATAAACTGCATGTTTTTGATCTGTGGCGGACGGCCACAATGTCTGCCCCCCTTCGATCTGCAATGTCCGCGGCCCTCAACGTCATTTGTCTTTGCACGCGGCTGTTCACACTTGCTGACCTGAAGTCCAGTTGACCCATATTCACTCAATCACACACGTGCTCCACACCCGCGTACACGCGCTTCCAAATAAGCACGCCTGCCTAAGTTCCACTCGAACACGACAAGCCGCGGCCACACAGCGGGGTCTTTGCAGGCAACATCAACACGCCAATACCAGAACCTTGTACTCGCTTCACAGTCATGTAAAAGCAAATGTCATCACCCCACACATCACACAGTCGACACTCTTAGGTTGGGCTGGACGCAGTCAACACTAGCCCTGGCTTCGCCAGTGGCCACCTGAAACAGCAATTGGGTGTTCTTTACACAATAAACCAATCCTTCTGGTGACTTCTACCTTTTACCTTCTACCTTGGCATTTGACCTGTTGACTGTAGTGATCCGAGTACACCCACTACTTTAACCCCCAAAGATCCCAACTACATTCGTATTTAAACCCCGAAGGCATGTTATCACTTTGAAATTCCACAAACTATCGAATGCCTTGACAGATGGTTGATTAAGAACAACTTACAACTGTTAGCATTTGATAGGAAAAACATCTCTCCTAGCACAATATTTAAAATTAAGCAAGTCACAATTTTGATTATCGGTATGTCTTAATATGTAGGCTCTAAAAACGATTCTAATAAATTTCTTCTTAACTTGTGTTGGAAAAGGGACAAAAATCTACTATGTCGAAGATAATTGTTTTTCCTTCTGAGCAAACGCCTTAGAATTCCGCTGAAAGCAGAAGAATTTAACGTGACAATGTTACTAAATGTGGGCTTAGGTTAGACAATTTTCTGCAAATACCGATGCAAAAAACTAGCTTCTGTAGTATTCAAAATTTATAGTAAACCCCTTCAATAGCTGTCAACCTTTTGATGCACTCATTGGCCTTATCCGTTTTCTAAAAACTGGAGAAGCACTGCATATATACAGCCTTTTGGGCTCGGCTATAACCAGGACACGTGTTTCTTAGAGGGAAAAGGGAGTGTAACAACAATGAAAGTAAAGGCGGGTTGAAAAGCAGTTAAAATGTGCGTTTTCTGTGCGCCATAAAAACAGTCGAAGTGAACATGTGAAAAGCAAGTGTGGGAGGAGTTACTACCCACCAGCGTCAAGGCTAGCGGCAAAATTTTTAAATGGCCAGGAAAAGGTGGGCTGACAAAGCGAGTTTTGGAAACCTTATTTTGAGAAAATGCCTACAACCTCATTTGTCGAACAGCCCGTAATAGGCTTTGTAGAGACGAGTGCGAAAATATAGGATAATGAACATCCAGCAAATGTGATTGATTCGAAATCGGGATTTGTTGACTGTGAGACCATTAACATGTATGCCTATCGATGCATAAGAATAATTATTACGGAATGAAGTTCGAGCCAGAATTCGTGCAATATACCGAAATATGTGTAAGACTGATACCCTATCGCTAATTGGCATTGACTCAGGTTGTGATATTGATTATCGTGTAGTCTTTTTTGAAGTCATTTCAGTCACGATAGGATGCAGGCTTTTTAACGAGCTCCGTTCTGACTACTAACAAAATGTATATACTGTGAAAACTAACAACTTTATTAGTCTGCGTTTTTACCATGATTTTGACTGCATTTATAAATTCAAGTATATTTTATGGTAAACGCAAACGAAAAACATTATTTCTTGTGTTCGGTTGGTAGCAAATGACGACTTCTTCAAATCTTATGCTTAAAGGGAAGGTACCTTTCGGTTTTAAACAAGTTTCTAAATTGTCGCGGAATTTTGAAACCTACTGACTGCTACACTATAATTCAAGGTTTATAGACTGCGCGCTGTCTACATCCTGTTTAAGGAAAAGAACGTTTTCATCTACAGTTTGGGGAAGAAGTTACATAGTTCTCACCAAATGTCGCAATAGATGTGGATCACGCTGTTCACATTAAATGCAGCATTAATAAGTTTACGGATACGATGTGTTATTAATGAACACCTCACAGCCGTAAAAAGCTCATAAATCGATACCATTTCTTTAAGTATAACATTAAATGAAGGCATAGTTTGCTACCAAATGAGTAAACGAAATATTTTTTCGTGCATGTTTTCCATAAAATATATTTGAATTCATAAAGACCATCAAAATAAATGATAAAAACGCCTACTATTTAAATAGTTACTTTTTGCAGCATATACTTTTTGTTAGTAGTCAGAACGTGCCTCGTTAAAAAGCCTGCATCCTATCATGACTAAAATGACTTCAGAATAGCCAACACGATAATCAGTATCACAACCTGAGTCAATGCCAATTAGCGATAAGGTATCATTCTTACACATGTTTCGGTATATTGCACGAATTCTGGCGCGTACTGTACATCATCTTGGCTGCTGATGATAAAAAACAAAGTAAAACCCAAAAAGGTAACGCATGCAATGCGTGGCGCAGAGAATTTCAATGCTCATTTTGAGACACCCAAAACATTGGTTTAGAAACATGAAGGACTTATCAGCAGCAAGTCTGTCTCATTTTTCAACTTACCAGTCTGGATACAGCATATTTCCTATCTCGTTAAATGTCAACAGAAATTGTGGAATGTATTTTTGCTTGGAAAAATAATTATTTTTGTAGTCTTGCATTACTGATTATCGTAAAACCTAATCTCACGTCAGCAGAGCAGCTTTTGAACGAGCTTCTGTATGACTGCCAGCAACACTAATTTTTTTTAAACTGGCTGTTTAAGAAGTATACATGTTACTCACTTAATTTCAATGGTCCTGTAGAAAACCTGCACAAAATATTTTTTCCTATACGCACTTGGTAGCAGGTCATGACTTTTGCCATTTTTATACTTGAAAAAAGGGTATTTTTTGTTTTTAAAAGTTTCCAAATTGCCAAAAAATTTTAAACCTTACCTGCTGTTACACTCGAATTCAAAGTCCCAAACTACAGGTTGCACACATTATGCCTGGGGGGGAGAAGAAAACATTTTTCTACGGTATGAATAAGTTGTCGCATCATTCTCATAAAACACCTTGCCACAGATGTAGACCGTGTTGTATACTTTATAGGTCATATTAATTTACTGCCTGATACGAGGTATTACGAATGAACTTTCACGACGGCAAATAACCTCACAATTAGAAGCCTTTTGAAAGCCAAAAAATACCCATGTTTCAATTATTCAGTTTTAAGAAAGCACAATTTCTAAACAATTGAGTACA
Source organism: Ligula intestinalis (assembly GCA_036362985.1). Classification (NCBI taxonomy): domain Eukaryota; kingdom Metazoa; phylum Platyhelminthes; class Cestoda; order Diphyllobothriidea; family Diphyllobothriidae; genus Ligula; species Ligula intestinalis. The sequence continues at coordinate 47,201,420 of JAYGXS010000005.1, forward strand.
AGAAGGAATATTATTGTGCAGGTTTTCAACAAAATACCTTTAAATCTATAAAGGCATAGAAACTTTATGAGAACCTTTATCCTACTTAAGTAGCCATCTTGTACAGTGTATACTTGTCAAAGGAGAAAGAAAAAAGCTTGTTCAAAAGCTGGCATCCTGAGATAACCGATATATTTTGAGATTAGGTTCTACGATAAACAGTAATAAAAATATATTTAAGGAATTTGTTCGAATCGAGAACAAATTTACCAATTTTTATTTACATTTCATCAGATAGGGAATCTACAGTATCCCTATGATTCCAATCGAAAACGTCCCATCTTGGTGTCAGCAGGTGCTCCACAGTTCAAACACAGGATCGAAGCCCCCTTTTCTTGACTCTGTCAGATTCGATTAAATTCGAAGGGACAGTGCTAGATCCTAGAAATGTTGAGTTTCAAACCAATTTAAACTTTTAAAATTATTAGAAATGACACATGGTCTCAAATTTTCATATCCTGTTTGCTCTTCGTTAACTTTTAAGTCCCCGAAGTAGAAAGACAGAATATGATTGTATCAAAGTCTACAACAGTGCTAACCCCGAACTGTAGTATTTCACGTTATTATACAGTCGGAATTGTATGCATAAGTTCTAGAGATAGCATCAGTAGCGATGCCCGCTTTATGCCCGTCCTGAATATTTGCCACAAAGAGAAGGGGGTAAATATACGGCCCTTATTATCTCCTGAGGGTTTCTACGTAGCCCCGCGCTGTGGCCGACAACCATGGCAACCACCCACTCATAGCATAATTTAGGAGAGCTTGTGTGCGTGATAGGAAAGGCGCACTCCTGGAGCTGGAGTGAGAGAGAGGAAAGGCCAAGAAGTGTCTAGCAGACACATGATGGTATAATGTGCCACTGAAACCGCTGATTCCGTTAGCAAGTTAAGGGTATGACGCAAAGATGGAAGGCGAGCGATAGACAGCGACCTAGACATCCCACTCCACATGGTCTTATTCAGAATATTCAATTGGCTACCGTTCAAGATTAGTCGTTAAATATTTCGTGACCTATTCCAAAAATTATCAAGAAGGAAGAAAGGTGCCAGTGCTCATCCGGGTTGAAGATCAAATAAGCAAAACGTTATAATTACTAATTTTATGATCCAGGTGTGAAAATAAATCGGCGACTACAGTGGCATTCGAATCCGTGGCAGAAGGAGGAAGGCTTTAGTACAGCCAACGCTCTAGCCCTTTAAGCTAAGGGCCCCCACCGACAACGATGAACCTGCTCACGTTGGGCCAAGTCACCCGCCCAGTCTACTGCAACATATAGAATCCATCAATGCTGACACAGTAAGCTGATTGCCTAATCAGAGTTTCTAAAGCAATCAATCTAGAATCTACTCAATACCTACCAGACACTCTTAATTAGTTAGGAATGAATGGCTCATTCATAGCTGCCACTATCCGAATGGGGCATACATAAACGAGCAGATACAATGCGCTTGAAACAGAAATAGTACGGTTTAAAAATTTGATGTTTTAGAACCTCTTGAAACAGAAATATAGCTTTTATTCAAGGAAAACATCTGAAGATGACGCCGTGAACTATGAATTCAGTCAAAAGGAATAATTTTTGTGCAGCTTTTGTATAAAATTTATTCAGATTTATAGGGGTATAGAAAATTATTAAAAAATGGCATACTACCGTAGCTAGGCTTACTCATGAAATCCAAGGATATTGAAAAGAAAGCCCCTGTTACGCCGACGCAGCTCACGTTGCGTTTCCGAAGTCTCAGAAAAGTCACGTAATGGCCGTTCTTCAAATTAAAACATATTGCGTTTTATTAAATACAATAACGTTGTTCAAAAACACCATTTTTAGAGAAGTGGAAATCGGACGTACTACAGAAATATTAATTTTTAATTTAAAGAATGCCTGTTCATGCAAAACCACCAAGTGAATAAGGCAGCACAAGTACAATTACGTTGGACAATAATGGTTTTGCTAAATTTTTGGATGCATACAGTAGGTGACATATCTGATGAAATGTTTAGGAGTGGGGGATTTAACACAAACTTGAGGTCAATTATGAAGTTCACTGGGTTGGCTTGAGACGCAAAATGCTGTTTACTAGAATTGAATTCCATTCAAGTCAATATACTTTGAGAAAATAGAGGCAGAAATGGGCGAAATCCAACGTTTGTTGATAACCGAGAAATTTTCTATGCGTGCTGAAGTATAAAAAAATTCACAAAGAGCAGAAAAGTTTAATTATATTTGTTCACTACAGAGAAAATTTTGTTATGAGTCCATGAAATTGAGGTTAGTGTACTTACAAGATACAGAACTAGAGTCGAGAAAAACTTAATGAATCGAGTTAAAAAATGTTTGCTCTACAAATCTGTTAAGTTTGGTGCCCTAAACGTAAATAATCAACTCACAGGACGCAAAATGTGTTTGACTAAGCCAAAATTAGTAGGCCTATTTGACTTTAGATGGCCTCCCTCATAATCTCATATGTATTCTAATTAACCTCGTAAACTACATTCATCCAAATGTTGTCAAAATATAGACGGAAATCATTAAATATCAAAACTCCAAATATAAGAAGTAGAAGATTATCATGTTGAAAGATATTGGAGGATATCTTGGGTCACTCTGTTGTCCAATTAAAATCAAAGAACTCTACCCTGAAGTAAAAGAACGCATTGAAAAATGATCTGGTTTATGTAGAAATGAAAGTTCTTGCATTTCCAGCACAATTTTTTCCTCTTAGTCGTAGGGAAATCAAAAACCGGTCAAAATATACCATTTTAATCTTGACTTATCTTCAAAAAACATATCGTCCACAGATATTCGACTTCGAAATATCTAATTACAGCGCTTTTTAAAGAGGTAACTTGTTCTAGAAAGTTTTTTAATCAATCTTAGTCGTATTCACTTTTGGCTTTTGTTGTGGAAATTAATTTTTCTCGACAATGAGTTGACATGTTTGAGCAATTCTAAAGTCATGACCCACACAGGCAGCTATCAAAGTAGGAATGTTTAAGAATTCATTATTTAGGTAAATGCTTTTAAGATTTTCTTATTTCCAAGTTTTCGGTAAATAGGTTGAACGAAATCGGTATTTATGGTTAAAACAAAGCAAAACTATGAAAGTGTTCAGTAGTATTTCCAAAACAGTTTGCTACTCGTCGCACTCAAACACTCAAAATAAATTTTAAAAATGTGACAAACGGAAATTTCTTTCAACATACAAAAGATGATATGAATTTGATTACAAGTGCAAGCGTAATCTAACTTTTTAGTAAACAGCCAGCCAATGCGTATGTGGCCGTCAATGTATTTTTATTCCGCCCAACAACCGGGATGTGATTTCCATAGAAAACCTTTTTGAAATTGTCAATAGAAATTGATACAAAGCACGGAAGAATCTTTTCGTGCATGAAAAACGAAAATGTGTCCTAAGATTCAAAATTTTGGAAAACAATGTATCTAAGGTGACTACATCCATTTCTGACACATTGAGTACATGTTTAAATGTTATTGGAAAACATTTAGTTCATAAAATTTTTGTATTTGTACTTATTCTGTGTAACCTTGCCATCCTTTTCCATTCCCACGCCTTAAACACACTTTTAATTCACATTGCACCAGTACATTTTCATATTGCCATTTCTTGAGTTAGCAGATTTTTCTGAAAATTACATTTTTCTATGCTAGTTAATAGTAATTTCCCAACCAAACTCTGAATTTTTTTACTTGTAGTTCTAACTATATTGTTATGATAGTTAGGGGGCAAGCCGCGTGTGCTGACTTCCCACAAAATGACTTTCATTACGTTTTCCAACTTATTTCACGAGATAGTGCACTAACTGTATGCTCCCATATTACGCGTAATGTAACGTATGGCTGTTACACAACAACCCACAGTTTGAGTATGTTTTTAAACACGGTTTTAGGAGGAGTTCTAGTTATTTCGTCCGTTTGTAAATTGCTGGCGTTATTTTGAACTTAGAAAACCAGGCTTTTGCTGAATTGTGCTGATTGTAAGGTCACAGGAATAGGATATGTCTTGAGCTCGCTTGCGTCAATGCCGGTGAGTGGCTAATAAATTTAAATGGAATTGTCAGGTGCAATGGTTAACGTACCATGTTTTGTGTACTGAGAAAAAATTCCTTTGGTCAAAGTTCTTTGTAATTATTTTTGGATTTTGATTAAGACGAGGTTCAGATCATTCTTGAAATAGCGATTAACACTTTACGATTTTTAGTGGTTTCCATCGATCGTGCATAAATAAGGACAATGTTCTAATATGTGTTATAGTTTAATGTATTGCGGAAAAACCCAACTATGCAGGTTTTTTGAAATTCCTGGGAAACAAGAAATGGTGGTTACGAGGTCGTCTGCTTCAACTTAACTGAGGTTCAGCTTACCGTTCTGGAGTTAGTTTAGTATAGTCCGTAGCGCGAAGTGCCCTAAACACCTTCAATTTACATGCGGTACAACAAGCTCCCAGCGGCCGTGGGAAGCAACAACGGCTGCATTTTTTCCCTTCACGCTTACTTCTAAAAATTTCTTTCTGTGCCCATCCTATTTCCCGACCCCCAAAAACTCGATAATCACCGTTTTTGCAGGACATAATGCTGGGTCTAGGGGTGTATGAGGTGTACTACTTAAATTTTATTTGCCAAACCTTATTCTTCATTGTCTCATAAGATTATATCAGTTGAGATCTAGGTTCATTGATCGTCACATACAACGGAACGATTGCTGGGTGAAGCCGAGGGGGGGACGAGAAGTTGGCTGAACAAGCTGGAATATGTGGAGAGGACAGTTTGGACAAAGATTTAATTCAGTATTTCGTCTTACAGTTAATGCATTGCTCCAACTAATCTGCTCATCAGATTGCATGGCCTGCGCAAAAATGAGTGGAAGCACCCAGGACTAAGGGGCATGAATGCAGTGGGAGATGATGCGAGCTAGAGCGGCATGAGTGAGAGCGTTGTACAACAGTGTGAGAAAAATCTCTTTGTGATTTCCGCGTACTGCAGCATTTGACTGAGAGTAAGGTTGATGTCAAATGAAAGTTTAGGGGATTTTTTTTGGAATTTAATACTTTTTTTTGAGGAAGTAGCAACCAAAATAGAGTAGCATCTATCTGTACAGAAACATATAGCTAAAGTTGCACTTTTAAATAACAGGAGATTGTGAAAAGTACTCATGCAATCTCAGGACAGTGGCGCTTGTAGATCATACGTGAATGCACACGAGACGTGTAGGTGGTATACAGAAAGTTGAAAATGTTTGTTCTACCTATTTTTGTTTCAAGTACGAGTAAGCTTCCGAGAGTTGATTCTGTCACCAAAGCATAGAAGCATTCCTCAGGAGACTCTATTAATGTCCTATGAAAAGGACTAAATTGAATGAAATCAAGAATATAAAAATAATTAACAATAGCAAATTAAACGCATAACCGAAGGCCATAGGAGATTCTTTGGAATCAACACTTTGGGTGGACCATACAGCGATCATTTATAGTAGGCTGGCAATTCAACCCTCCACTCGAACGCAAAAGAATGATGTATAATTGCAGGTCGGTTCCGGATGATGCTCATTTCATTTTAAGCTTAATATGCAACCTTCGTTCCAGTACGAATCACGTTCTCCCCTAGGAAAATCAACGCAGAACGGATTCTTTTCTTTAGGCTTCGTAACGCTTAAAGCATTCTTCTGGCCTCCCTTCCATCATCTAAGATTTAAAGTGTTGAAGGGCTCTTCCAAGCTGGCAACAGAACGGCATATTGAAAAAAATCATGGAAAAAATATTTCCTGGCCCGCAACGACTATTTAACGAGGGTACAGAATATTTTCTGCCCTTGCAGGAGAATGTAAGGGCAGTGAGAATAGGTGGCAGCAGAAGCTTATGTAGCCTCACTCATTAATCCCCGCAACCTGCATGTTTTCCTACGAACACGGTGTTTATCGGGCTTTATGGGCAGTAAATTATGACACGCAGTGGAATATACCTTAATCAATGCTAAATGCATTTTCATTTTACCGGATTTAGAAGTGTTGTTGATTTATATCTGTATATTTTTCTTATCTGTATTATCGTTTAGCGTATTGTGGAGAAACCCGAGTATCTAATTGCAGGTTATTTTAATTTCCCGAAAAATTGAAGTGGCGGTTAGGAGGTTGTCTACTTCAACTTACCTGTGGTCCTTCTTACCATTCTAGAGTTAGATTAGTACAGCCCGCGGCGTGAAGCGCCGCTCATACCTTCAACTTACATTTTAAAAAACCTGCTCCCAGCGGCCGCGGGTAGCAACTTCGATTACATTTTTTCCCTTTGCACTTCTGAAAATTTCCTTTGCTGCTTATCCTATTTCCCCATCCCAAAAAACTCGATAACCACCGTTATTGCAGGAACAAATGCTGGGAATAGGGGTATATGACTGGGGCTACATAAGCTACTTTTGCCGAATAGGTGAGTACTACAAAGGGTACGGTAATGTTGGCAATGCCTACATTGCCACGAGGAGTCATCTTACATAAAGGCCCCTGAGCGCCACTGCCTCGCCGCTGCCACGAGAGCGCGTGCTGTAGCTATCGATTTACCGTCACATCTGATTGGTTCATTGCCGGTGGCGCTTTCTCATCGAGCAAACGGAATAAATGCACACATCCCTTTTGTGAGAGTGACTTGCTTTGTGCGAATAAACTTCTCCTTATGGTTGACTGTCTTCTCTTGCTATCTCTTCTGGGCGTGGGGGACAGTGGTTGGACAAACTCGAAATTCGTGCTTATGTCGTGTACCAGGTGCGAGTCATAGCAGATACAATACTAGGATGGAATTTAAGCGTGGACGACAAGAATCTCAACAGCCCAGCTCTGTGCGGGTACAAAAAACTACATGGAACCTAGATTATTAGGCTTCGTTAGGGGAAACTGGATCTTATAAGAAGTACAGTTGATCAGACTTAGGCTGGTCGAAATTAAAATACTGACGCAGGTGTATTTTATGCCTCCTTTCGCGAAATTGTCCGACTTCTTGCTAGTGGTCCACCACTATTGGCCGCTGGATAAACTATCTTCATGATATTTCATTCGGCATCTGCTCACGAGAAAAATTATTGCCCGTGGTTATTTTAAGGTAGAAGAAATTAATATATGCACATTATGCAATACCAATATAGGTTGCGGAAGGTCTAACTGCCTTTTCCTAACTCTCTCGCTCATCTTTAGTGGTATTTTTTCTGCATTGATTAATCGCATTTTGCGCTCTCCTGCCTTGAAAGCCTTTATACTTAATGTAAGATCAGTGATCTGCAATACAGTCATCATTTTGAATTTGAGTTCATAGTACACATTAATTATTTTTACGTTGGTGAGTTTTAATTTATCAACCAACATTTGTATTTCGTTTGCTAATGACAGTTATTTTGTTGCTGTAAAACTCAGAGAACTCCGCAAGCGCTGACTGAGCGAAACATTTTGTTCTGTCTGTATGACAAAGATTAATCAGGTAGGCTTACGACTATAGTGAGCCTATCGGGACGAGAGAAGTTATCCGCATAGTTCGAGGTGCATTGCATGCGACCCAAATGCCCGATAAAAAACTGACGTGTTTTCAAGACTTTGGTTAGTCAAATCTCGAAGGTTGCGTGTGGCTGGCAGTTGATTTAGTGTAAATGGGGGACGGTCATTTAAATATTCTCCATTGCTTTTCAAAATTATTTCAAAATTAATGATTTTTGGCCTCTATGAGACAATCTGTGAGTGCTCTCGGGCAGACGCCCAGAATTAGATGGGGTTGTCAATGAGAATATATAGCTTAGCGGCAGTTCCATGTGATTACGGTACTATGAGCTGTTTCAAGGTTCCGGTCCAGAGCGATGAATGAGTACACATGATATTCGGCGGTACAAGTGTTTGGTAAATGCTAGCCAATTGTTTTTGTATTCCATTTAAAGAAAATATTAATAGGTTCAGCAGTTAAGCATGATATCTCCCCATCCATGCATGTCCAGTTTACTCCGAAAACGCTATAAATTTAATTATTTTCTTATACATTCAATTGCACGAAAATTCCTGCTGCGCACAATCAGCCCACACTGCGTCCCAAAAAGCCTCACAGCGGTAAAAAGGCATATTGCGTGTATGAGTTAATATTGTGTTGTTTAGAAATACTAACTTTTTATAAAGGCGAAGATCCCTAAAAGTGACAAGTTGGGTCAACTAAGTAAACTTAAGTTTTGACTGTATGTAAAGGAGGCTTATTCATGTCAAAAATAGAGTGAATTACTTTAGAAAATAGTCTTTCTGTGAATTTGTTCAAGATAATTTTTTGCGTATTACGCGCGATACAAAGTATGGTCATTAGCAAACGGCCCAAGTTTCAATTCTACATTCCAACCTGGTTTCACGAGATTTGCCTGTTGTTTCTCCCATCCATACATAACATAAGATAATTTGGTCAAAGGCAATAAGATTTTTGCTTGATAACGCCAGTTGGGACGTCACAGGGACAAACTCATACGTGCACCCGCTGGTCATTGACTAGTAAATTTTGCTGGTTTTGTCAATTGTAATCGTAAACCTACCACTTTGTGTACATACAATGAAATTTCATTATCTTAGATTTCGTTGTAATTAGTCTGGGTGTTCGAGTATGAGGAGATTCTTGAAGTATTAGTGAACGGTGAACGATTTTCGGTTGATTTAACATAAATGCAGATTCTGTGCTACGCGTTGATCAAAATCTTCAAAATAAGATATTTCTTAAAAGAGTGAACGCAAAAAGTATTTTGCGTTGATTAAAAAGATATAACTGAAATTTTTGTGGCTTAGATTGTTATTTGCTTAAAGCACAACACGCATAAGCAAAAGTGCTGATTTGCAGCGTTTATTCACATTCGTTGGATACCGAGAATTGTCGGATTGTCCTAGTTCTGCCTATTCGACCCTTAAATATACCGACTTTAACCAAATTGTTTTTTAGTAAACAGTTAACTTGCCTAAAATCAGTTAAAAAAAAAAAGCAACCTCAAATGTACGTTGAAATTTCCCCCAAAAGTTTACTTTTCACCTTTCATGAGTTAGGCAATGTACTCTATCTACTATCTATCTACTCTATCTACTCTACTCGATCTATCTACTCTATATACGTGTATATAGTGCCCCCTAAACGTGCTGTATTGCAGATGCATTGAACAACAGGGGGCACAACTGACGTTATTCAGAATGAGCTCCTATGATACGTACTGCACAGGAGCTGTGGGTGCCGGCTCACGCCGCGCCAGCCCTTGGCGCTGGATTCGGCATCCAATCTTCTTGACTATCCTACGACGCCGAACGTAGGTCTAGTAGAGGACTCTAGCAGCCACTTGGAACCCATGACGTCTTTGGCCCGTGCACGTCCGTCTTCGCCCATCTCAAGGTCGCGCCTTACCGCTAGTCTAGACATCAGCCGCGTAATTGGCAACTAAAACAAAGGACGCGCCGGTCATTCGGCTATTACCGACGCTGTCGTCACTCCGGAATGGAAGCCATAGCAGCCGGACTGTGGTCTTCCGGGGGTCAAAACTCTTTCCATCTATTCTCCTATCCTTCTGTAGAATACACTACTCTTAACAATCTGGCTTTCCTACCGCCTTCTCTCCTCACCTAAAGGACCCAGGGGCCTGGAAGATCGCAGCCGTTAGGGCTTACCTTTGTAGCCTTAAAACCTGTTGACAAGTATGCAGTAGATGCAGCGCAATTCCAATCCCTCTCTAATCTAATTCAAAGAAGTCTAGACTTCCACGGACCGCTGAGCTACCCACCGCACTACTTTTCCTGCCCCCTGTTTGGCAAACTGCCTCGACAGGAGGCAAGGCGCGGAACAATCGGCAGTGTCAATATTTTCCACGGCCAAAAAGGGTTGGGTAAAAAACGGCATAGCTAGTCCAATGCCGCCTCATAGTCGGTAATGAGAGGCTAAGCACTAGAAAACGAGCGGCATATAATGAGAGCTTTATGCACGACATTCTCAACCTGGATAGGTGGAACCACTTTTCTTACCCTCAAACACGTAACAGAATTTTTCCAGTAAACTCCTCTCGTTTTTTCCTTCTTCTGACATACTACTTGCGAATCCCACTGACTATCCAAGTCAGTTTCAAGTTGTAGGAGACGCCTTTTCAAAAACGTCAAAACGAGCATCAAACCTGTTTGTTTAAATAATTTACCTGAAAAAAAACACTGAATCACATGCTCCCAATCTACAGGGTTCATTATCCACATCTAAGTTTGTCTATCGCAAGTGACGAAGACCATGCCCCCCCCCGAGACCACACGCCCACTTGATTGGGGCAAGCGAAACTTGTGTAGAATCTACTTCACGTTTTTTTGCGTGCACATAGTTCTACTGAGAAAACAGACTTTAGGCAGACCTACATACTTGAGACCAAGCACATGCCTGCTTGTTTCTACGTGTACACCTATCGAATGCTTAACCCTAGAACGACAATAATTCTTAATTCTCCTATCTTAATTTCGCAAAGAACTGATTGTGCATATGTCTTAAAACCGATTAAGGCAGAAGTAGTTTAAGTAGTGCCCCTAATATACTCCTATTCCCAGCAGTTCCTCCTACAGAAACGGTGGTTATAGGGGGGTTTTGGCGGTGGGGTAATAGGATAGGCAGTGAAGGAAATTTGTAGAAGTAAGTGTTGAGGGGAAAAATGTAGTGAAGCTTGTTTTCCGCGCCACCTGGGAGTTAGTTGTTCCGCATGCAAATTGAAGGTGTGCGGGGCGTTTCGCGCCACGGACTATACTAATAGAACTCCAGAATGGTAAGTTGGATCTCAGGTAAGTTAAAGTAGACGACCTCCTTACCACAATTGCTATATTGTCAGGAATTTCAAGAAAACTGCACTTTGATAATCTAGTTTTTCTGCAATACGTTAGAGGTTACTGCAGCTTAGCAAAATGTACAGATTTAAATCAAAAACCTTTCTAAATGCAATGAAATAAAAAATGTATATAGCAGTCACTAAAGTATATTTCACTGCCTATCATAATTTACTACCCATAAAACCTTATGACCACCGTTTTCGTAGCAAAAAATGCTGTGGTTAGGGATACATGAGGTGCACTACTTAAAATACTTTTGCCTCGAGCGAGAAAGCAACCTATCTAAATATGGTCTCCCCTATATAATATATGCCGTGGTTCAAGTTGCCAAAGGGTTTGGAACAATTAAAACTGCTTAATACGTTAAGAGTAGAAGTTTATCCATTGAACGAGTTCATCAGCATAAAATGACTAACGTTTTTCTTAAAGTGAACAAAATAAGTTTCTATTATGCCGTATGTGATGTAATCAAAACTTTCGAATCAACCAGAAATCAGACCAACTGTAAACATAAAAACATAAAACTAACAACAAAAGGTCATTGGGTAAACAAAAAAATAAGGCGAGATATTTGAAATAGTATTTCTGTCTTTGAAAATAACAAGCTTCTTAAGAATAAAGGAAATACCGAAATGCGCAATTTCGTAATAAATGTGTAAATTCATTTTAGTAATAGTAATTTAAAAAAGGTTTCTCTGCACAGGCTTGCAGTTATCATCTTCCAAATGTTGTGCTGTGCGACAGATTGTGCATACTTAATTTCGCAATGTTTCAAATCATCATTTTAACTTTACATGGTGTGAAAAGCGGGTAATCAAAGCAACAATGATTATGGCTGGTCCTTCTAATAGAGGCATGATTATAAAATTTAATGTGGTTACAGGTTGTGTGGCGGATATGGGACTTATGAAATTAGAAGGTGCAACCGTAAGCACATCATTCAGTGCGTATTCAGTGGACTCTTTTCTATTAACTTACTGTGTGGTTTTTAGTGACGGTGGAGTCCTCTGCATTGCAGAATATTTGGTTTGTGGTTTTCCATATTCCTAGTTGAGTGCCCAAAAAGATAGTATCCTTATTGTGCATATATAAAGACCCTAAAAAAGCAGTATCTGAAAGCATTTACCGGAGTAATTAGTTATTTAGCATAAAGGGAGCATTGACAGGCTAGGTCTGACACCACTATGCTTCCCTACAGTTAAACAACCTTTTCGAATGTGTTAACACTTTAAAAAGTCCCTTAATTGCTCACGAATGCCGACGTACTATATCTTTGTACACGTTAAGGTGCGCTTTTAAGTGCCAGAGAAGGTGGGATATTTGTTCTGCAGCAGATGAAGGCACTCTAATTCCTCTTCAAAATGAGACAAACATCATTTTATTTATTGTTCAATGGCTACTTATAGACTATTAAGTGGTATTATGAACATTTAAATGCCAATTAAATTTTGAATGTTGAATCGGTTCCGATTCTAATTTTCATCGTATCAGGAAAAAGACCGCATGTCAAAAGCCTTATCCTATGCTCAAAAGTTAAGCCAACTGCCTCATGTTTATGCAGGAAAATACGAATTCGTTTTAATAAACGATTGGCTGCAGACGCGAATATTATGTTTAGGGTTCCTGTATCACACAAATTAGCAAAGCTGAGTTTTCTAAATTATAGAGACCTCTTTTTTTTAAATTCAGGGCGTGCTTCTTCACTTTCAGTTTCCGTTAATTTACGCACAACATACAATCGGTTGCTTAGTGAGCTAAATTTGGTTTGATATACATTTTTAGGTTAAAATATTGCCTTCTTATATGTAAAAACTCACCCAACCAAAACACTGGCCTCGTAAAGTTATAAGAAGGGGACACATACGTATAATCAAAGTACTAACCAGTCAAAAATGAGAAATGCGTCCTTCCCGTTAACACATTTTATCAGATAGGTCACGTACTATCATTATGTAAAATAATAACCACATGAAGAATTGGTGAAAAATTAAAGCCTTGTTACAAAGGAGGGACCTCCTCAATGATCCAAACTGGAAAGCTACTAGGTATTTATTACAAAATCAGAACGTGAAATAGGTGCGCACATTGGAACATGAGCACATGAGAGTGTACTTTGGAGCTGTATGAATTTGCATAACACGCCGCTAAAAGTTGTGTATGTCATTTTATTTAGTTCTGCAACTTATTATTTGGAAGCTGACTAATAGAAGTGACTAGATAAAGGGAACGTGTTCGTGCGCATAAATCCTCTGAAGTAAATATAAAAATCTTCATACTTTAACTAGTTGAAAGGATGAAAATTACAGATGTTAGCTGTTAAATGAAGTATAATCTTAGCTACAGCGAAACGAAATTAACTTTTCAAGCAAAGCCCGCGCAATTCAGTAAAGGCTTAAGGAGTTGCCAAACTTAACAAAAAATAATTATTTTATTTTTTTCTTTCTGCCTGAGGATAACGTATGTTTGCCAATTTCATTTAAAGATATGCTTAAAAATTTTTATTCCGCGTAAAATAATTAATACCAATAGAATATTTTGTTTGCGAAGAAGTGCAAGAGCCTTGAGCCATCAAAATGGTCTTTCATGAAAAAAAATAATGCGAATAGAAAATGGGCGACTTATGTATCCACACAAACCTATTCAAAGTTGATCACATTGACGATTTAATTGACTTTATAACTTAGACACTTATTATCCGTGACACAAAGCAAGTACGTCCTATTAGGCTCCAGTTTGGACTTTAAGGTTGTCAGGTAATAATCTTTGCCAAAAAAGAGAAGGAAGGAAGATGCGTTTTGCGGAACACTTGAATGTGAACTTGCGATTACAGTTGTGTTTTTGTGGAGGACACACCCGGGAGAGCGTCAACGGTGGGCTTAGTGCGACCAACTTGTTTCTATTTGCAGACGATTTTATATGAGAAGCTGCTATTGGCCGTGGAAGCTACTTGAACAGTTATCTAATTTCAGTGGTTAGACAAAAGAACTCGTGGAAGACTTTAGATAAAATTTAAAAATGAGGGATCTGAAAGAGTAACGGCGGCTACATATCAGATAGCTTGCTAGTAGACTATGCAGCTGAAAAGATGGTGGGCTAATTTAAGAAATCCACTTATCATTAGCTGTCAGAATAGAACTAGATCCACATTTTGTTGGACGTTGTATGGAAAGTCTTTCGTCCCATTAAATGGTAAGTGAAATCAATAAGACTGGTTTAAATCTGGAAGGTTTATTTGGACGGGTGTCAGAAAGGACACATATATATGTCCCAAAAATGCATACAAATTTTAATTAATTGTCACCTTGGTGTTTATTATAATTTTATTGTTTAAAAAGCTTTAAAATATATTAAAAAGCGTAATTTTATTGCTTTTCACTACATTTTGAAAATTTCAACATTAAATGAATAAAGAGAAGCCATTGAAAAAGAATGCCCCCGAATATGAAGGGCATTGCTTCATGGTGTGTGCGATTCCGTTGCTTCGCGTTGTCATGATCAAAATGGATGTCAGTTTGAAAACATTAAATGAAAACACAATAAAATGATATCTGTAAGTATTTTAACATATTTGAGATGATAAATTATGATAAACACCAATTTTACACTTATGAAAAATGTGTATGCATTTGTTTTGGACACCCTGTATCCCCCAGTCAGACAAAGATGTCGAACAGCAGTAAGGGATGTAACTGTGGCTGCCTGAATATGGCGGCTAGGACAAAAGTGCCCCCTTGCATCCTCTGATCCCGTGGGCTTTTCGATAAAAGCAAAAATGTTAGTTCCAGGAGGCATTTCACAAACATTTGATGCAATTGCTGGAACAAGAAGTTTCGTGACCTGACGTTCCAGATTATCACTTGAATCCATCATCACTTTTCGTTGACCAACTAGCAGCACTCGGATCATTCGTTTACCCGACTGAAATATTGTGCGTTTCGCTAGACCTGTGTTTACCGGATGTTTTTATGAAGCACATTTTGGCAACAAATTAGTGTCCAGACAACTGTGCAGAAACTGAATCTGCGCGTAGGTAGGAGGCATTCAAAGGAAAACCTTTCCCTCTATCGAACACCTCAGAATGCATCGCACCCAGACAGATTGCCGAAAGGCGCAACGAGGCGAGCTCTAGGATGCACTTTAGAAGGCGGCGTGGTTCTTGAACAAACAATTTTATTTATCTGATGTTTTGCATTATAAATAAAACAGAGGGGTTGGCGAGCACCGGAACAGTTAGTTTATTGGTATTTTACCAAAAAATGGAGACCACACTCTCAAGGCTTTTCTGCCTTTTTGGGCCTCATCAGGTGATGGTAGGTCAACTCCAGTGTAGCAGCAGATATTGGCGCCACACTTGAATTTCGAACTCACGTCTCTCCGGCCAAAGGTTAACGCTCTAACCCTTGAGGCACGGGTACGCCGTATTGTCGGTTTTTGATCGAAACTATAAGTTAGTTTATTGTTGTGAACTTTCAAACTCGTATAGGAGTTCATGTTCAGAGATAACAGCAGCAACAAAATGGATTATATGGATTCTCTTTCGTGCTCCTCATCATAGTAAGAACCAACAATGCCAGGACAATAGGCTGCTCTTTCAATCGCCCACACCTTTTCCTTCATGTCCCACATTTTAACCCGACTTTGAATAGCCCTCCATGTGTGTGTGCGTGTCCATATTTCCGGGGCCAGTTGTATACTCACCTGATGTTTCAAACTCTCATGTCAGTTCACTGTCCAGAAGTAAAGCTAATTTATAACTCACTCTGTATTCAACGCACCCCGGATAGAATGATCTTGAGCTCTGCCGGTGATTTTTTTTGTAAAAAATGGATGGTAGATCGATATATTTGTTAATCAAGTTACCGCTAGAGTGCCACGTCTCTCGCAGCCAATGCGAAATCCGGTCAGGTGATTGCTTTAAGATACTCACGTGGTCGGAAGTTGAATTGTTCCCTGACAAATAGGCTTCAACCAAGGTCATTTTGTTTTTCCATCTCACACTTGCGTAGTTTCGCGCACGGGACGGAGCCAACAAACCACCACCAAAGAAATAAAATTAATCAGACAAAACATGGCGAATTTTCGATTATCGAATGTAACTGCGGCCAAGCCAGGTAAGAAGACTCATAAGACACTGGATGATCAAGAGCTGGTTGTGAGACCAAAATACAAGATTTCTTTACTTGCAACTATCTCAGCCTCACTGGGGCACAGTTTTAATTCTTACCATGGCGAAAATTCCAGGCCAATCGGAAGACGGCATTTTCGCGATTGTTGTTGGTTATGTGGTATGTTACTGATGACTCGATCACAGACCAAAGCGATCTATCAGGCACTTAGCAGCTGATTTGCAAAAAAACTATACTAACAGAATTTAAACACATTCACAGTGAGGGCGTGCAAAATTTTCCGTTGTCTGTACATGCCCCTCGTAGATCGTGATATGGGCATGGGTGAGTTTTCGAAAGACTGAATTACTTAACTACTGAATGATTAGCCTTTCCAGCCTTCTGGGATAAAATCCCAGATTGCTAGAACTGCGTTTGGGCGTGACTAACGGGCATCAGATTATAATGCAGAAATGGCCATCTCAGTCCCATTGCTTGTATCTATGAATACCGACTTGAATAATCCTGTAATCGAGAGCCAGTATTTTTGGCGGTCGATTAGTAACCCTGGAGACCGTTAAGTACACATTGAACTTCCCATCAGCATCGTTAATCATACAGTCATTTGCGGAATAAAAGGGTTTTTGATGCAAGAAATATTATTTTCTTCTGAAAGCCTCGGATAATTATCTAAAAACTTCTATTTTACTGGCCGTTCTGTCAGCATGCGACCTTATGAAAGAGTTTATTACTTTGATAGCCCTGTAAAAAAACCAGGCATTAGTTCGTCTCATCTGAAATCATGTAAACCTTGATACCATTTCAGAATTTATACTGGAACTGTGGGTGCTTGGGTAACCAACATACGTTGTTTTATGCTAATTCGTGGGAATAATTAGGCAGACAATGCGCTGGAGGAATTGTTATCTTTTGTTAATAATTTGAGTAGTTCAATGGACGGGTTAAGCCCACATACTTCTGAAACTCAAGTCCGTTTATTCAACACTACCAGGTACAAGTTAAAAGCCCAAACACGTGTTTCGCCTTATTTTTCCGCTGATTGGCACAGTTGTGAGGGGTCGCACTCATCAGTGCCCCCCCCCCCCCTTAGCGTTCCATATGTGCCTTCTGGTAGAAACTCAAGTTTTGAAAGTTCAGCTTCAATACAGGGATCAAATCCGAGTTAAAATTAATTTCGGAATAATGTAAAACGCTGAACTTCTAAACCTGGCGCATCTGCTAAAAAGCACACAGACAATCCTGGGGGAACCTTCGCAACTTTGTGAATACGGCATGATGCGGCAAAACATGTAAGGGCTTTTAGTTAGTACCTGTAGCATCGTTGTAGTAGATAATTACTAGATAGGCGTACACCGATCGGATACAGGACATAACCGCCCTGGTTTTTGATGTCCTGGCTTTGATGTCCTGCCACATGGCTAATTGTAATGTTACTATGTTTCAGCAACATGTTTATTATTTTTAGGAAATTTTACCGTAAGAATAAAGCATATCCATGCTGGGAATGTGCCAATTCCCACGACTTCTCTGGTAGCATACGCCTAACAGATTGATAGCCGGCGCAAGCGGCGCGCCCTTCGCAGGCCCGCGAGCTCATCTTACGCAGCTGTCACGAGAGCGCGACGCGACTATCGATTTTCCCCTGATCATGATTGGCCCATGTCGCTCGATGTCCCGCTCGCGCTCCCCTTTAAAGTACATGCACGTTGTCTGACTCGAATTTGCGCTGGCTTGCACTGAAGCGCTGTACCGTGCTCTTGTCCGAGTACATTCTCTGTCTGGCGGACTGGTCTTCTCACTGTCTCTTTGGGGTACCGTTTCGTGCTGATTCGAAGTACCAAGGCGGGTCATAAAAATCCAGCCGACGACGCCTTATAAGGCAGAAATGGCCATCCTGGATTCTCTTTAGTCTTACGGTAAAATGTCCTAAGAGTAAATAATTGTATAAGCTGCATTACTGTCCGCCTGATGACGGCTTCTTCATATTACTCGGTTATCTCACAGCGGCTGCTGCGTTTTGGCCCCAGTAGTCATATACAATTTCGTTCTACACCAACATACCGTTAAATATACTGATCTTTCTGTGCTTTCGGAGCAAATAAAGAATCTGAACACTTTTTAAACATTTCGACAGTTCTGCACCTTTGAGGTTAATTATTATTTCTGCACAGCCAAATATTGCCTCTAATCTCTCCTGGATGTGTCCTGTCATTTCCGGCTGAATAAGTTTAGAATTCTCCACATCACTTCTCTATAGAAAATCCGGTCTGACCTACAAATGCTTGTTTACCCCTTACGAAGGCTGTTTCCTTCCTACCTCGAAGGCTGGCCGCCCTCCCGTGTTTACGGTTTCACTCGATTGCATATGACTGAATGCTGTCCCCAGCCCTTCGGTTTGATTCCGAAGCTGCTATCGACTCCCCGCTGATGTCAGTTGTCCGTTCCCCCTCCCCCTTCTCGAACCAGTTGCCGCGGCTACTCCGAGAACGGGAACCACAGCAGACGCGTCTTCGACCGCGTTCCCACCCGCCCTCACGGCGGCCAAGGTCTGCTACACCAAACCTCCCTACGGTGGATCTATCTCTCCTCCTCTACATCTCTATTTTTGACGACGGAGCACCCCCTTTCGACCACGCTGTTCCGACTTCACCTCCTCGTCACACGGCTGGAATTGAGACCCACCCAGCGGGGCTCCCGATCCAGCGAGGGCTACTAGCCAGCTACTCCGAGAACCACTCGTCCATTTCCCTCCGCCGGTGACGCTTTCATATGGCCACTGTTCACGAACCCCTCCCCCGTTTCACACCAGTCATGATGCCACGTGAATTGTCCCGTGAAATCATATAAAAGCGGAGCCACCCCCCTCACACACAAGGTTTCCCAAGACTAGTTTCATCCTGCGTGGCGTTATTCTTGAACTTGTGTCGTTTCCTTCTATAGAGTTCCTTCGATCTTTACTTGGTGTGTCCATCGTTGAGGTTTGTACACTATTTACCCCATACTATTTTTTTGCCTAATAGTACCGTACCACTTTGATAGTTGTTATCACTGGTTTTGACGTACGCGTGGCTACGGATACAGTCGGAGAAGTCGAGAGACTAATCATGTCCATTACACGTAAAATTGTTCATTGTTAGCTTTTCTTTTTAGCTGAAATATTGAGAACGGCTTCTCAGTGATCAAAAACCCGTCGCAAATGTTGGCACATTTCAGTAAGTGTTCGTCTCTCGAAACTAAAACGCAACAATAGCAAGCACAAATTAAACATTTTATTTATATATTGTTGATACCAGTGTTGCTTATCAGCTGCAATGAAAGACAACTTTTCATTTATTACAGTGGAATACCGTTCTTGGTAAATTATTTCTCAACAGCCACCTTAATGGTTAGTCCCAGTGAGTTGTTTTCAGGATAATAGAAGAGATTATTTGTTCATACTAACCGGTCTAGATAAATTAAAGTTTCATCTGAGAACTAACTCTTTCCACCAAAAGTAGTAATAGGCTTGTCGACTATGTGGAAGCAAAATTCAACTATCATATTGAGGTCACGTTCTGTCAATGCTTGAGGAATTCACTCATCCTCAGACTTGCACCTGTTGACTCTGTATAAGCGTAAACGGACAAAACCACACCAGCCGAAGAGTTTGGTCAGTGCTCTTGTAGTGGTCGCTGCCTGCCCGACGCCTGGCCTCCCTTTGGTGACGTAAATCCGTCTAGACCTCAAGGCCGTTGCGGCTGCCAGACTTACTGGTGCGTTAGACACGGACCACCCACGTCAATTTCTATCCGCGCGCGGTCCAACAAATCACAGGCCAACATAACCAATGAACGCCCTCTCTGTCTACTAGCCTGACTGCTGTCAAACCAGCACTTGGACTTGACTGGTTTTCCTGGCAGGTTGCATGCTCTCCAAGTTTTTTCTTCGTTCCTCTGTGTACACAATATACTCTTCCTACTAGTCTGGCTTCTACCAACTTCTTCTCTACTAAGTAGCCATGTTTTGAAGATCACAGTTCCTTGGAGTTTACTGACTTTATCTCCCGTGATATTCTATCTTATGTGCACTGTGTTTCGAAAGCCCTTAGTCGCCTTTTCACACTACTCGGAGTTGAAGTTGCCTAGCGACCAGTGGCAACCATCGGGTGCCATGTAGTGCAGCCAAGCCGTCCGCGTCTACTGCAGCCAACACCTGGTGCAGTTGCGGATAAAGGCACCGCATAAGAGACACGGGGATACTACTCTGCACGTGAATGTTCGAGCCTGCGGCGATGGCAGTGAGAAGGAATGACGCCAAATGGTCAGGTCGCGACTCCTTCAACGAGACCCGGCCACACCTTAAAATTGAACAAGGCCGAACCCCGCACAAAAGCCCTGGACTGCCTGAGCGTCGGTTCTCCAGCTCGTGGTTCCATATTCTGTACCAAGACCCTGTTTAAGCGAAGTTGTAGGAATCCGTCGCCCAGAGCAACTGCGCTGACTAATGCTGGCTTTCGTGCGCTGAGCTTAACTCGCTGCCCATTATTGCCCTTTTGCTCGCTTGATGTCAACTCACCGAGTTTACGCTTGTAGGCAATCGATAATCCTGCCTCGTTTGATTGGTGACAGCCGATTGATTATTCATTGCACAGCCTAAACTTGAAACATCTTGACTTTTGCACCTGCACGGCTGGCTATCGTACGCGACGCCATTGTACAGTTTTTTGATCAGTAAAGTTATTCGAGTTCAATCAGTCTTTCCAGACCTGTTATTTGGCGCTGAGACAGCAACTAGCTCTCAACAAAGTACGTGGTCGCACGGAGATGACAGGGGCGGCCGAGGGTTGTGGTGACTGCGAACCACCACGCCCAGCAACGAGAATGGGGATGAATTTTGGAGAATTAGAGACATGGACGCGACCTTAAGGAGCAGTTATCGCGTCATGCACGATCACCAAAGAGGAACGCAAGATCTACCAATTGGACTAAGCACACTGCAGCATGCCAACTGCGTCCCATTAATAATTAATCACGGGTTCCCCATCATCCTTATCCGCAACCGTCTCTGACGATGGGTTCGAACTAAAATCCAAAACTTCCGGCCAATAAATGCCATGTTCCGGCGAAAATCCAAAACCTCAAGCCAATAAAAGCCGCGCTCGAGCGGAAATCTGCAAAGTCCGACCAATAAGCGTCATGTTTCAGCGATCGCATCTTCTTTAGCCACAAGCTAAAAAATCTCTATCACAAGCAGCATGTCCCTCATCATAAAAACAATATCTTATTTATCAAAAAATTAGAAAATTAAAATTATCAAAACTTATCAATTTATGGAAGCTCATTCAGTGAGTTAAGTTTGGTATGTCAAATGATTATACATACATATAAATATGTGAAATCACCCCGACCAATATGAACAGAAGGACACTTATAAATCGCACGGTATATGTGGAATAGGCAGCCGGTGATTTTATTTCAAGATTGCTCTTATGTGACCTAACAAACTCATGTTCTTTTGAGACACTTTGATTCAACCTGAGAAGTGCGTTTTCAGTTACCGAAGGGTAAAAACACTACACCGCAGTAGCTGTACGAATGGGGCTCCAAGTCTTCAAATCATTACTTCGGGTAGGTTTAGAACTCAATACCTCGCAGTGTGATAGCTTCTCGAATACTCACGTCTCATCGACAAAACATTAAGTTGTCTAAAAATGATTTAGTGCCACCACGCTCATACCGCAATTGGATTTCGTGTTGACTTTCGAAAAACCATGGCCCGGTGCATGTGTTTAAGGTCACAGGTCTGGCATAACATTACCAGACCGACCAAGTTAAGTTAGGCACGCTGGCTCCATCCGAATAAACCTAGCCGGACAGTACTATATCTGCCCAACCACGTGGCAAGCCAAATTGTATCGTTGTGCATCTCTGGACGGGATTCAGACGTAGAAGCGTTCAGTCTTAATCCCTCAGATGGTAGCTTCGCACTATTGGCCACTCGACCAGGCACATGTACCAAATCTCTGAACCTGCGGTTCCTCTCGTACTAAACAGCATTGCTATTGCAACGACTAGATTGTACTTCAACGTTTACGCAGTTCAACCATCAGTAGGGCAAAACTAACCTGTCTGCCGACGGTCTAAACCCAGCTCATGTTCCATAGTAGTGGGTGAACAATCCAAAGCTTGGTGAATTCTGCTCCACAATGAAAGGAAGAGCCGACATCGACGACTCAAAAAGTGACGTCGCTTTGAACTTTATCCCTGTGATAACTATTCTGACACCTTCAGTTAGATAACTTACGTCGGCTGCTCGGATCCACAACCATTCTAGATGTTTGTACATACATTCAGTTCTGCGAGTGCTGCAAGCAAATTTTCTAAATTTTTGAATGTTTGGTTATTTCTCCCATACCAGCGGGAACGCATTTACGAAAACTTATCAGTAATAATGAGCAACATTAGGCATATTAAGTACTTGAAAGAATTATAAGAAGTTCTAAAAGTTTCTTGAGAACAATAAAATTTTCTCGATGATTGCCAGCTTGTGGAGACGTCAAAATATTTATAAATTAGAACAATAAATTTAAATAATTTGTTAAGTAGAAAACTTCAAGCAGCCAATTTCTTTATACATAAAGAAGTTGTCTTCAGTCAAAATATTTTGTGCATAGGGTAATTAGTCCTTTCATATTTATTCAATATCGCGGAATAAAGTCTCTCTTCATTTTGCTAAATTTACGTGTATTTATTCATACGTTTACTAATTGTCCGTTTGTTCGACGTTTGCATCAAACCCTATAAATAAGAGTTAATAAACAGCATTTACCGGAAACACGAATTTTCGGATATTATTTCCTATGCAGGTGGCTATTTTGTTCAAATTTAGAAATGCTTCAAAACAGCAAACCACATTTTCGAGCATACAACATGTCTGCTAGACAAAACGCCGATTGTTATTCCTAAAATTAATTTAAAAAGTTTTCATAATAGGTTACCTTTTCAAAAAAGGCTTTTATTGGAAACTCAGCTGACGAACTTTTGCGCATATTTACTTTTTACATGATAATCTCACAGTAAAATTGCAGACTTTCAACAATTTCTTTAATTTATCTGACGAAAAATGATTAAATTTGACTGGAGATGAAAGAACATACCTTTCTCTTTATAAGGGATTATTTTTTGTTTAGGGCGATTCATTCTACGATTCGTAATGAACGTACGAATGCAAAAAAACAGGCCACGTGTATGACCATTTTTTGAAATGCTTATTATGCTTCTATTTGTTCCGTTTCTAAATAACGCTTAAGCGGAACCTATTGTTTACAATAAACTATATTTCTACATGACTTATATTCAAAAAGGCATTCTAAAGGCTGTCTCCGCGGTAACATGTCGAAACTTTGTTTACGTGCACGAACAGCTGCGCAGTAAAAGAAAATGTTCTACCAAGAACTTTTTTGGTACTGCATTTTTTGCAAAAAAACTTCACAGAATAGCTAAATATAACTTTTTAAAAATTCTATTGCTGCTTGTTTCTGAAAATTAATGCGATATCTTAAATTTCGCTCTAGTTCTTTTTGATCAACTTCACACAACGTTTTCCAGTACTGGAAGGGATTATTATTCAACCTCTTGTTTACCAATTATGGAATTCGTCCACAGCAAAATGTATATTAGAAGAAAGTTTTGTCCTGTATTTCCTTATGGCATACGGAAATGCTTTTATATAAACATATTCATGATTTAGCAAAAGTGAGAGCATATTTCCCCCAATAACTTTAAATAAGAGGGCACTTTTCCAAACCAAAGCCCTTCTTATTATTAAATCCACTCATTTGATCAAAATAACCTGTCCAGATATACGCTAAATTGCCCCTTTAAATTTCGACCTGAAATTTGCTTGCAGGATTCGCAGAACTGTCTATTCTTATGAGTAATCTCAACAAAGTTTGAGGTGCTGATGAGTAATTTGGGCTGGAATACATTGCAGACTACAAAATCCCAGAATTCCATTTCTCGACGGCGATGAAATTTAAGAAATGGTAGAAATTCCAATGAACATTGCCAGCAACGACATGGAGAAACGAACGGACCAGTTATGGTTCATTAGCCGTCAGAGGCCAGTCATACCAAACTCCAGATGGTGCAAGACCCGAGACTCGAAGGCAGAAACCGTTCGACAGAAGCCCAACTCTCTAACCATTGGGCCATTGCGTAGGACTGGCCGATGATGCCTAATGAGCCAGAAGCGCTCATTCCAATTTTTCTAGTCTTTGCCGACACTACTTTGCGGCTGCTAGCGAAGCCCGAGAAATACAATAAAATTAAAATGCATATAGGAATTATTAAAGTGTATTCCACTGCGTGTCCTAATTCCCCACCCATAAAACCCTATAACCACCGTTTTCTTAGGACAACATTCTGGGAGTGGACATTAAGGGAGGGACTACATAAGCTACTGTTGCCAATTTCGGAAAATATTCTCTGCATTGGCCTGGCCATTGTATGTCATCTGTGTCATCTTAATTAGCAACAAAAAACAGATAAAGCCTACATGGCTGAGACGCTATGAGTTGGAATTGCCAGCTATGGTGTTCTTTATCTAGAAACGGCAAGTTGAAGTAAAAATGTTTTTCATGACGCACTTTTTAAACGTACTTTTCACCACGGCTACCCATTCATGCAAATTTCTTACAATTATCGCCGTTCGTAGTCAGCTTAAGGCACAGTCTCATTGAAACTAGATAAAAGCTAAATATGTTTAATCCTAGACCTGTTATTTATGTAACCCCTTTGCTGCTACAAAACCAGGAAACAATGACGTCTGATAATTACAACTTTGAAAAAAATTTTTCATTGAAGAGAAAGTGGTCACAATTGAGCACTGCATAAGACTTTCTGCAAATGTGTGTTTCGTCGTCAACCAGTTGCTTCATAAAAGAAAGCCACTTTTACCAGCTAGGAAAATCCATCAGTTCCCCTCCGTATGGGGCTTTTGTCTAGTGTGTGGAGTCCGAATACTTCGCGGGGTCCATTCGCTGACTCTGCTTCTGCAGTTGGGAGAATTTTCTCATTCTTGGCGTACCGTCTACCGTCCGTTTTCCTTGGCTACTTCGAGGGTACTCGATGGCGGGCTTCTGCGGTCCCGTGACACGTAAGGCTTCGCGCTCATGACTCAGAGTGTCATACTGCTGGAGAACCCGAGCAGCCAAGCTGACAAACTGCGTCTCCGCCACAGTCAGTTGGAGACGCGCCTCGATGGCTGATCGGGCGCGTTCTGCGAATCGGCCAGTACCGCGTGCTGGGCCGATAACGGGCTTTCTGGGCGTGACGGCTCCCGGCACCGGATGTCGACCAGTGCAGTATAGCGGCGTCACCTCACCTAGCAGCATCATGGAGGCCATCTCTCTGGGCCAACGAGCAACAGGCGTGAGGTAGGGTGTGATTGTGGGCAGGGGCATGCGTTGGCGTGCGGTGAGCGGTGACTCGTAGATACCGCGACTATTCCTTCGAAAGGCATCTCGGCCTCCTACCATGCCCCCTCGGCACACCGACAGGGGTCGCTTGCGGTAGGGTGGCTGCGGCTGGCGCCGTTGGCTAAATTCTGTGCCTGTGCTGGAGACAAAAGTACGTGAACTGTAGAGGCTGTCTGCATCGGAGGCACGCGGATGCCCCCATTTCAGCGAGGTCTGCGTCCAGACTGTACTTTTAGCGGCAGCGGTGGTGGTGGAAACCGAACTGGAGGCGGAAGAGGGTGTGGTCTGTAGGGCCACATCAGTCATTGAACG
The DNA here is from genome assembly GCA_036362985.1 of Ligula intestinalis. Lineage (NCBI taxonomy): Eukaryota > Metazoa > Platyhelminthes > Cestoda > Diphyllobothriidea > Diphyllobothriidae > Ligula > Ligula intestinalis. The sequence goes on from JAYGXS010000005.1 coordinate 47,227,200, forward strand.
CCTGAGCACGAAGGGTGGTTCCCCGATGGTCGAATGACTGACTGTGGAGGTCGTCCTAGCAGATGGAATGCTAACTGTCGACTGCCTAGCCTGTGAGCCGGTTCGTGAAGGATGGGAGGAAGGGGAGAAGGCTCCAATTTCGCTGCAGCTGGCCTGCCGATGAAAAATCGGGGGGCGCGCGGTTGCCATCGATTGTGGTGGTGCTGATATTCTACGCAGTTCAGAGGTAGGCCTTGAGAAGGATTTTTCCGAGGTGCGAGACTTTACGGAACTGCGCCGACGACCAGCAGTGCTGTTTGACTGGGCAGACTGCTGCCGACTTCCTTTTGCAGAATCTTTCACTGGAATAATTTTCTGCTCCTGCACCTCCAGGTTCTCCTTGCTGGCGTCACCCTCGCCTGGATCCTCCACATTTGCGGGAAGGACCGCCTGCTGCGAGCCTATGCTTGCATTTTTTTCCACCTGTTGATCATTTTCGTCCTTCGTTTTCTCCTTTTCCTCCTCCTCCTCCTCCTCCTCCGTATCTTTGGAGGGCAAACCTTCTTGACTCCCCTCGGAAGAAAGACCGAAGGGCACTGATTGATCAAACGGAGTGATTGTCCTCGGAGAACTGATCTCCTCATCGGACTTTTTGGAGTGATCTGCGTTCACACTCGTTAGGCTAGATGATCTGCTGGGGCTTCTTCCTGCCCCATGCGGTGCTTCCACCTCCTCCTGCTCCACTTCAGTCTCAAAGTCTGTGGTGTCGATATCTTGGTCGGTGTCATCGGTTATCCTCCCTTCGTCTGACGAAGAGTGTTCTTGTGCTTCACCCACAGACGTTCCGGTCACTTCCTTGGCCTCCTGCCCCGCCTCCTCGCGCTTTCCAGAGAAGAGTTTTTCCAGTTCAAGCGCCGGCCGGTGGTTGGGCATACTTTGAAGACAGTTGTGAACCAAGTCAAGGGGGGAGGAGGATGAGGCATGGCCATTGTCCTCTTCTTCCGCATCCTTGGCCAAAGCGCCGGCCGCAAAGAGTTCTCGGCAGATTTCCACTGCCGTTGCACACGCCGCTGGTCTCTCATTTGTCTTGAGGGCAGCTATGGTAGCCAACTGAAGGGGTGTATGTTGAGAAGCGTCCTTGGCGTTCAGTACGGAGGGCTGGCGTACTGGGGCCAGCTTCAGAAGCTCTACAACACACTCTCGATTCATATTACTACTGGCTTCGTGCAGAGCAGACTCGCCCATCATATTCACCCACTCAGGATCGACACCATGTGCCACCAGCAGGGGTACAACCGCGGCGCTGCCCGACACCATGGATCGACTGACACAGTGTAACAGACCGCGACCACGATTGTCCCGCTTGCAGGCATTTGCACCGGCAACCAGCAGCCTCCGGGTGACGTTCGAGTGTCCCATGGTCACTGAGTAGAAGAGGGGTGTGCATCCGTCCGCGTCCATAGCATTCAGAACTCGTGTTCTCAGAGTGCTGACATGGTTGTTTTGCTCAATCGCCCTTTTTTGATCCTCTCCTGTCTCACCTTCTGCAGTTTCCTCCGCCTCCTCACTCGTAGTCTCTTCCTCAACTTCCTTCTTTGTGAGATGCTTGATGATGGCGTCCACCGTACCCGAATGTCCACGTGATGCAGCACAGTGCAGGGCTGTGAGACCGCTCTCATCAACCAAAGTCATGTCAGCACCCAGCTCAATCAGAATACTGGCAGCGTGAGCGGCGCCGATGGTAGCAGCCCAATGGAGGGGCGTTCGTCTATGAGCATCGGGACTGTCGATTCGAATCTGTGACTTCTCCACGATGCACTTTATCATGGAGGCGGCCACTGCTTCTGGTAGCTGGATGGCGTAGTGGAGGGCGATGGCATGTTGTGCATCCTGCTGCTGAACATCCACCTGGAATTGGTAGAGCACGTTGTTCAGTTCAAAGGAGCCTGACAGCAGAAATTCCAACATCTCGTAGTTGGAATAGATGACAGCCAGATGAAAGGCTGTGCGTCCCGCTACCACCAGACTGTTTGACACCTCACTGGGGCGAACAGCACAATTAACATCCCCGCCGTGGGCCAGCAGAACTTTAACCAGCGGAATATTTCCGTGGATGACTGCGTGATGAAAAGGCAGAAAACCGTCGTTGTCAGCCTGATCTTGCAAATCAAATTTGGATTCAAGGAGAAGTTCCGCACAGGCCAGCCGACCCCCGGGTTTTGCCTGCCCCAACAGGGCGGAGTCCGTCTCGGCACAGTAATGTAGCGCATTGCGGCCCTTACGGTCAACAACTTCCCTGAAATTGCAGTCACTGGCAAGGAGTTTATTCAGGAAAACTACATCTCCGCGTTTGCAGATGTTGAGAACTGCGATAATGTGACTCGCCTTCATGCTTGAGGCTATCATCCTGCGCGCGAGCAGAAGAGAGCGCGAGTGGGGAGTCACATTAGCGGACTGCCAGGACAAGCGCATACTCTAGATTTGCGCTTGCGGTAACCATAGTGATAAATAAACAACGGCTATTTATTGGTTGTCGGGGCCGATGCTGTGTAAAAAACCCGAAAATACAATGTTGACCGACCTTGCGGTGACTGAGGATTGGTTTACTTGCCCTTGGAAGCAGGTTTGTCCACGTGCAATTTTTGATTACGTTATAGGTAATATAGTGGGCGGATGGACGGTAGAGGTTTTGAGAGCCATGGGCGCTGTCAAAAAATCGAATAACTCTAACCCGTGTCCGTTTACCTTTAAATAGTGCAGTTGACAGGTCTTCACTGGATTATTAAACCTTAGGCCAATAACTCCAGTCGCCCTTAAAGGAAAAGCATTGTTCCGCCTGCAATGGGCAGCCAGAGTTGACATTGCCTGGACTGAAGTATTACGACCGCATTTACGTGATCTGGCAGGGACTGGTACATTAAAAATTTATTCAAAGCAGACTGGCTCCACAGAAAACTTGAGTAAATCAGATAAGATGAACTGCTGAAGCTCATTTTCACACCATTGTTTCAAATGTCAGTTTTGTAACCCAGGTTGTGATTAAGACTCAAATTAGCCAGTTCGTTAGCTTCTAGCGCTGTACCTAACCTTATCAACGCAATGGCTAAAAACAACGCATTGTAGCGATTGCAAATATCTGAGTTCATTGGGAACGGTTACGAGGCGCATAATGACGCGAAGGAATTGCTGTGAACCTAAAGACGACCTAAATGTAGGCAGGTTGGCAGGGACTCAAACTACGCAGGCTTCCAGAAATAGTGCAAGTGTCCCTTCTCCAATAGCATAGCATCCTGGAAGATCCCTTTCGGGATTGGTTGCTCAATTTGTACAGCATACTTAGGTCAAGTCAGTTCGGACAAGGTACAATTTAGCAAACAAATGAAGGATATAGCATTTTCAAGAAGTCGTACTGATTAAAGAATTATAAGTATTTGCGGCAAAAGGAAATGTGCTAATAGGAGTAAAGACAATTAAAAATAAAGCAGCAAGCAATATGTGAGAAACTTGAGGTATCTCTAAGTATCCAGATTATGGAATAGGACGTTCTGTAGAAATTCAAGTCTCTAAAATTCATATTTATCAAATTCGCAGAGCATGGTGACCAGGAAAGTTATATTTTATATGGATAGTGTTTTATCTTACACTTACTTGTAGATACTTCGACTTGAATAACGTCAAAGCCAATTTGCAACTGCCAAAACAGTTATAATTTCAAAGGCGCAGATTAAACACGACTATAAGCAGACTTGCGCTGTATCTGTCACACCCTCTCTTTTCTCGTCCATATCTGCCTGGTGTCAAAAACGCCAAACTCGGAGGAGCAGCACTGAGCCAGATTTTCGATCCTCAGATGGCCGAATTACATCCGACAGTTGTCAGCGATAGAATAAAGTGAATCAGATGTTTTTGTTCGAAATAATCTGGTGCCATTGGAATGGAGGCCCAGAAAGCACCTGATGCCGCCTCCTCATGCATCAGTCCACTGCAAGAACCTGTCAGCCACCCGATGTGAGGTTTGATCAGAAGTGACTGGTGCGGCGGGAAACCTGCGCCTTGGCGTTTCAGCAAAATCACTAACTGAGAACTGTAGTGGTCGCGTCTGCTCGACGCCCTCCTAACTCTTGACGCCACAGACAATGTCACTCAGAACATAGGACCTCACGCAAAAGTAGTTTTCCCACGTGCCTCGAGGCTTGCCCAAACAGACGGGTGACCGCCACTGCTGTCAGATGCGCACCCAAACACACGCACTGAGTTTCCCCATTCTTGCCTCAACCCACAGTGGCTTGACCTCAATCAATCCAATGAGATTCCCGCTTTAGTAGACTGACCTCATTCAGTAGGTTCGCCTCACTCCGTGGGACAAAGACGACAATGCGGTGTCTACCTTCATGCATCACTCCGGACCCGACCCGACTAGGGAACGGTTGCACTACTCCGCGAGTCAAAACTCATTCCATTTATTATCCTATCCCTCTGTAGAATACACTTTTCCTAATAATCTGACCTTCTCAAGACTTTTCCCGTCTCCTAAAGAATCATGGGCCTGGAAGATTGTAGCTGTTAGGGTTAACCGACTTAGCCTTAACACCTATAGGACTAATAAGGTGTTCTGAATCCGAACAACCCGGCTGTCTGGTCCCCGTGTTGATAGTTGGCTCAACCATGTGGAGCACTGTCAGGGGAGAATAGTAATTTATAATGAAATCTGGTCAGACATGCTAAAAACACAAGCCAGAAGGCATAAGGGGACAGTGTTTTATGTGGGAAAAATAGCTCAAATATATAAAGAGCGCGGAATGGTAATCGGCAAAAGGGTGCGGTTTTAGTGTCTGGAGCCGGGGGGGGGGGGGGGGGGGGGGGGGGAGGGGGGGGCGGGGTGAGGAGCGCCTGGTTCACGACCTTCTTCAGCAGTTTTTGAATATCCCACAAAAAGAATAAAAAGCCATCAGGAGTGAAAAGGCCCTTTCCAGCAAGTTGTCCAAAAGAATGCAATGTGATCGTTAGGAAACAAACACGTTTCGGACATTCTCTCGCATCCATCATTAGGAAATGCCAGCGATAAAGTTCAGAGAAGCACAACATAAGGGAAGTTTTTAGCATACTCTGGAAGCCAATGGCTGAACATACAACATCAGCAAGCAGGAATGACGCCGGTCCATTTAAGGGAACCCGGCCACTTCGGCAAGTTCCAAAAGACAACAATCATCACAAGCAGTGATAACGAGGTGAACTGCAAGCTGCGCTGGGCATATTTCTCCAGACGGCAGTCCTTTGGCAAGCGCAGTGACTCCCTTCCCGATAATCAGCCATGAAATTGCAGAGTTCGGGGCCGGGTGGGGTGGATGAGTGAAGTGGAGGGGTGACAGGTGAACTCCGTTCCCGTGAAAACATCACTGCACTCAATTCCCTAGACAATACTAGGCTAATTATCAACACAACAGAGGAAGTCATCGTATAAGAGTAATCCGATATGTGAGGGAGGGATCCTTCAGTGCACTAGGTACGACTGCCGCTGGCGATTGAATGGTAGCTGAATCCATCGCTACTTATCTACGGCTGTCACTGAGGATGAACTCGAGTGAGAATCCAAATGTACAGGCGACTAGACGTCTTCTTCTAGTGATCACATTTCATTCTTCGGAGAACTAACCTGCCAGCCCTGGATGCGGAATTTGACTCATTTTCAAGAATTGGTCGTAACTGAAGTTTTGGTCAACCTAACTTTTGACCTCAGAATTCACTTTAATCCACTATTTTGCGGACGGAGTTCCCGCTTACATAAGCGATTTCTAAAGTTATTGAATCTATGTTTAGCTATTTGATACTAGCATCGAGGAGTAGTAAAGGCTAATAAGTTTTAACCCTAACGGCTGCGATCTTTCACGCCCGGTTCCATGGGACAGAAGAGAAGTATTGGGAAAGACAGGGTGGTAGAAACGATGTATTGTGTACACTAGAGTTAGGAGAAAGTTGCCACTCAGTCTGGTATGCCGTTCGACCATGAGGGCCGTTTGAGAACGCGGCGTTGTCACATCCGCCCACTTATAGCGAAATCCTAAGCATCCGTCAGTGCAGGAATTGTCACAAGGTCCCAGAGCGAGCCTCGTGTAAGTCAGTTTAAGGACGCTGATTGGTCCGACCAGTCTGGGGTGCGTTTGTGCGCCCCATTCGCGTGAGAGCGAAGGTTGCGCGTCGCATGCGGACATCAGCCATCGCGCTGGATCAAGCGCGAGTGAGCGACTAAGATTTTCACTGCAAGACTACGTCTGTGGCGTCAAGAGTTACGAGAGCATTGAGCAGCAGCGACCACTGCACTAGTGTGAAGCACATCTCTTGGCCTGCCTGCGCACACACTTTATCCAAATAAGTTCCAAAAATATGGTCTGACTGAGGCCTTACGATGTGTTTGATACAAAGGCTCTCGACAACCTGCATGCAGAGACACCGATCTAAAAGAAACTTGATGTGATTTTAGTAGTGTACAGATTTAGCCGGGTTCCAAACAGGCTTCAGATGGCAGCTCAAATATTATCTTTAAAGTGTTACTTAAGTGTTGATCGTATACCGTCCCCACCGCCCGTTCGGCTCTCTCGCCTTCTAATCTCCTTTGCCCACAATCCTTCTGGCTCCACACTGCAGCAAGAAACAACTGTTTTAAGAGCTACTTGCTATTGTCTCCCCTGCCCCTCTGGTTCGATTACAGCTGTCACCAACGCTGACCTCAAACACTTGTAATTCCCACCCCTTGCCGGCACAGTAGTGCCTCTGTTCACGTCCACCCCCTCCCTTCGCGCTGGTGTTTTCAGACCAATCCCAAGGCCACAGGAATGGCCTTCTGAAATCATACAAAAGCAGACCCACGCCCCCTCTCCCACTAACATACACAAGCTTTCCTAGGACTAGTTTCGCCCTGCGTGGCGTAATTGTTAAACTGGCTTTGTTCCTTTGCATAGAGTCAAGCGAGTTGGCCGACTCCCTTCGTTCTTGACTTTGTGTATTGTTGAAGCTTGTACTTTGCTTATCCTTTACCATTCGCTTCATAAACCATACTGCCTTGATAGCTGTTATCCCTGGGTTTAAAGTGCGTGTGGTTGCTGGATACAGAGATAGAGAATTCAAGACGAAACACAGACAGATACCCTTTGTTAAAGTAAAATGTTTGTGGAGGTCCTAATTTGCTGTGAAACGAGTACCACCGAGAATAAATTGTATATATCTACTGCAAAATATAGGGAAACTGAAAATCGATGGTAACGAGGCTAACTACTCACCTAGCCGTTTTTGAAAGTATGTTTGCTGTAGGCATTCAGAACGAGGCTCGCCTAAAAGCCAGCAACCGGACGTTACCTTTTGGTTAGGTTGCAAAATAATTGATATCACGACACTGCTTAGGATATTTGTTCAAATTAAAAACGAAGCTTCGGCTGACATTTCATGAGATAAAAATTCACCGTAGTTTTATTCGTAGAACGTGATAACTGTCCATTCAGAAATTTTGGAGATAGGTACTTGTTTCCTTTTTAGGTCCAGTTGCACCTAAGGCATCGAGTTGAGCACGCGATTCATTCGTAAGGGAACCCAGGGACACCTGTGGGCCTGAATACTTTTTAGATTCAGAAATATTAATTAAGGATGGTTGTAGTATTGCGAATCGTGCAACTGAAGCTCAATATATTTCAGTCAGGTCAGGATGCCAACCTTCGAACCAGCTTTCTCTTGACCGCCTGAAAGATTATTTAATGTACAAATGTACTAAAGTTGTATTATTTACTGTACAAAATCGCTACTTACCTGGTAATGCTCGATCACCTCAGTTCCTCTCACGTCTTCTCCCTCACCCCGTTATGACCGACTGCTACCCTGTGCTTTGATCCCCCCCCCTTTTTATTACACTTAACAGGCTTTTATCGTAACCTGAACTGCCTTGCTGTGATAAATACCTCCCCACTCCTCTACCCCTCACTATGCACGCACATTTTTTTCTTATGTTTCCAATCCTATTTACCTTTTAAGCTTAAACCTTCTTATTGGACAGTTAATTTACTATAATAACAGGCAATGATCGTTTGCAGATAAATTAGAGGTCACGCAATTTTATTGAGTCAATAAATTCTGCTCAACTCATCATCTTCGCCTTGTTTAAATGATATGCTTTTTCTCATTGATTTTCATTGCTCTTATAAATTAAAATTTATGTTTTTAGAATAAAATATGCACAAAAGTATCCTTCAAGGCTGACTTTTGGTAAAAAAATTGTGCTTCCTTCAACTTGTGTACCTGCAGAAAGAGTATATTTCTGTTTAAAAAAGTTTCTTATTTTGAGATTTTTTATGACCACGAAATGTCAATGCATAAGGTAACATATCGGTGCATTTTAAATGCTGTCTTTAAATTATCCAACCTGGTACACATCCTAAGCAACATTTTATGAGAGCTAGATGATGCTTCCCTCATACTCTAGGGAAGCATTAACTTAACCTAAGGCAGAATGTGTACAGCGTATATTTTTGAGACCTTGAATTTAACTGTAATGCCCGGTAGGGTTAAAAGCCTTCAACAATTTAGAAGTGGTTTTAAGGCATAAAGGAACCCTTTCCAGAAGTATAGAATTTGAAGTATGCGTAATTCGCTATCAAAAGGGTCCAAGGAATAATATTTTGCAAGTATTTTCTGAAGAATAGAGTAAAATGTTTGAGAGCAATGAAAATCAATGAGAAGCATGTTTTCTACTGAAAAAAGCCGTTTTTTTCAGAGTAGCACTTTTGTAGGCGGTCAGACAGATGCTCGTTTTAGCACCCACAAGCTGATATGACTAACGTATGCTGTACGATGATCCCTATTACAATGCTGTTTGAACAATTTTAGAGCTTTGACTGACTTTTCAATAGGCAGAGGATCCACTGTAAATAATAATATGCGTAGTGAACAACCCCGGGTAAAGTAACGGCATAATGCGCTCGTGCAGATTTACTGTTGACCTGCAGTAAAGGGTAATTTCCATGCAAAAAGTTAGCGTTAAGCCGGCAAGGAACTAAATCGCATGCAGAGCAAGACATAACGTTTTAATAGGTAACGAAACGAATGGCACGAGCATAAAAACCACCTTGCGTTGAGCATAACAACCCTTTAATCAACTATTAGGACAAATAAAGCTCTCCGCTGGCAGATGGCAATAGATGATAGAGGTTTTGTCAAGTGCCCTACGGACCGCCCCACCCTAGCAACACTTTATTGATGGCTAATTGGTCCGTTAGGGCGGGTGAACGAAAAATTATATATTTTGAATAAATATGCACTCAAATGATTCAGAAAAAGGTCAAAGGAGAATATGCCATTTGTAAGCTTACATTTTAAGGCCACCTGCCGATCACGGGCTGATTTTTGATGTCAGGCAATCATTCCATCAGAAAATTCAAGCTCTGTTTTCTCGGCGGATATCTCAACAAGGCAAGATCAAATAATTTTGCAGTATTTAATAATTCCATTTAATTTCGAGACTTCTTATTTAACTGCATACGGTCATTGTTTATTAATAAGATAAAAGAAACTGTTGAATTAAGTATCGACATAGAGGGCTTAAACCTGATAGGTAAAAAGGGCAACAGTAGTTTAAGTAGCGTACCTCATATGCACCTAGTCACAGGATGTTATGCAACGGAAACGGTGGTTATAGGGATTTTATCGGGATAAATTCAAATAGGCAGTGGAATATACTTTAATCATTGCTATATGCATTTTTAGTTTATTGTATTGAGGAATTTTGTTGCCTTATATCTGTAGATGTTTCTAATCTATGCTATTGTTTAACGTATTGCGGTAACAAACGGTTAGCAAAATGCGGGTTACTTGAAATTCCTAAAAAATAGAAATATCTGTAAGGATGTCATCTGCTTTAACTTATCTAAGGTCAAACATACCGTTCTGGAGTTAGATTTGTATAGTCCGCGCCGCAAAGTGCCTCGCGCATCTTCAATTTGCATGCGGAACAACACTCTCAGCGGCCGCGGGAAACAAATTCAACTACGATTTTCCACTTCACACCCCTTTAAATTTCTTTCACTGCCGATCCTAGTTCTCCACTCCCAAAACTCCTATAATCACCGTCTACATAGGAAACAAATGGTGGACTAGGTGTATATGAGGTGTAGTACTTACATTAATTGTGCCGTAAATATAGCAGAAGTTCATAAGAAGACGACTCAATCGTTGGGACAATGCTTTCATTTGCCTGACGTTTCGAATCCCCCGTCTTAGATGCGGGTGCGCATGTTAAGTGGCAGAGTAGAGGCAGGCAGTTATCAAAGCAAGGTAATTCAGGTGGACGGGGGCTTACATACTCTATCGCTTGTTACCATGGCAATGCGAGACTGACCACGTGATCCAACTGCTTATAGATTTCTGGTTCTCTTTTCGGCATTGCAGCGGCCCACGCAAATCACAAGAGATGCCTAGTCGCCGTCCGAAGTACGACCTTCAATGCAGTCTTTGGGTCGGTCGTATGGCCGGTGTATAGACAAAGTTAATAATATTCTGTGCAAGTCTGCGTAAACTCTTGTTTTCTCTCGCATGCGTGCTCTGTGTTGCTCCTGCTCGCTGTGGCTTCGTGTTGCTTGCCCAGCTCGCCTCAGTGTCTGTTGCGGCTTGCTTCAGCGTTTGCTGCGGCTGTTGGAGCAGGTGGTGCCCATCGTTGAAATGGACGGGGGAACTGTCGTATGGCCGGTATCCGCTAGGTGCTTTTTAATTGATCTCTTGGGTATTTTATTTTCTGTCCCAAGCGGCCACTTCGGCATATGTACGGCTGTCCAACGTATTTGCATCCGTAATTGCATGCAAACGCATAAATACGCAGTTTTATGTGGCATGCAAAGGCAATATGTCTTTATTTAGTCTAACTGGAATAGCCGTTGCTGTGCTTATGAACTAAAATTAAAAGGCGGTGCACTTTCTTTAGTCCAAGCATCGAAGCCGTCGCTGCTGCTGCTGCTATTGCTGCTATCTTTACCTATCAACTTTCAGCCTTAAGGGCTGACAATTAATTAGAGCATCGGCAGCAAGTCATGAAATGATATGACGCCGTTAAATCTTGAAACCCCCTCGTTGTCTCTAGCTTTTTCAAATTATTCCTTCATCCTGCTGGAAGCTGGTAAACTGCGCAGATATCTTATTACAGTGAAAAAAGCTACGCTTTGCGCGGCCGCGACCTCCGTGCGTCTACGGCGATTTTTTCCCGGCATAAGGCCGTAAGGCGTGCCGGCAGTTTGGTTAAACCGCACATTCCTGCTGCTGCAGGCTAGGCAAGCACTTGTCCAGTCCAGAATATATGTCTAGTTTTTTGACTCAACCATGCCAGCTTCTAGCCTTCTTTTATCCAACACTCTCCGTTCGCACCAAAAGCGGTAGGAACACACACACACATACTTTCACACACAACCGAGTTCGACGGCCGGCGCGGGCTTAACTTGACGCTTCTAACAACAACAAAAACAACAACCAGCGCTCCACTGGGATGCTCATGAAGTTGTGCCAGCAAACGACAGTGACTACTGTAGCAACCAATCCGCGTTTGTTTAGGCAAAGTGCCTATAAGGAAAGGCTGTAACTGCACACAGGCCAGTTAACCCAGAAGACGTCTACTAAATACTCTGATCTGTCTGTGAAGAGGTTGACTAACACTCAGTGATAAGACTTGATCGTCGCCATATGGTAAGCAAGGTTTTGTTTTAAATTGCTAACTTTCTTCTCAGGCGGGTCTGTCAAAGTCGGAAGTTGATGGTAAGTGCAGGAATAGCAGTAGTAGATGCCTTTTTGATATTTCATTTTAATCATATGTTTGCCCACCGTCTCTTTATGCCGCTCTCTTCGTTTCTTCCGCATGCTCATTAAGCATGCCATCCGCTTGGATAAGGCAGGGGGATTTTAGAGCACCACAGCAATTTGTTTATTGCTCTGACCTTTCCAACTCTTACAGGAGTCCACCTTTAGAGATACGAAACAGCAAAACAAGGGATTTTATTGTAGTGGGTGAACGCCAATCTATTATCAGTTTTAGCAGGTCTTCATGGGCTATGAAACAGCAATCAAAATTTCTGGAATGGGAGGAACAGTTATAGGGGTATACGTTACTTAACTGTCACTGATGTCAATGGCCGTCAGCAACGAACACGGGGCAGTTATAGAGGATTCGCACCAATTAATTGTCACTGACAGTTAACTGACGTTTACTTCCTATTATTGACCCCCTTACCGTTCTTTTTGATTGCCTTTTCTTACCCATGAAGACCGCTGATAGCTGATTGGCGCACACTAACTATAATTACCCCTTTTTCTTGCTGCTCCTCATCTAAGAAGATGGGCTCCTGTAAAACTTTGAGGGCTCAGGACAATAAACAAACGGCTCTGGTACTCGCAAATTCTTATTCCTTATCCATGCAAATACCTGGAACGCGATCTTTTCATCCATTAGCTATCCTAACTGGTGGGTTTTGATGCTCAAAACCATGCGCAAACATTTATCTTCTTTTCACGCTAACACAGACACGTTACCATCCCCCCCCCCCTCCGCACCGGTAAACTAGGAGGGCTTCCTCAAAATTACAGGAATTAGGACTATTGCTGAGTCAAAGCCCTACCCTTAACCTAAGCCCTAACCATTAACCTAACTTTAACCCCAACTACTACCTGAAGCGTATCAAACACCCTGCCTGAACGCTAGCCCTAACCCGAGCCTTACAAATATTTCTAAACTCCCTAGAAATTACCTCAAAGTCCAAGAGAAGTTCCATTTGCTCTACCTTGTTCTTTTCCCATTCCAACTTGCAATCATCACTGCTTTCAGAAGCATAAGTCCCCTTCTGCATGCATAGATATCCGGGAGGTGTTTGACCTCTTCGACTTTTGGGACGGGCGAGATGGCATGGTGGACGCAAGTAAGGTACCGGATCTCCTTCGCTGCACCGGAATTAATCCAACAAACGCAATCTGTCTGAAAAATGGAGCTTGCAAAAATCCAGGTACGTAAATTTGTTTCAGTACAGAATATTATTCGAGGTTAATGACACTACGCTGTAATTACGGAGACAGAATATCCCAGTGAAACTCAGTGATTTTCACTACCAAGCTTGTATTTGTGGATGATTGATGATGATTTTAAAAATGACCAGCTTAACTACTTAAGCAATGTAAATTCGTTACCTTAAAATTGGAAGCTCTGCAGTTGAAAGTAAAAAAAATTAAGACTGACTTAAGCTTACAATCAAAGTCCGGATAGAGAGGTAAGCAGTCAAAATAACTTTGAGTGAACAATTTAGTGTCGCATAATTAGACGCTTAGTTTAAGGTCTCTTAAACCCTAACACATCGCCAGAAGCACCTTTAAAAATCCACTCCCAAAAACCGAAAGGCTCTGTTCCATTCAAATTATTATTAAATATAACGAAACCTTAGAAAAAAGAGCTACTGTTCACTTCTATGGCTTTTGCATTAGGTACCCAACGACAAAATTCCACATGTATATTCAAATGCGACTTCCTACAAAATGTCTATCCCCATACTTGTTTTGCGCGTGCCTAGCAAACATCCATTAATGCGTTTGCGTAAGCATTTATAAAAAAAAGCTATTTGTATTTCTATCTGAAGTCGGCGATGCTCAGCTAATAATTGTGCTACTACAAATGGATCTATATTTGTAATAATGTTGTACAGAAGATAAATTGGCTATCATACGTTTGTATTCGATAAAGTTTAGTCTGGCTTTTATATTTATATGGTAAGTAAGTGAGAAATTGACGAGAATTTATCGAAAACACACGTGCGTTCGCCAATTTATCTTTTGCAATTTAAAGGGGAATTTTCACAAATTTAAAATAATAATTTGATTTGTTACTTTATCGGCGAACAGGGGAGAACAGATTATACTAATATCTTGATGGTAGGTTTGAACAGTTAACTGAGAAGCGATCAGGTCAGGATTTCAATGTGGTTCGGGAACGGACCGTAGTTCCGGTATTCGATGCCACTGCGTTAAAGTTGGGAGGGGCTCTATTCAAGCCAAGTGTCACGGCACGCTTTTGGGCGGCTCTAGCTGCGCCAGCCACCTACGGTGCGGCAGATGCAGCGCAAGCCTACACTGACTATCCTATAATTCACGTGCAAGCCACCGTTTCTCAGTCTCCAAGCTGTAGTGCATATGGTAGACCTCACCCGAATCGATGGTCGAACTTTCGTGCCAAACACATCGGCTGCTTATACATTTTATCACCGTCCAAGCCTGAAGTCGGCCATGGAAGGCGAACTGCCTGTACCAACGTCCTTTGACAACAAAACGGTGGATTCACCCACTTCCTCGGATGTTACTAGCACCCATTGGTGTAGACCTTTAGAATACTTTGCTGGTGCCAGAAGAACAGTTTGGCAGACTTCTTTGGCTTTGGCTTGCTGGCTCGTATTGGTAAGCTGGGCGAGAATTGAACTTCAGGTCAATCGAGTTTAACCTTAACTCATGTAGACAAGTACGTCGAATTCTACCTTAAAAACGGCTCACAAGTTACTTTTACATGTAGTTTGGTAACCTAATGATTAAGTATCGACAACAGATGTGTGACAGTTGAAACCAGAACTTTTATATTTGCAAAGGAATTTCTCTTTGAGTGCTTTGTTCTTGAATAGAAACAATAACAAGAAATGGAGAATGATGTCCATCAACAGTTTCTTATATGGGAGAGGATAAGGAAGCCTGTTGTCTACTTAGATTTATTTGGGCGTGGTTAGCAGTTTTTGAGTGAGTTGCATTTCATACTTCTCAGTGCAGTGCAATGGCTGACATGTTTTGCAGATGATTTGTAGGTTTCAAAGACGCGCTAAAGTGCGGCCCTGTAGGAGTTAAAAGTAAGGCGCCAGGGTTTCCGCCATGCAGTGACATGTATTGAAATATATTCAAGTGTCATGCTGCACAAGAAAATGCAATTTAAAATAAAAAATCTTGATTTTTTAACTCAAAATTAACAAAGCAAGCGCAAAGATTATCCTTAAGAACAAAATAAATATATCCCACCACCCTTGTTTACCCTCCTAAAAGCTCATTTTGTATAACGACAAAGGGATGTGTGTGTTACGCCTCCCCTTCAACAGGCTACGTGTTCGACGCTCTAAATGGTAAGCACAGTTTAGATATCACATGATCACTAACTTCTGTACTACCCAAAAATGTAATGATAGCAGATAATAATAACCACTAAAATCCTACTTTGGGTCCTAAATCAGCATGCGAAAGCCCCACCCCTCTGTTATAGAGGACCAGGTATGTCAAAGAGTATCCAGTCTGAGCAACAAAAAGGAAAGGAAAAAATAAAAATGAAAAATAAGTTTTATAAAAGTAGAAAAATCAGGAATATAACTCCAGAACGATATGTTTGACCTCAGGCAAGTTGAAGTAGACGACCTGCTAACCAAAAATATTTTTTCACGAATCTCGAGAGACCCAATAAACTATAAAGTATGAGTAAGTAAAAAAATTTCCCAAATTTTTCACACTCAATAAACCTTAAGTTAGTAAGAAATGTTGGCTCACTTTTTGCTTATTTATGGCGCGCTATTTCGTTGCGAAAACATCAGATTATTTCAACAATTTCTGGGAGCCAAAGTAGTATTTTATCTAATAACCACTAAAGACAGGAAGGCATCATCTGAGACCAGTTGTTAATTTGCCCAACCATTTACTTTACAAGTGCCCAGAATTTGAAAAGCAGGTTAAATGATACTATCTACGTAGTTGATACACAGATACCCATCTAGAACTAAAATATGCTGTAAATAAAGTAGCTCCTGATAAATCGTGTCGTCTGGATTCTTTCAAAATATATAGTTCAGTGGATGCGCTATCTTAACAGGTTTCCTCTTATCGCCTTTACCGTAAAACAGAACTCGTGTGGGTGAGGTTGTCTCTAGGGGCCGGAATTTTTCCTAGCCTAGAACAACTATCTACTTTCAAAATTTAAGTAGGCTTACTTTTCCAGAATACAAATTTTTCCAGCCATCCCAATTTTTGCGCACACGTTCGTGCTCCTTACCGCGAACCATATCATTAATTTTATCAGCGATTTCAAGGAACAATTTAATTAAATTTAGTCCACTTATTTCATTTATTAACATGCACTTCGTTAAGGAGACACAGTAATTACCTGGTTATTCCCCATATGTCTGTCTGGCTTCCTACTTCACGCACACTTTTGCTGGTATTTCATTGGTCGCCAGCGCAGAGGCTCGGCTTTGCGTGTCCTTGAGACCATACATTCAATTCCTTGAATATTTTTCGTCCAATTACCTTTCGCGGCTTGATTTTCTTGGTTTCCACGCTGCTTTTTTCCCTTTTATTACTCAAAAAACCAATTGTTTAGCCGATTTTTAGTTCAGTAAAACAAATTAAGGCGTTCCTACGTAATTATCTTAGTTTTTGGAATTATTTCACTCTCTTTCTCTTCCCCTGATATGCCATACCTATACTTTCCCCTATTACCACTCTACCGTCTTGGAGTTGGGCGCGCTTCGCGCGCACTCACACGACCCCATAACACAATCCTACCCTTGTGTGTTCTGTGATACTATAGTGACACCTATAAACTATCCTTACTCGCTAAACCGACACGCAAGTCGGAGCAGGGAATGTCGCATGCATGTTAGCATGGGCCGCCTTAACAAATGTCACATATGAAGATGCGATTGCACACCTAGACTTACAGTTACGTCACGAGAAACAGCTTTGTCTGGCCCCGTCTCGGGTCTTCTTGACGTGGTTGTGGGTTCGGGCTCAAAAAGACGCGGAAAGCGAGTGTACATAAGATCTTGCGCCACTCTACTTTCACTAGAAATTACTGCATGTGTCCGTCGCTGTCTCAACTTAGTAATGGGAACACGGTGGACACCTTCTGAATTGAAAATCGATTTCTGGTATGCGTATATGTGTGTTTGCGTACACCCACCTCAGGCGACCGATCAGCTAGGCCAGGGGTCGGTAACCTTTTTGAGACAGAGAGCCAGGAAAGCAATTACTTGAAAGTTCATTTCAGTCAGAGCCAGATAATATATTTTAAGATTGAGTTTAATTAAATTTGAGTATAATTAGCCTCTGGGTTTATTCATGAAGGAACTAAAATCACAAAATCTGAAGTTTCTTATTCCAATTTTACCGAAAAAGAGCCAGACGCAATCATCAAAATAGTCACACCTGGCCTGCAAGCCATGGGTTGCCAACCCCGGAGCTAAGCAGTGGCCTGGGGGAGAGAGAGAGTGAGGTCGAACCCCAGCGCATTTCTTTTCTCACTATGTATAATCATCCTGATGCAATACAAGCTATCGCAGTGCGCTTATCGCTGTGACTTAGAGGGTTGCCAACTGACCGGATAACCTGGACACCGCAGTCAGTCCAGTGTGTGTTGTTTGGAGTGACAAAATGTGGGCTAAAAGTCAGATCGCAATTGTTCCTTCCTAATGCGGCTTTTAGGGTGCTTCCAGAAGGAAGCCTAACTAGCAAGGTGTGTTGTTGGTCGCGCCAGCCGCCTGCGCCGTCCCCTAGCTCCGGTCTTCTAGAATTTTGTCTTGATATCGGGTCCTTGTGTTGGACTGGTGAGAGAGTGAGTAGATTCAAAATAATTCCGCGGGAGTCACCATGGTGCTCCATATTTCTGATGCTCGGGGTGCACATCGTTGAACTTTCACAACAGTGCACAAAATAAAATATCGTAAATATTTAAAGACCTTACACCGGGGTTGGTTAGCGTGGATGGCCTGCATAACACAGAATAGAGGTAAGAACGGTTATTTTGACAAAATTCGAAAAGTGTTTTTTTCTTTTTATTCATAAGCTTTTCTTCTATCGAAAGTTTCAACTTGGACATGTGCTAGCCAAACCTATCAATGGCAAAAAAACATATTCATTTAAGTAAAGACTTGGGGATTTAACCCTGCCGTCAAGCCATATCTGCACAATCTGTTTGTCATCATGAAAATTGCGGTTTGTATTTCTCGTCCTCCGTGGGAAATATTATTTTCGGGATTTCAGTCCACCTAGCAGTCTGGCAGACTTTTGTTGTTAGCAATCGGATTCGCTTTCGCAATAACTCCAGCCTCAGAAGACGCGGCAGGACATTAGTCAAAAAGAGCAACGTCTCCGTGACATCTCCTTCTGTCAACAATTCTCCCGGATTTCAGCTCTCTACAAATGGCTGAGTCGTTTCAATAACCTTTTAATACAGTTGAACGCTTTATTCATATTGCAGAGAGCTTTAATATCATTTATCCTCACTGCGATCTATTATGGGAAACAAAAATAAACGTATAGATCAGCTTGTAAACGTTTTGGCGCCAGAGGGACTCGAACCAAATATCTCTGATTCACTGGCATCGGTCGTTACCATTACATCACCTCGGCATACAGTTGACGCTGATTTAATTTGGTTTAAAGGCCCTTGCCGTAATTTGGAGGGCAGAAATCGCAAGGTTGATGTGACGAAATCACCCCCCGCTAAAAGGGCTAGAAGTCCTCCGAGTTCAATAGACTCAAATAACACCAAAGAAAGCTTAACATGCACGGAAATTTTCCAAAACTTTTCAGTCATGCAGAGGGACATGGTACGCCCGAAAAAGGAAATTGAGAATCTTAAGACACATCTGCATACTTTAACGCATGGCACGATGTCGGAGACGACAGAAAGCCGAGACAAGGCCAACGTAAAGAAAACCATGAAGGTTTCCATGCTCCATAAGCAAAATCCTTCAGAAAAAGTTGTGGAAATCGACCTCTTTGAAGAGTCGAAAGTTAACGAAAATGTAGATGGCCCGGGAATCGAACCCAGCACGTCGGACCAACAGGCGAACGCCGTTACCGCTAGACTACGAGACTACGTTAAGGCACCTGAACATTTTACTTACTCAAATAACATTTATGATCAAGTTGTCGTCGACGAGGACCACCGTGATCAAAATCCTATAGCAACATCTCTAAATGTCAGCGGGACTGATATTCTGCGCGCAATTTCAACCCATGAGGAACTTTCCGAATTTAAATCTCTGCTAATTATAGGCTCATTTTCCGGACCAAAAAAGCAGGATGTACCCAGCACAGCAACCGCTCATATAAATGAACTGTCTGGCCTCGCAAATCTTCAACGCCATAGCACCGAGGCCCCTTCTGGAATCAGCCGG
The DNA here is from genome assembly GCA_036362985.1 of Ligula intestinalis. Lineage (NCBI taxonomy): Eukaryota > Metazoa > Platyhelminthes > Cestoda > Diphyllobothriidea > Diphyllobothriidae > Ligula > Ligula intestinalis. The sequence goes on from JAYGXS010000005.1 coordinate 47,246,375, forward strand.
ACTATCCACAAATTTCTCGGGACGCAGTTAAGGTGGATAGTACACAGTGCATTATTCTACATGGGCTCCCTGAATCAACTAATGGTAGTCCAAACAGTAGAATAGACTAGGATACCAATGCCTTAAGGGAGAACTAAAAGGATGTTATCGGTGAGGACGATGAATTTTCAATACTAAAGCATTTCCGAATAAATAGTAAGGACAACTCCAATTCTCAAGGGAGGAAACCCAGGCCGTTAAAACTAATTTTTAAGAGAAAGCTTCAGAGAGATCTCCTGCTCGAGCGAACGGCACAGCCGACCACAAGACGGTTTTTTTTCAACTGGAGTACACGGTAAAGAAGAGGATGAAATGTAGGGCCTTGAAGTCGGACTTAACCATCTTGAAAGAACAAGGAGAGAAGGGCCTGGAAAAACGCAATGGGGTGGTTTTCCGACGTCAAAGGCCCTTTTTGTGGAGGACACCTGTCATCCTAACAAAAGTCACACGGCCGGGCAATTAACCCAACGTGAAAACCTCCACAAAATCAAGTTTTATTATGGAAATGTGCAAAGGCTATTTAATAACCTTGACAAACTCAAAATACTTGTGGCCGAGCTACGTCCTGATGTAATTGCACTAACTGAAACGCGGCTAACCGAAGCTATACGAGACTCTGAAATTCGAATAGATGGTTATCAGGTGCTAAGACATGACTGAAAATAAGAAGAGGTGGTGGTGTTGCCCTGTATATAAGTTGTACAGTTGACTTTATCCTCACAGACGAATATACAAATGATAATGACCTAGAGATGCTACAATGTCACTTATTGGTACCCAAAGCTAAAAATGTGACTTTTACCGTTGTATACAGGCCTCCAAATCAACCTGCGGAAAAAAGATCAGCTGTTACTCACCCGACTTTTTGAGAAGTGTCGGAAACAAGACAGCATTATTGTAGGCGATTTCAATGCCCTATCGATTAACTGGGATCTGATGAACAGTAAGGGCCCTAGACAAGGATTCGATCAAATGCTATTAGACATGACACTTGACGAATTCCTGTTTCAGCATGTACGAACCATGACTCGAATGCCTGAAGGTCAGAGATGTAGTTGTCTGGATCTACGTTTTACCAAAAGCGTGGAAAGTGTTGATGAAATAAATGTTGGTCCACATGTAGGTTCCTCTGATCATATGACATTGATGTGGGAATCAATGCTGGTAGCTGTCCCCGAAAGAAGCTCCAAGCCACTTAGAAATGTCTGGCGGAAAAACTTTTAGGCAATGAAGTTGACGATTGGGCCTACAAGATGGACGGAATTATTCCGAGGTAGTATTAATTAATATTGGAATATTTTTGAATCAAGAATGAAAAACTTGATGGAATTGTACTGTCCTCTCAAGAAATGTTCGACGGGCAACAGACAAAGATGGCTGACAAAAGCGGTAAAAAAGGAGATCCGTAAGAAATACAAGCTGTGGAAGATATTTTAACAGCCGAAGGATCAAACAAGCTCCAGGAGTATAGACAACAACGCAATTTTTGCAAGAAAAGCATCAGAGCAACACGAGCCTCGTATGAACTACAACTCCTGGAAGAGGCGCCGCAAAAACCCAAAGCCTTCTACTCCTTCATCAGAAGTTCTACAAATAACCGTGACCATCTCGCAACTTTAAAAGACAAAAAAACGAAACTGTGAGTAGTGGCCCTCAAAAAGCCAAACTTTTTTCAGAATTCTTCCAAAATGTCTATAACACGGAGCCACCTCTCCAGCCATGCCCTTTGTCACAAGCCGTCAACAACTCGATTATAAACACTGTATTATTTACACCGCAGACAGTTTTGGCAGAGTTAAAGAAGTTGGATCCGGCCAAGTCACCTGGACCGGATGAGACTCCAGGGGTACTTCTAAGCGAACTATCTGAGGAATTAGCGGAACCACTCAGTATAATTTTTCAAAAATCGCTCAAAGCTGGTAAACTAGCTGAAACATGGAAGTTGGCAAATGTCGTACCCATCCATGAGGGAGGATCACGACTCTATCCCACCAACTACCGACCGGTTAGTTCGACGTGCATCTGCTTTTAGCTGATGGAAAGGATGATCAAAAATCGATTGTATCGCTCGATTCATTTGGCTGCCAAATCAGCTCAGTCCAGCATGATTTCTATGAGAAGAGGTCTTGTCTTAAAAATCTTATCACAACGCTAAAACACTGGACAAAATCCATGGATGAAGGACACCCAGTAGATGTTATTTATTTTGACTTCACCAAGGCGTTTGATCGAGTTCCATATCAGCGACTCATTCAAAAAATGACCGACTTTGGGACAAAACGGAATCTCCTGAACTGGATTAAAGACTTCCTTGGAGACCGTTGTCACAAAGATACTGCAGGTGGCTACTGTTCAGAGTGGGCACCTGTCAAAAGTGGAGTTCCACAAGGGTCAGTTCTTGGGCCGCTCCTTTTCATAATCTACGTAAATGACATCGTGCGAGAAATTAAATCTGACATAGTACTCTTTGTTGATGATCTCAAACTCTGGAGGGAGATAAAAGACGAAAGGGACTTCCAAATATTACAAGAGGATGCAGACCGACTGTACTGTTGGAGCGACAGTTGGTGTATGAACTTCAACCCAAAAAATGTGTAGTTATGCGCATACTATCAGCAAGACGACGCAGAACTGCACTCTCGCGACATTATATCTTGAGAAGCCAACCACTCGAAACCGTAAGTGTGCAAAGAGACCTAGGTGTTCTTACTAAAGACGATCTAAGTGTCACCGCACAGAGTTCCAAAACCGCAGCCACAGCAATGACGGACCTGAATAGCGATGTCTTCGGAAAGTATAGGTGACGTTCGTGCGGCCGCATCTGGAATATGCGATACAGGCTTGGCGGCCCTGGCTTCAGAAAGACATGCGGATACTCGAAGCTGTTCAAAGACGTTCTACCAAGGTGGTCCCTGAACTTAAGCAGTCCACCTATGAACAGCGGCTGACTGCTTTAAACCTCTTTCCCATCCATTATAGACAAGACAGGGGGGATCTTATAGCAACATTTCAGTTACTAAGGGGAACTGGTCTGGATGTCAAATGGGAGGACCTATTTGAAATGGCCTCAAGAAGGAACCTCCGAAGACATGATTGCCAGTTGAAGAAGGAACTCAGTCGAACAAACCAACGTTCATCCTTCTTCTATCAAAGGGTCATTCGACAGTGGGACTCCTTGCCCGAGTCTATTGTGCATGCACCCACGGTTGACGTCTTCAAGAGACGTTTGGATAACCATACGTTAACACCTTACACCTATTTGAAATAACATTACAAGCAAACACACTACTAGTTTGATTTCAATAGCGTATTTATTTACACTAGAAGATCACAGAGACTGGATATTCAGTGAACATTTGTAAGCTGCCATTCTGCAAACGCCTCATCTATTCAACAATTCAGTTTTCCAAATTATTTCTGTGCACTTTTTCACAGCAAAAGCAATCTGTAAAAATGTTTTCATATTTCACAAAAAAATGATGCATTCCTGTACCATTTCAATGGAGTTTTTAAGGGCTTCGGTCATTAACTCCAAATATAATTACTGATACTGACTAAAGTTCGATTATAAGCCTCTAGGAAAGTGTAAACGCAACCACTGCCTCCGGTAGGTGCGATGTTCTTTTGACAATGCTGATACTCATTGAGATCTTCGAACGCTTCAGCTGGCGTAACCAGGTATTATAAATAGGAAAAACATGAAGGATGTGATATATGATTTTAAATTATGACTGAGCGCTAAAAGGATGCAAATAACGGTGACTTTTCTGTAAAACCAATTATACTTATTCAAATGCCAAATTGGGACAAATGATTTCATCCTCCGACGAATTTGGCTATCAGAGCTTTTCCTTCTAAGGATATTTACTCTGCAGTTTAAGTTACATAGAGCTTCACATGTCAGTGAACAACGAACATATTTTAATTAACTTTGTGTAGGAATAAAAGCGGAGCCTATTTTATCCGTGAAAGAACATTGCCACTTGTCGGTAAAGACACAGTGGCAACCTATTTTCTTTGAAGTTTAATATTTAGTAATTTACTCGTGTGCTTAGAAGTATTATGGTTTTACATTTGGAACTCATTGGGGACATAGCATAAAATAACTAACCAAAATTTTAAAAGGACACGAACACCGCATGGTTTCTAGTAGCAACGCGTTGTAAACTAGGGCTTCGCCTACGCTCATTAAATTAAACCAATAAAATTGTAATGCGGCAAAAGGCATGCTTCCTGCAGGCATTTGTGTTACCCAGGCGGCTGGCGAAAAGATATGGTCGTTGTTTCTTTTTTCGCGCGTTAAAGAACGACCTGCACGTAACGTTGCGTGAAAAAATGCGTTTTTATGAATGCGTAGGATGTTAATTATATAGTTGCGTTCGTACAAAAAACAGTGTTTGCGCCTTAAACTTTTCCATGCGGACGAAAATATAGAGGCAACTATAAAAAAGGCCCCTGTAAAAAGATTTTTTGGTGATTAAAATATTTACTTTAATTTTACCACGCAATAAGTAGGTTCTGTTGCTAAGCGCCCTCAAGAGAGTCTAGCGCAGTCAACGTTCTAATATTGGATAGGGCGGCTTTCAAATCTTCCTTGCCTAAATTGGAAATTATGGATATAAAGATGGAACATCAATTTGATAAATATCCTTTGGACTGGCATGCATTTGTTTACGCCTCAACGTAGATGCAAATAAATATTCTCCTTATGACCTAGTAACAAGATTTTACAGAGCCAACTAATAAGGCGAGAGATGCATTATTATCTAAAACTCGTGAGGCTACTGGCGTTCTGGCTTTTCAGCAGTCTTTAAATTACTTAATCTTTCATTTTACAGCAGTTGGGAGCTAACTTCAACAATTGAATATTTTAAGACAGTTAAAAATACATTTTCTTAGAAGCTCTGCGTTCAAAAAGCTTGCGCAATTTCAACAAAACAGAACAAAGCGAACAGAAACTAAATTAAATGCATATAATGGAGGGTTATAGACTTGATCTGGTAAACGTGCACGATGGAGCATTCAATGCTTTAAGTGAACTGGCAAACTCATTTCACTGTGTTTAACCTACTCATATAATGTACTATCATAGTGGGAATGTAAGTTCATCTGTCATGATCAAAAATGAGCACTTGATTAGTTAATGTTTCGGCAATGGAAGAAGGGTTTTACTGGTCGGGGATAGGAAAGGCGTCCGAATGTTGTTACTGTAAGTGATGCTGTTTTCCAGGAAACAACAGCAACAGCTGTTTGCTGTAAAGCTGAACTCCGGTGTCCAACAATGGGGACATTGTAAATGCCAGGACAGGGGATCATACCAGAAAGCGGTGTGCGAAAACTTGCCGTCGTTTGGGCGACCAGTTCGCGTACGCGGTACGCAGTCATTAAATATGTCAGCAGCTGTGCTGACACACTACATCAGTTAACTGACGGTCTCGGATAGTGGCTAGGCCCGGGAATGGGAATAGAGGACCAGGTCGACGTCCCAGCAAAGTTTCCTTGCCATAAACGATCAAACGCGTTTGACGGTGCACTAAAGCCGTGGTTTGAAACGCAGCCAACTGAGAGGATAATTTGGACTCCAGAATCAGCCTCGTGTGTGTTCGTGTGAGCGGCCGGCTGGCGGACTGAGGTTCAGCCTGCAAGGGCTCTTCTTAATGTGAGTTTTGTGGCACTTCCAATCCTTGGGATTCTAGGCCAGTGTGGCGGTATGCCTGTAGAAATCCATCGTCTACAGCAACTGCGCTGACTCACGCTGCCTTACGTGCGCTGAGCTTCGCTCGATGCGCGCTATTGTCCTTTTGCACGCTTGATGTCAACTCACCGCGATTACGCTTGTAGGTAGTCGATTATCCTGCCTCATTTGATCGGCACCAGCCGATTAATTACTCATCGCACAGCCTACAATTTTGCACCTGCACATAGGTGGTGCCACTTTAAAGCCTTTTCAGTGGTTAAGTTGTTAAAATTCAATTTGTCTTCCCAGACTTGTTATTTGGGGATTCTTCTGGTATTGAGACAGCGATCAGCTTTCAGTGGCGATTCTCGCCGCACCAAGCACTCGCGCTCTCTTCCGTCTCCGGTCTTCTTGACTTGGTTACGACAGCGGGCCCAAGTTGGGGAGTGGTAGAGAGGAAGAACGAGAGAGAGAGCAGATGATGCATTTTATGTCTTCTCTCAATCAAATTTAATTCACGGACAGGTGACCATGTCTGCCTCACCTTGCTCTGTGGTGCATGTACATTTTTACACTACCGGCAGCACATATACCAGCTAAAAGCCCAGACACGTGTTTCACCGATATGCTGTCATTGCATGCAACGGCTGCTAAGAAAAAGTTTCATCAGTGGGTCTCAGAGATTGTATGGTATATTGTCCGGTTTTTAATTTTTAGGGCGGAGATTTGTTTGGTGGCGCAAAACGTCATTTTTATATTTATATACCTACTTAATGCATTACAGTAGACATATTTTATTTGCTCAGAGGTTTTCGAGTTGGCTACGAGGGAGAAAGCTCATCAGCAAATCGTCGAGCATGTATGGTAGATTTCCCGGTTTTTTATTTTTAGCTTTTTAACTTCCTCGGAAAGAACTGCTGCCTTGGAGTAGATAACCAGATTAAAGGGTCTACAGACACAAATATAAATTTAGTGACGAATTTTAACCAATCACCAGGATCATAAAAGTGATTGTATTCCTGCCTTTACTAAACCTGCAATCCAGTACGTTAACTAACGACAATTTTAAACAGGGTAAACAGCAATTCCGCCTTCTTTATTTTACAGGAGAAATTCAATACAAGTTTGAGGAGTTTCTTTCAGTCTATCAAGGGATTCTGCGGGACAAGCCAACAGTGACAAAAGCAATGTTTACAGAATTATTCAAGACCTTTGATCGCGAGTCTCAGGGCCTGATCAACGCGGCACAGCTGCGAGCAATCCTCGTGACTCATGGTATGCATATGTCTTCTGCAATCACTTTTATTATTGTTCAACTTCTATTCTACGATGAAGGTTTGCATACAGGTAACATGCTGGACCCGTGTTTTAAAGTTTTATTTGGATGGAAATGTCTTCGGTAAGAGTACCTACTGGGGTCGCAGAAGGGTCTTTATGTATTATAACCACCTACCTACATATTTTAAGTATGTTAAATGACCCACAATCTTCCAGATTTCTGCACACCGGACTTCGACCAAGTAGGGATTGGATGATGGCATTGTACTACAGAGCGTCCTCGGAAAGCCACCGCATACAATAACCGCTTAAGTCAGTATACTAAGAAAAAAAGCCTTTCAAATTAACCACAGGAATAATCGCCTACTTATACATTTTAGATAGGTTGAATTTCTACCATCTTCAACCTTCTTCACTCGTTCACCTGTATTCTACTTGGGGGGTAGTGAGACTACAAGAAAATGTACCTCAGTGACCTCGCTCCAGGTCGAGGCACACTCCGCCGACATACACGCGTTCGCTGTTGGTCCGATGGAGCTTAGCGATGACATTAAATCGCACTTAAATGTCCCCGCCCGAGGTTTGAGTATGCGCTCTACCTTACCATCCTAAATTTTTAATTTTACAGGATTGTTGCGAATTCATTTGTTTCCTGATTTGTACTCCTTTCTCTTCCTGAAATCTAAATTTTCCAAAAGTGGTGAGACACGAGTTGCAAGGCTTCACCTAAAAACAATGCTTCCATTTCTTTGATTTCGCTAAGTCCTGCTCCTAGCCGGATCTGAATGTGCTGAGCGTTTGAACAATTCTCTGGCTAACTTCATGTTTTAGGTGAGCGTTTGTCTGATAAAGAAGTAGACGAAATATTCGCGGCAACTGGAGCTCTGCAAGAAATTGACGGAAACATTAAATATGAAGGTAGGCTTTGGACTTTGATTATTCCACCTTAATGCAAATTGCCGGTATTTCAGCTGAATCGGTACGACAGTGAAAAGGAACTTCTCGGTCGTACATGCAGCGTTGCACAAGTTTATAGGAGGCAGAAATATTACCCGGTCCTTAATCTGACCGCGAACTTCACTCTTACCCAAACTTGAACCATTTCTCTAACATAACCTCAATCTTACTGCTACTCTTACTTTGAGCCAAATCCTAATACTACCCCCCTGGTAATGAACGTAAGATGCCCAATTGGTACGTGGTTCCTCTTCCTATGTATTACTTCTAAATCAACATATATAAAATAAATACAGACAATATACATGAATATTACCGCCAAAAGCAAGGGAGTCTAGAATGGCCACTCCTGAATAAGTAATCGTCATCAGCCAATCATAACAAAAACTCCACGTGGTGCATCACTGAAGACTCAAACGCGTGGCCTGGTATCAGAAGTAAGAATCAACTAAAATGGATCAGTTAAACATATTTTGCATAGTATTTTTTCGTTGATTCTTTACACTGACTTTCCTTAACAGCACAAACTTTCAAAAGGGAACTTGCTATTCAAAAGTTTTGGAAAATTTAATACGGGTATTTTGTCTGCAGGCCTTGCTCCAATTCAACTGATTGACAAATAACAGTACAATTTCAAGAAAAGGAATTTGAATTTTGAAAAATGTAATCTAAGACACAAATTGGCCAATCATTACAAAATACTTCTATTGTTGCCTGACCTTTATCTAAAGTTTGATACATCTTTTCCACCCTATTAGATTTCATCCAAAGCGTTCTTGACGGCCCACTGTGTTAGGCACAGAACAGTAAAGTAAGATGCTTCAGTGAATTTCGCTACACGCATCGTTCAGCTCAAAACTGTAATGTATAATCGTTTTCACTGGCGTGGTCAAGGAGGCAAATATTCTTCGATGTTCAAATTCCAGTGATATCACATGAATGCTCTTTGGAATTTTACTTCTGTGTACTATAAAACACTGTCTACTTAAATTTAAAAGGTAGTAATTGTGTTGTACAACAATATATGCATACATTAACTAACATTGCCCTCACTTTTGTTTGCATTTAAACAAATCTTTAGCGTATCCATACTTTAGCATTAATAAAAACAGGAATTTCAGCGATTGCGTTCTAGTTAAAAAGATTCAGTGGCCAAAGAAGTTGGCAGACATTTCGCCCGAACCGTTTCGCTTGTTAAAAGTTGTAACCGCAAGTAATGCTCATGGCTTCCTTTCAGTAAGTACCGTGGATGGAATGTATTTTGTTCTTTCATCGAGCCGAGAACTGTGCATCGTATCCACATGTCTTCGAATACTACAAAGCGCATACTATGGGTTAGCTCGGAAAGTCTTAAGTTCAACGGAAAGCTGGACGCGGATTGCGAATAGTAAAGTTTAGCGAATTGAGGTTAGAAGAGGCCTGGCAGAGAGCGGGCGGTTGGTCGTGTCAAATGGGACATATAGTTAAATAACATTTAAATGGTACACAGAAATTCTGCCCTTCAACCTTAACCCCGGCTCGTTATTTGAATTTCAGTCAGTATTGGCATGTGTTCCAAGCTGAAGCGATTCTTCATCTTCTGCTTGAAACCAATGTAGGCGATCCTGACGAATCGATTCAAGGAAGATAAACACAGATTCGATGCGTGAATATTTCTGACCAGTTGAGCATAGGTACTTCAGCTTATGCACAAGGTAATAGCGTCATTTGAATCAATGATTAGTCCTACAACATCATTTCTTGATCCGACTGTACTACGTTTTGATCAATTTTAATTTCACGCATGAGAGATTCGAGCCGTCCAATGCCTTTTGATTTAATCCTGCGCAAGGTCGGGTATATAAAATGCTCAGACTGGCGGTCGATCTCTTAGTCCCCGTGCTCTCCTTCAGTTTCAGCTGAGAGACTTCATACTTAAAGTGGAATAAAAATATCATTATATAACGAGGCCCAGTAATGTACAGTCACCAATACTTCTAGGTGAACGGATAGCAGTACAAAATTGCGGCTCAATGTCAGGTATGAATTGAGATTATTAAGAGACATAATTGCGTTGACAATATTGCGAAGCAATAATTGACGAAGGGAAAGATTAGCTGGCAGTCTCGAGGGTGAAGGATATGTATTAGATCTCCAGTAGAAGCTGAGGTCACTGGCAATACTTTTAAAATAGCGAATGGAAAGCATAGCGACTAAGAAATATTGGTAACCCAAACAGGGCCCCTTTGAAAACTGGTGATATGTAGTAATGTTTGAAGTTGGTGGGTGTGTATGGATGTGGTGGAGTCAGAGCCACGGATTCGGTGATGGTTGAATAGGCAGTCTAAATCGTGGATGTGCCTAGATCACTACAATCATCAGGTCGAATCCCAAGTTGGTGGTAAAAGGCAAAAAACACTAAAATGAGGGTTGTATATGCACAGAACCCTGAGTTGCTGTCTCAGGTAGCAGAGGCCACTAACGAAGCCAGGGGCGGTCGTGACTGCGTCCGTCCAGGCCAAAGAGTGTTGACTGTGTGTTGCGTGGGGTGATGACAGTTGCTTTAACATGACTGTGAGCGATTTCAAGTGTTCTTTCACTGGTGTGTTGCAATTGCCTGAGCGGATGTCGTCTGTAGATGTCTTGACTGCATCGGCCGAGGGGTGTCTTAGTCAAGTGGCCCTTAGGCAGGCGCGCTTATTTTGACGCGCGTGAATGCGTGGGTCTGTGCGCACGTATGTGCGTAAGTGAGTAAGTTTAGATCAACCTTCGGATCCGCAGGAACGCCGAAGGACGGGGGACGTAAGCGCAGCTGTTATCTGTTAGCCAGAAGCAGCTGCGAGGTCAAACCTCGGGGGCGGTGGAAGCAAGCATTTTAACAGTTGTTTGTGACGGTACGACTTTTGGACAGTGAGCCTTCGAGAGGGGAGACATTGTGGCTGTCCACCACAATATTTTGAAGCAGCAAGATCCAGAAAGGAAACAAATAAGGGATCAGTATTCTTCCGAATGGATAAGGTGCATCCATATTACTGTGCCAAAAAAACACCTTTCTTACATTTTGGGGCCAAAATCACCAACATTTACCAGTGGGTTATTTATAAGAATCATAAACGCGAACTTATTTAACCCAATTCTTCCGACAGGCCTGGAACTATTACTCTTAGAATACCGGACGAGAAGCGTAGGTGATATCAAAGGCATCGTGCGTTTGTCTGGAATCATTTGTTGTCCCGTCTCGCATACAACTGCGAACTTTAGCAAGAGGTCGCCTTGTAGGCATTGCTGTTCTTTTGGCACCGGGACATGAAGAAGGTTTCCAGTGCCCCGGTTGTCTGGAAAGAGGTGCAATATCTTCTCCACAAAAGTTCGCTACTTCATTTCTTCCAGTGTTCGTATATACAGGATGGCCTATAAATCAATCTATCGTATTATAGTTTTGGCCCATTTCCTCTTATCAACCGGTTAAACGCTTTGATTTTTTTTGTATTCTGGAGACTTCGCCGAAAACATGTATAACTAAGTAGTGTGTAAACAATGGTGGCTTGTATTTTGAAAATAAATGCTCAGTCGCCTAAGTACCACGGGAATGCATGCCCTATTTGCAGCGCCGGAATTTGCCCACCAAGAATCCAAACTGCATGACTTTGTCCAATGTTTCCAACAAAATCGGTTGTTGCTTAAGCACTAAGAGCCGAACGGGCAATTAAAATACATATGCCTTGAATATACCGAAACCATGCAATTGAACAGGCTGGCAAAATCGGACCCACGATTTAGGATATTCAGTCTCCCTAGAAATCCCATTTGCATCCCTAGTAGGTGTACTTTATGCCCACAATAAAGGGAGCGGCTTTTAAACAACGTCTTATCTGTGCAATCTGGTTCTATTCACAATCTGATAATGGGCCAAGGTACTTATTTTCAAATAAAGAGTTCTGTACGTCAGCAAACGTACCCCTTTTTGCACGATTGAGCATAGGGGCAACCCGGATGGGGCCTAAACGCGCAGATACGTGCTTGGCCGATATTCAGCCGCTGCATGACACGGCTCTGAGAAATTCATTTCATCGTTAGGTCCGGTAGCAGCAGAAGAGGATTTTGCTCTTGTATCTGATGATGCATCCACGACGGAATTCGAAACGCCAGGCGAATACAGTTCCTGTGCCAGCGATCACATCTATTTCTTCTCGATTTATTCCTGGGACTCACATTTTAGCTTACATTGGCAACAGACGTCATACCACCAAATCTCAACTATAGAATTAAGTTTGGGGTTGAGATTAGCGTCAAGGTAACTTGCGATTCAGTTTAGTGTCAAAATTATGGTTTGGGACATCTGTAAACTAAGAGCTTCCAGGGGGATTTGAATTCACGTTAGGGTTGTAGTTTTGGCCTGCATTAGAATCAGGCCACGATAACAGCTACCCTTCGCGAAAGTATACGCATGATCACGTTTGTAACTTGTAGGGAGCACCGTCCTGTCCCCTTGTCTTCGTTTATGTAGTCGTTTCTCTGTGGGGCAAGATCACTCCTACTAATAAAACTGTACAAATAGCAGACTTGAAAAAGTATACGTAGCGTTTTTTAATATTGAAGTAGCAAAAACAAAACTTATGCTTCGTGCATGTTTCCGTGCATTGAAAAGAGCATTGCATAAAGATAAATCAGCGGTGGTGCATATATTTGTCTCTTATTGTTGTAAAATTTTCTCGCTTGATAATAAAATAAAATGGAACCAGAAAACTGCAGTTAATGTTTAAAGAAGAAGAAGAATGCCGATTGTTTTGTTCTGAACTTTCGGCATGAGCCTGGACAAATCACAAATGCCTTCCCTCCCCTGTCCCAATTTACACGTAGCCAACGTTTGCTGCTTTCTCATTGCCAATCGTGTGAAGCCGAAAGCTCATAAAGATACAATTTCCGAAAATTCCCGTTTTACGATTGAAAAGTCGTATTGGCAAACAAGTGTTTTCGGTCATTCATAATCAGGCAGCTACATGACATGGAGAATAAAATGGCCAGTTAATTGCAACGTTTATATAATCGTAAGGTTTGCAAGGAGAAAGGGGCTCAGTGGGTGAGGATAATGAAGCAGCTGGGTTTTCCCTCGTCTCCAGAATGCGAGTGCTCGTACGGGTAGGACGCAGGACAGGGCAGAGAAGATAGGGTGAATGTTTACACGGTCAGTGAACTGAGGTCTGTATATCAGCCGCGTAGCTTGCGCTTTACTATTCTCCGTGGCTTCGTTTTGTGTGCTTTCGGATGACGTGGCTTCGGTAGGCGTGGGATTTCCGCAAGCTGTCAATCAAGGATGCAGATTGCTTGTACCAGCGCCTTTTGACAGCATAGACTGATTCGACTCGCAAAAGCATTATCCCAGGATGGACGTATCCTGAGGAATAGATCGGTGCAAAAACAAATAGCATAGACTGTGTTTTTATGACCAGATTGCCACTGCCTCTGCTGTGGCGAACACCCCATTAGCGCAGGCCTTTGAAGTAGTGTGTCGGTGTGTGGTATATGACCTAAAACGCTTCTCTTATTTCCATTTGGTGGTTTGTATCAATTAGGTGGGCGAGGATTGAGATTGAGATGGGTCTTTGACGGCCTGATGATGAATGACCGAAAACAATTGTTTGCCAATACAACTGTTGAACAATAAAATTGTCGTCCCAGAGATCGTGTCTTCTTCTTCGTCTTCTTGACAACAGGAACCTGGAGCACGCATACTTGCTTCTTCTCGCGGGTAAATGTTTAACTCGTAGAGGTTTTTATGTCATCTGTATATGCATCATAAGAAAGTCCGACTGGTCAGGGCTTGAAGAGAGGCTCACAACCCCCCTTCTCAGTGGGTCCCCAACTTCCCCTGCTTGATTTCTTGTTGATATACCGGTTTTGAAAGTTCAGCATTAAGAAAATTTCTGATCTCGATATATATCCGTATATTTAAGGCGTACAGCCGCAGCCCAAAATGTAACGTGTGTTTTTAGGCTGAACTGCGATCTATGCCTAAAGGGCCCAAATATACTGTTGCATACCGGAAACATAAATTAATTGACACCCGTTTATGAATTTTCACCGATCACTAACGAAACTCACTTCTCTTGCATTGCCCTGCCTTGGGTCCCATTTCTCGTGTTATGACATAAGTCGTAGTAGCTAGTAGTATGGGTAAATATTTATTTTAAATGTGAACTTTCAAAATGGCTATATCAACCAGAAACGTAAACAGGGAATGCTGGGGAACTCACGGCAGTTGTGTCAAGCAGCGGCAGAATACGAGCGAAACCCGTTTTGGGCCATTTAGCTAGTACATAGGCTGCTAGTATGGTAAACTACAACATCACTATACACAACTAAAGTCTTCTGTTTGCAGCACATGCATATTTTGTTTGACGGGTTTCAGCATATATACGCACATTCCATTTCGGTGTATGCCAAAAGACCTTAAATATACTGGTGCATTGCTAAAAGAAATTAAGGCAAAGGTAGCATATGTAGCCTCACTCATACGAATCAAACTCCGGAACGGTACGTTGGACCACAGGTAAGTTAAAATAGACGAACTCCTAGCCACCCTTTCCAATTTTCGGGACTTTCAAGAAACTAGCGATTTGATAATCAGGTTTTTCCGCAATCAGTTAAATGAAAATACAGGTTAGGAAAACTTACAGATATAAATCAACAACACTTCTAAATAAAATAAAAAAAATGCATTTAGCGTTTCTTAAAGTATATTCCACTGCGTCTCCTAATTCCCCGCCCACAAAACCGGATAACTACTGTTTTTTTAGGAAGACATGCAGGTTGTAGGGATGAATGAGTGGGGCTACATAAGCAACCGTTGCCGAAATTAAAACGCTAAATAACGTAAATCCAAGCAAACTAAACAGCACACAGATAAAGGCGTTCCTATTGCTGCCAGTGTTTTTTTCTTGTCCGGTGTACAAGTAAAACCGCCTTCAAGTCATTTGCGCTCAAAAGAAAGCCGGTCCACTGCTTCATTTCTTCTGTCAGACTACTAATCAAATCTACGCTGTGATGAAATCGTGAACGTCAACAAGTCCACAGATGATAACAGTAAAAACAAGCTAGAACAGGCAGGATTCTTTCGCCTAATCTGATTGGTTCAGCATCATTCCAACATGATATTACACATTTGCAATCGTGCATTACAGAGCGCCCTGGCGTGTAAGTGGCAGCTACCTGATCGAAACGATGGATACTCCGAGGAGTTTAGATTTGTAACAAAATCGTAGGTTTTTTTGCGGTCCAGTGATGCAGTTATGTATAACTACAGGTGAAAATGAGGTACAGCCCGGATAATCACTACTCGACAATGTAAAATGTGTGAGCAGTGGTGGGGGGTGCTTCACTGGAAGTATAACGCACTCACGCAGACTTGTTTAAACCTGCTGAAGTCAAATGTGCAACTCACGTGCATTCCCCCTTTCACATACCATCTGTTTTGAGCAGGCGTACTTAAGACAGATATGGTGTGTGCCGATTAAACGGTGTGTTTCTAGTTGTTGTCGTTTTGAGATAACTGTGTGTGTCTGTTCTGGGCCTGAAAAAATAAAACAGGAATGGCAAATGAGGAGGCTTGGAGGATGGATATGAACGTACATGTTTATGGAGCTCCGACGGAATAACAAATAAGTCACCATTACTCTAAAATATTGCGCTTAAAGCAAGGCAAAAATCCACTCAGTTTTCTGGCTGGCTGATGACGGCTTATAAACCCTGAATAGCAATTGCATTTCCCCTCAGCGAGACCTTTCACAGCTGCGTCAAGCGGCGACAGAATATCGGTGAAACACGTGTCTGGGCGTTTTCGCTAGTGCCTATTCTAAGTTAAAATAGCAATACATACTACTACGGTCTACCCATTGATAGTATGCGTATATTACACAGTGGTTGAAGGGGTATTAGCCCAATTTCTGACTTACATTTTCGGTATATGCCTATGGACTTTTACTATACTTAAGTATTCCGCGAACAGAAATTAATTTCTAGAGTTATTTAAAATTCCACAACTTTCAGCACCACTTTACATAAAACAGAAAACAACCAGGGAAACCTGGTTGACCCACTGATGAGCTGGACCCCTCGCACCTTAGTAAAGATGCGGCATAATAGCGGTGAAACACATGTCTGGGCCTTTAAGCTAGTAGCTGGGCTGTCATTATGATAAGCTACAACATCAATATACACTTGCAATTTCGGTCTACGCCTTTAGACCTCAAATATACTGATATATACCGCGATCAAAAATTAATTTCTCTGGAGATTAAAAAGCTGAACTTTCAAAACCGGTATATCAACCAGAAAGCAGATGGGGAAAGCTGGGCGACCCACTGATGAGCTGGAGCCCTCGCAGCTGTGTCAAGCAGCAGCAGAATACCGGCGAAACACGTGTCTGGGCCTTCTAGCAAGTACCTAGGCTGTTAGTATGGGAAGTTAAAACGTCAATATAGTCTCCGTTATCTTTGTCTGTAATGCTTTTCTACTTATATAACGTCAGGTCAACGAGTCCTTGACTGAATGGTTAGAATTTTGGATGCCTAAATGAAATAACCCGAGCTTGAGCTTCAGAATTCACACGGCTTTTGTTTGTTAGGGCTTGCTGATAGTGGCCAATATGCCGAAAATAGTCATTTAAGCGTCACATGAAGTCGTTTGTGGTCACTTGGAGTATAAACATTGTAATATAAAACCAACTTTCCCTTTTCCGCACTTATCCGAGAAAGTAAATTGGTGAGGAAAACTGCAGTTTTATTGTACAGGCGATCCTATTATCGGAGGGAAACTATATATACAGCCAAGTATCTGCAGAGATCGTCCTCATTACATATCACAGTTCGACCGTCGATTTCGACGATATTCACCACGAGCTTCAGTAAGCTGTCGGCAAACGCGGTGATTCGCGCTAGACTCGCACAGAACCTACCTAACTCTTCCATCTGTTCTTGGTGTAAAAAATGTCGAGAAAACCAGTCTTATCAAATATATATGCAGAATGATATTACCGACAAACCCAAAGTGGACTTGAATGCTCATTTTTGGCCTGATACCCATCATCACTCAGTCCTTCACAAACCCAGGTTTTTGCAATACCTGAGGCCCAAACCCGTGAACTGTTGATTAGGAGTCGAACGCCGAAACCAATGGGTCACGAGCTCATTGGCCTGTCGATTTCAATGGGGTAAATGAACGGCGGTAGCACGACACTCGTATATATGCAGGTATTCATGGCCGGCACAGACAAGGTATATTATAAGGGCCATTTATGGCTGTTTATTCTTCATCAGCCAACTCTGCCGCTGCTGGTGGAGCTAGAGAATGACCCCCAAGGTAGTACGGGATAAGTGAGTCCCGTTACCAAATGTATATATATATATGCTTATATAGTGGCATAGATGCGTACACCGATCTGTCAGAGGACTCACTCGTCCGTCCATATTGCCATTAGAGCTCTCTCTCGAGCCTCCACTGCGGGGTGGCTTGTATGTTAGGACGTTCGCCCTGACGGGAGAGATCGCGAGTTCAAATCTCGGTGTGGCAGCAATTTCAGCGGCCACACTGGGGTTGTGTATCACTAGCCGATGACTTCTGATAAGACAGAAAAGGCCATCCTAGTGTTCCATGTCTTTGCTGGTAATGTCCTTCTGCATATATGCTTATATATGTATCCAGCAGGACAGAGCAAGTGTGATAGTGTGTCAACGAACCTTCTCCCAATTAGAAGATGCATAATAGTAAATATGTTAGGTCTGTGGGCTTATCCGGTTTCCATTATTCCGTATTTGTAAGCACGTGAGTAATTAAGTTGGTCTTCCTTTCGAACATCTATTATGAAACCAAGTTGATCCTGGGGTTTTAGAATGATTTTCAGGAAATTATCTTTTGAGAAATACTAGTCTGACGCTGAGGTTTATAACCTGCTCGTGGCATCCTGTTTATGCGTTGGAACGAGGACAATTTGGCAGGGAAATTCACCGAGCGACAAGCTATCATTAAAACATAACCGTTAGCAATAAGACAGGGAGCGTGGAATATATAATTTTGTCGCACCAGAAGGAGTACTAGAAGTCAGCTTTGCCCAAACTCATATCATCTGTACCTAAGGCTTGTAACCTGATCGATTAGTCACCAGTTTGGTCATTAGACCACATCCTATCGATCTTGGTGGGACACAGCCAACTTCACGTAGGATATTATCCACGGAGCTCTGCCGCTTCCAGGGTGAAGTACGGTGTATTCAATTTTGCCATGATAAATGGCTCCGATGCCCATTAGGCAACAGATTTGTAAACAAACTGCAACTCTTAGTTAATGGCATTTCAAATGTATGGATTCACGTATTCGGATCCAGTTTACAATATTTTGTGGTCAATGGCCAAAATAACACCAAAGGTGTTTTGACCAACACCAAAAGCTGGTTAGACAAGCAAATGAAACGTGGACTTTTATAAACTCTTTTTACACAGAACATAGTGCAATGAATGGCCAGGTTACAAAATTAAGTTCTGTGAACTCCATATAAAATGAAACAAAATGGTGTAAAATACAAGATGGAATCTTACATTGGAGCATACAAAAACACGTATCGTATCGCGAACAAGGTGATAGATGTAGAAAGAAGGCTCGTCGGAAAATGGAGTTTTACTCGTGAATGATCGAGTTAGTGACACTAGCTCTTCGTCAGACGTGATGAAAGTGAGGGCTGGGACTGTCGCACTAGAGGGTTTTGGGGCAAAGGTCACATAGAACAGGGGTGAGAGTGTACGGGGAGGGGGATATTGTAAGGTGACACGAATACTACTGCGATAGGCGGTGCCAGTTGGAGGGGCGAGGGTGTGAACGTATCGATTGTGAGCCACATGATCGGGGAGCAGCAGAATCAGCGAAGTTCCACTTGGCTGAACACAGATTGAATGTTGTTATTTCAGGCGGTGCGCAAGTTCCTAGATCATACGCGGAACCCGGCGTAATGTGAATCAAGCTCCACATGCCTGTTAAGACAGTGTGTGCCGGAATGCCAAGCTTCGAGGAATTCTCGTGCCTGCCTTGTATCGGCCGTGGTGACCACTTCAGTTCCATCCCAATTGAAACGGTGGTCATTGTCAATGGAGTGCGCGAACAGGAGAGACAAAGGGTCAGGTCTACGGATGGCCAGTTGATGTTCATGTATTCTGGACCCCAGTTTCCGACCCGTAAGGCCAACCAAGTCTTTAATAACAGGGAGTCTTACCTACCAATCGCTGAGGATCCAAGGAAAAAACAGGTCGTAGCCGTCAAGAAAAAGTTGAATGAGCTTACCAGACTGATCTGAGCTGTCGGGCTCTGGCGGGAGTCCGTCGTCAGATGTAAACCCTCAACGAAAAGCAAGCAACAGTTATAGGGGGCAGGAACCAATCAACTGTTGAAGGGGAAGGGGGGAAGGAGGGCGAAGGGTAGGGTAGGGGGGAGGAGGAGTGGGCAAGGGGTAGAGGAGGAGGGGGGAGACTCATTAATCACCAGTTTCGGTCGTGCGTATATGCCTGCGGAAAGCGATGTAGGCGGGTGCCAACTCAGTGCACCGGTTGATTGAGTTGTCATCCGAGGCCCAGGTTTCAACTAACTCGCCCTCCCTCCCCTTTTCCCTCTAACAGTTGATTGGTTCCTGTCTCCTATAACTGTTGCTCGCCTTTCGTTGACGGTTTATCTCTGACGCTGGACTCCCGCTAGAGCCCAACAGCTCAGATGCATAAAATTACGATTTCGGTGATTGCAACGACTTCTTCTAGAGGAATACCTGGGACATGCGAACCATTGCCTCTATTCGTAACTGCCCTTCTGACTTATGCGATGGGACTTTTCTTGGATGTCCTCCTAAGTAGCGTCCGAAGGAGCGTTTATCGTAAGAAAACCGGATCCAAAAGTACCCAAACTTTAACAGTGTTGTACCCATCCAACAGAAGCGTTACTTGATCCGCTGTTTAACGCAAAGAGCCAGAAAAATTTTCTGTGCAGATACTTTAAAAAATGGAGCTCCAAAAACTCCAGCACATGCTACGAGAGAATGGGTATCCGGACAAATTCATCCTGAAGAAAATGATGGAGAAAGTACCAAAGCCCACTACACCCACTGTAGAAAAGAAGACTCTATTCCTTACAGTTCCCTTTCAAGGGAACGCAGCAAGCGAACTTCTCAGCAGACTTCTCAACCAAGCCATGGCATTAACCTTCACAGCATCGAACGTTTGAGTGTTATTCTCAACAAACCCGGTCCTGCACGGCGAAGGTAAAGATAGGCTGCCAACTCAGACCACTTCTATGTGCGTATACTCATTCACTTGTTCCTGTGGAACAGGTTATATCGTTTGCACGAGTCGGCGCTTATCAAAAAGAATATGGGAGCGCCTCCTGGCATAGCTGGCCAAACGCGAAGTCAAAAGCATCAACAGCTCTATCGTTGCCCACATGGTTGAATCCGGACATCGTGTGGACCCCAGCGAAGCCCTTAAGGTAATTTACAGGGTCTCGCTAAACTACCCAAAGTCCCTGGGTCAACATTTGCTAGCAACAACAGAAGCGACCGCGATCCGGTTGAGAAAGCCGGTCTTGTGCGCACAGAAGAAACTCCTACAGGCCCCGAGCTTGGCATGGCCAACGGTTACGTAACAACCTGCATCTTTTCGCGCTTTCTACTGTTTCAATCGTCCCCCATCCCCTGTCCGGACTCAACAAACCCTGATGACTATCAACTCCACGCTCTCTCGCCTAGCCCCATGACTTATTTGCGTTTTGTGATATAATAATTACCAGCATACCATTTTCACAATCCCCAAAGACGACAAACAAGAAGGTACGAGGACATGGACCAATTTATATTGAGACTGACGTTTCGGACACTCTCTCGGTTCCATCATCAGAGTAACTGGGTGGTTGTTCCTGTTCGCCGGGACTGTTGCAGCCTTACCGCGTGCCTTTTATTATATCTGCGCTCGAGGCATGAACTTGGAGCTGCATGATCAATATTGATTGACCATTGTATTGATCGTTGGTGAGCTCATGTGATTTCTGATCACTTATCGGCTGTCGCAAGTCAGCGTGCTGGCTGACGTGTTCATCGTCGACTGACGAGTGTTTCTGCCCGCTGAAAGACGGAAATATAAGGACAACGGCCTACCGCAAGGCAACCAATACCATGCGTATCCTCCACTTCAAAAGCAACCACCCCATCTGTCACAAACGCAGTTGTGTTAGAACCTTATTCCAACGCGTTCAGACACACTGCAGCGACGAAAGTGGGGAAAAGGAGGAGATTATGTATCTCCATGCTCTATTTCAGGCCAACGGTTATCCTATGTCCTTTGTACTTAAGTGTCTTAAGGGCGCCACCTTGAGCGGTCGAAGGGAGAAGACCCTAAGTTCCGGCTCGCAATCCCCTATGAAAAAAAAATGCATTAGAGGTAGCTGCTAGAATCCTGAAGCCATTCGGGATCGGTGTGGCTCATAGGCCTGAGTCAAACATCAGACAGCAAATAATGTGGCCAAAAGACCCACTACCGGTAACAGAACAATCTGGTATGTTCTTCAGCATACCGTGCCAAGACTGTGATGCAAGGTATGTTGGTGAAACGGGCAAACGCCTGGGCACAAGATTGCACAAGCATCAGCAGGCAATCGACCGCAACGATAAACAGTCTATGGTCTATGCCCACGCACAGCAGAAGATACACGTCTTCGCCTTTAAAAAAGCAAGGGTCCTGGCTCGAGCCAATGAAAAAATGGCTAGATTGCTGCTGGAAAGTTGGTCTTCGACTGGCACACTTGACAGAGACATAGACCTCCACCCCGCCTACCAGGCGTTATGCAAAAGGCTCGAGTCAGTTCGAACAAGGCCAACAAGAAAACAAAATAAATTCAAGTGTGGAATAAAACCAGCCTCGGCGGTACAAATTGGGAAGCCGGCCAGGCACCTAATCACCGCCGCGCCCACGAGGTTGAGATCAACTCAGGTGGGCCGGAACACTTGTCAGTCGACGAAAAACACGTCAGCCAGCACGCTGACTTGCAATAGCCGATAAATGAGCAGAAATCACACGAGCTCACCAGCGATCAATATTACGGTCAATCAATATCGATCAGGCAGGTCCAAGTTCGTGTGTCGAGTGCGGATGTAATAACAGGCACGCGGCAAGGCTGCAACAGTCCTGGCAAACAGGAACAACAACCCAGTTACTCTGACGATGGAACCGAGAGAGTGCCCGAAACGTCCGTCTCAAAATAAATTGGTCCATGTCCTCGTACCTGCTTCTTCCTCTTCTTTGGGGGATTGTGAGAATGATATGATATCTGGACTTCGGATCTTCACGCATATTGAATTACCAGCATGTTACTTTTTTTACCCCTCCCTATATAAATGTAACGGCCCGAAGAAAATTTATCGAAAGCTATGTATGCTCGCCAAATACCCTTCTCAATTCTCTGATGGTTAATATTTACATATTTAAAATAAGTTGAGTTAGTTTCTTCATATTTCAATTTTACATGCGGAAGCATGCATGCAGGAAAGTTGGCGCAGATGGGGTTTAATAAGAAATTAATGGTTAAGATGGCGCCTAGTTGATGGGGGAGGTAGGGAAGTAGCTGTGGTTTCCAGGATGTTGTATTGGCAAGACACCGATTGCAAATATATCACAACTGCAACATTCTAAAAAGGGTACGCTTTCAAAGAAGACCCCTCAGCTGTGCAAGTTCGAGGTTTGCTGATATGGATGCGCTCTCGCGTGGGATGATAATTCACGTGTAATGTACGGCGCGAAATGCCTTTGAAAGAGGAGGAGGAAGAAGAATAAGAAGTAGGGGAAGAAATAAAACCAGTTTAAAATGAACAATATCACATGATAGCTAAATACAGACCGCGTGGGAGTTTACACTGGGTAAGTTGGTCGGTGCGGGAAGGCGTCCGATAAGCAGGAGACTGGGCGCTTAAAAAGGTGATGATATTTCAGACAACCAGGTCTGACGACTTTTTCAGGCCGTTGCTAGTGGCCCTGAGCGGAAAGAACGTCAAAAATAAGTTAAAGGCCAGGGCAGCTTGAGGGCGGGATGCGGGAGGGAACAAGGGGAGGGAGGCCATTTATTCGGGACTGAGGGACCTCGTTGAACCAATTGCAGGAAGCCTGGCAATTCCGGTTACAGCACAGTGTGTTTGACGCCGTGGATTTGAAAAATTCCCAGCGGCGTTTGTGGCTGTGGGTTAAAAGCGCCCTGTTCAATTGCCGCTCGGAGATGTGCCACGTCCATTGGACAGATTGGCAGGTCTGGCCAATCGGTAGATGTGATGTAGAGGACCACGTTGGGATTTTGACACCTCCAGGATGTAGGCAATGCCCAGAAGAAATTCCTCCGTGTTCTTATTTGTCACAGTCTACAAATACAGCCAGAGGTTTAAAGTTTAAAAAAAACGGACTTGACAAACATAGGCGGAAAAAGAAGAATGGGACAGTTTCGCCCGCTAGTGTGGGCTCTGAGGCGGAAGTAGCGTGTGTTTGCGTGCCCCATTCAGTGTGAGCCCGTCTCATTAAAAGTTCAACTTATCGACCTCATCATTCGGCCTAAAGGTCACGTGCAAAAAACTGTCTACCTTTTGTGTGTGTGTGTGTGTGTGCTTGTCTACGCCTTTTTGACAACCACCCTTTGTGGCATGACAACTCGAATATAGGCAGCGAAGAGGAAGTCTTGTCGGAATCAGGTTTTGATTAGTCTGAGCCTTCGAACTCTTACTAAAGCCCATCGACAGAGGTAAAAGCGCTAAGAAAAAGCAAGCGACATTTATACAGGCGTTAGCTAATCAACCCGCAGTGAAGTCTGCGCCTCAGATGATAACTCAGTTAATCGATTTATCGATTTGGCGCAGGAAAACATCACACTCCGCAGGTATCTCCGGACGTCCCTGACGTTACTGGTGGTTAATTTGGCCCTGCCGACTTAAACTGCTGCTTGTCTTTTGTTGACGCCTATATCTATGATGATGAGCTCCAGTAAGGGTTCAACAGCTCAGACGGATATAACCATGGTGCCGGTGATCGACATGCCTCCTACTTTTTTACCTATACACACATGCGGGATGTGAATATTTGCCCCAAATCAAACTATGCGCAACACGACACTAAAATTTCATACATCACCAAATAATAATAATAATTCCAAGATTATGCAGAGAAACATTTGGTTCAGTATAAAAAAAACAATGTTTCCTGTGTACTCTGCAAAAACGTAGATTTTACGTCACCATGATATGTCTTAAGCGCGTGAAGCAGCATCTAAAAATGAACTTTAGTTGGAAACTGGCAGCTAAAAGCTTCCTTGCTAACATAGTACAATGAGGAAATCGCGTTCGCAAAGACGTCACTGCAAAATGGAAAGCAGGACTCACAGGAAAAAAGCAAAGCTTTCGAAAAATATGTCGTAAAGCTGACTTAGATGGCCAGTGTAATCGAAATTGCTATTCCCATATTCGGTGTTGAGACTCACTTTAGCAAAAGCAACTCGCCACTTGGGGGACACACAGGCTAACGCGTTTTCTAACGCTTGCGCCAGGGAGCCACAAGCATCAAACCCCAAGTCCAGCACGGTTGATAAAAGTTCAGTAGGCCAATGCGCGCACGTTGGCCATCGTGCAATTAGCACACAAGTGAGTAATTATCCTCGATAGGGGAGTCATTAATTGTCATAGATATGCAGTAGCACAGCCACTCTATCCAATAAATACTATTCATTAGGAGAACCGAGCACGTCACCCCGGCAGAGAGACATTCGAGGTCACGCCGGAAAAGTCAACCTTGTAACAGCGGGAGGTGTTGGGATGATCGAGCACGTCAGACAGACAGAAAATACGAGGTCACATGAGGCCAGTCCGGCGCATACAGAGAACGGGCCAAGTCACGCGACCTCCAAAGAGCCGACATTATGCCAGGAAAAAGAAGGCACAACCGAAGCCAGATGGCCCTGAAGCCGAGTTGCTAATATCAGTGAGGTCACGATGCACGGAGCATGTTAGCGAGTGTGCGTATGGCCACTTGGAGAGCCAATGGAGAGCAACGATGACTGCCCCTTAAATAGCGAGGCAGCCAGCAGAACGGGGACCCTGTTGTGGGACACGCTGCCGACGACCCGAGACTGCTGCCGAAGCGAGACCGACCACAGAAGTCAAGCTGCTGGACACACGGAGCAGAGTTGATGTATTTGTACAAGTGACAGTAAAGTACTGGCTGTTATCCTGTCTTCCCTGTCTTCCCTCCCTAACACGTACTGGGAGACATAACCGGTGTTTGCACAGGAACACACCAGGTTTCAACACTATTGTCTCCGATGACGGACACACAAGGGAAGCCAAAAAGTCAGGCAAATAGAGTTCCTTTTCCTAGCTATGACATCTGCTTCTTCTTGATGACTAGTATGGCTCCGTAAAGAAGATGTGAAAATAGGCACACCCCGCCCATGTAACATAAGTGGAACTGTACACGAGTTCAGGAAGAGTTTATACTCCCTGTTCTACCTTTTTGAGGTATTTCTAACTCAAGCCTTCAGCGGACCATTAACTTCAACCCTTACCCTACCCAACTAGACGTGGTCCTGACTAACCAGTTTAGCTAACCATAACTCGAACTATTACCATAATCAGATTTTCACTGAATTTTGACTGTGTTGCACACGTATTTCAGATGGTTCTTGTTCTCTTATCTCGTTCAGGGGGCCAACTACCTAATTAACTACGAATACGTGAGTGAACGCACTAGAAAGTTCGATCTCTAGCTAAGTAAACGGAGTATGTCAGTAACTGGGAGTTAGTAATTCCTTTAAAATTGACTTTGTTGATGAAATACTCCCGTTGTGGTTAAATTTCTACATGTCCAGAGAAGTTCCTGCTCTCTGCAAAACACCCGGGGTAGATATGCACACAGTTCCCAGGCATATCAGGTAATCTGAAGGTGTTTTCCACAGATGATTACACTGGATTTCCCAGATCACTTGCGATTGCGATTCAAGGAAAAAAACTGCTGCCTCTGCAGTGAATAAAAATCCTCGCCATACCTTTCACTGTTTTTCTACATTCACAAAGTTGGAGTAATGATATAAGAGGAAGCCGAGGAAGTCACTCGAGGGAACAAAACTGCATACAAATACGACCAAGGAGATTATACGGCGAGGACCAGATATTGGTGGCTATAAAGAATAGGGATTTGATAAATGACCTAATCGAATTTGTTTCTCTTCCTCTTCCTGCTGGGCTGTTCCTTGATAAGATGTACATAAGATCACTGACACAGGAACTTTATTTGGCCCACGTTTCGCATTTTCTCTCGAACTCATCATCAGAAAGAGCGGAAACAGTTCATTGTTAATTACGGCAATCCAGAAGATGGGGTTAGATCTGTCCATATAAAAGATGTGGGTTTCATATAAACCTCTAAGGTTTTGAGTATTTTATTAAAATATCCGCTGGTCTCAGTGAGTAAAGTAATTTTCGCTGAAAATTTTCGACTTTCACTTTCAAAATAAAGCGTGTTTATTCTTCTGCCACCAACGAGGCAACGCGAAGCAGGTTCCAATACGTAGATATCAAATGTACGAGGTTGACTCACATTTCTTCTAAATACGGTGTTATAATGGAAGCCGGTACTTTCGCCCGTCATCCCCAGGAGAGCCGTTGACATGGTGGAGTATCACACAAGTGTGGGGAAGCCTGGGCATTTTCCATTCATGAATTTGCGAATATTGCAGCAATCCCGTTAGGGCAGTGCACTTGCGATCGTCTCCTACGAACACTGCCTGCGAACATTTAGTCTATAAATAACAACTAGCTCCACGAACACACATGTTTCTGCGTAGTTTGGTCAGGCATTTCCAGCCTCCTGCCTATGCTCTAAGGGAGTGCCATCGTGGACTACTCTTACACGGCATGGTTTACATAAGAAATTACAGGGTCCGAAAGTAACTGCGACGTTCAGAACGTAGTAATTACCTGGAAAATAGTCAAGGCTAAAGCTACGTGGTCCTAGATGCGTTTTTAGACCAGGAACAGCAGAAACAAAACTGACTTTGGAAAACACATCGATCGAAGTTTGTCCGTATACATGATGCGTTATGCCGCAAACGCAGTTGTGTACGGCGATCTCTCTATGAATGGGCAGCAACGCATTATACAGTAGTCGCTAAAGACCACACAACTTTCATAACTTTGTAAAAGTGTGATCATTACTCGAATATCAGTGTGAATGCATTGAGGAAAACTTACAACTTATAATAAACAGAAATAGGCACGTAAAGTACTTGAAATAAATAAAGCAAGTACTAAGTGTTTGCAAAAAAATGTTGTCAATAATCCCGAGGTTCTAGAAACGTAAACAAGAACAATAAATTTAGATATTTTGTCAAGTTAAACACTTGAAGCAACCAATTTATTTAGATAGAAAGAACTTTTCTTTAGTCAAAATATTCTGTAAATTTAATTGTTACTGGAGAAGTATTTATTGAATATCATGGAAAAATTGTCATCATTTTCTTATTTTCAAGTGTCTTCATTGACAAATTCTGCATCTGTTCGACGTTTAGACCAAAACCTTTAAAATAACATAGATATAAAGAGCCTTAACAAAAAGAAAATGTTTTTGGATATTAGTTATTAGAATTAAATTTGACTAGAGATGAAAGAACTTTCAGCAGGAGTTTCCTTAATAGCGCACATATGTTCTTAGATGTTCCTATATCTATTTAAATGCCTACTCAAACGCTTCCCCTTAAGACAGAAACTTGGGGCTTTTTCACATGCGATATCACTATCCCATCCTAATCCTTACCCTAACACTCCCCTAACCCTAAACCCAACCCTTCCCTTACCATAAACCTCACCCTTACCCTAACAGAAATTCATTGTGTAGGCATGTAAATATAAGTAAGAACATATGTGCACTACCTAGGAGTCTCCTGTCGAACTTTCTCTTCTCTTTATAATGTATTATTTTACGCATAAGTGGATTAATTCAACTTTCTTACATAATCTTGTGAATTCAAAAAAATGACCATTAACATTGCCATTTTTTGTAAAAACTTATTATTCTTCTATCTAGTCCATTTCTTTATAATGCAAAAGAGGAAAGTAAAGAACACAAAAACTATATTTCTACACGACGTACATTCAATAAGGCCTTCTTTTTCTTAAATTCGCGCTATCATATTCGACATTTTGCAAATGCCCAAGGACATTTGTGCGCTAAAACAAACTTTTTTACTTTCTTTGTTTTTGTGACAGCATTTTGTGCAGAAAAACTTCACAGGAAAGCTAAACAGAATTGTTAAACTACAAATTTAAATGTTACTGCAAATAAATGCGATTCCTTCAACTTGGCTTCACTTGAATCTGAATAATTTTGGACAAACTTTTCTAGTTCTTGAATGAATATCTTCTAAAACTATTTGTCTTATTTTAGAGTTCCTTCACAGTATAATCAACATGTACGTGCAATTTGATTCTCTCTTTCATAATAGCATAGGAAATTCCTTCGATATGAGACTACTCCCAATTCCCTCAAAAATAATGGCCATTTCTCTTAGGTAGCCTAACTAAAATGAGGATTTTCCTAACTGAGGGCTTTCGCAGAATTTAATCAACTGAGTAAATCAAAATAGTGTTAATAAATACACGTTTAAGTACCTAGTCAAATTTTATCATGAAAGTTGCATGGTCTTTGGTGACATATGTAGTTAGCCGAACGACAAAAGGCCAGAACTCTCTATAAGAGTTACATTAATGGCTCACTACAGTACGTGGAAACCCCATCTTTCTGACATCTGGTAATAAGGTTTAAATCGGCGGGGCATATCAGGGTGAATAATAAATTATTTAAAAAATAGAGCCTACGAAAGTAGAAAATAACAGATATAATTATTTTAATAACTAGGCATTTAGTGATGGGTTATTTTACCCTGATCTGTTTCAGGATGCACTCACCCTGTTTTTTGATTGTTCGTTTTGCGAGCTAATTGGAACCCCAATTAGGTATATTGCTCGCTAACTTTTAGTAACAATGGTATTTAATGGTATTTACTAACAAACGGAGAGCACACTCACGAAGGCCTTTTCAGTCTCGTTGGACGTCACCAGGTGGTGGTAGTTCAACTTCAGTGTAGCAGCGGAAATTTCCATCACACTCGAGTTTCAAACCCGAGTCTCTCGGGCCAGAGGTGAACGCTCAACCTCTGAGCCACGGGTCCGCCATGTTGTCGGTTTGTGATCGCGACTACATAGAAATGGGTTCGCCTCTGGCCGGAGAGACGCGGGTTAAAAACTCGAGTGTGACGGCAATTTCCGCTGCTACACTGGAGTTGAGCTACCACCACCTGATGACGTCCAACGAGACAGAAAAGGCCTTCGTGAGTAAGCTCTCCATTTGTCAGTAAATACCATTCAATACCATTGTAAATAGACATTTAATTCGCGATAATTAGAATGCGAAAAACAACCACTAGGAAATACAAAGAGTGGATAGTGCCAAAATATAACCACAGGTTGCCAAAAAGGGAAACGAAAACGAAATAAAACGGAACTAAAACCAAAAGTAAACTCAAACTAAGGCCATGATTCGGCAAAAAATACTTACTGCTACGAAGTAAGTAGAGAGGTATGGGAAAAATAAGCTTTAGTGGACCCTTAATTTAACTGTCACTGAACTCTCTCATCTTTAACGCCCCTCATGGTATACGTCGGGGGGCGGATGGACTCAGTACATCTGGTAGACGAACACCGCACAGTCCCTAACGGCCTTCGCCAGTCGGGATGCTGACGTTCTGGGTTAAGAAAATGATCGCGTACAGCTCATTTTGTCGCGGCTAGACATGCAAACAAACATGGGAAACCTCACTCGTGGCTGTGACAATAATGGACAAAAGCAAAGTCTTCAATACTGTTGTTTAAAACCTTATCTGGACACATAAGCAAGAACTCCCTGCAGGGATGGGGCGTACACCATTATAAGCCCAGGGCAAAACTAACACCAATTTGGTTTCGGGATGACGATAAACCTCCCCAAGTATACTACCGTAAAAAAGTCGCCCTCCCCAGCCCCCTCCCCTGCCAGGGCGATGACATACAAGTGTCTGTGTGTAAACGACTGCTGACCGAGAGGGATGCCAATTGAAGATTACCTCACCTTGCTATCGCTCTGTTGTATCTAAGGCTGAGATAAAAACTGAAATAACACAGCCATCACCTATTACGCCTATTTTGAAGATAGGGGTTATGGGGTGCCCGCACACTCGTTTCATGCCACGATCAGTGACCGCCCAACTAACATCGCCAATGTGCCCGCTCGTAACTAACAGCACAACGGGCCCGGAGCTCAATGGTAAAGGAGTTTGGCTTGGATCAATAGTTCAGGGGTTCGAGTCACAGATAGTTCACCGCCTGGCTGATAACGGCTCATAAGCCGGAAATAGCCATTGTAGTCTCCTTTGTTTTTGGTAAGAAGGTCTCCTTGGATGGATAATCTAAGTTTATCTGCTTCTACAGAATCTGGATAAACGCATGTTTGCCCCTTAGATGGCCTTTTCTTTCTTTGTTAATCGATCATCCTTTTGTGCCTTAGAGCTTAAAGCTTAACACCCCGGAGACTGGCATTCACACGATGTTCAAGAATACCAATCATTTCCTACGCGAAAGAGGCTTTGCATCTAGATTCGCATGAGCGAAACCCCACAGAAGGAGAGGATTTGCTGTGTCACCGAAGTGATTAGTCTCATGAATTTCACAACTGGAGGTAAGCATACAAGTCCACTACTCAACGCAGATCAAGTAAGCTCATCAGTTTGCATCCTTCAAGCCAGGACTGCTAGCGCGTTATAATTAGGTTCCAGCGCACCAGCGGAGAATGCAGCTTAGCTATCTCACGCATCAGTTTATTAGCCGAGCCACAGTCCAAATGTGGCGACGTATATATGTACCTGATATACCGAGTGCGATATGCTGTCAGGGCAATGCTAAAGGTTCCACTCGAATTCTCAGAGGAAGAACGACAGCTTGACAAGGTCTACGCCAGGGTAGTGCACAGATGGTGCCACGCACGTGGACTAATTCTAAGTGATAGCAGACCTACACTGCGTCTATCGCACTGCCTGATATCAAGATAGATGCAGGAAGACGGGCTGCGGGATCGGCTTCAGGAAGCTTGCGCAGCGTGAGCGTGCACCTAGGCGTGCCACTACGCCCCACCCCCACCCATTGTTTGGTATAAGCTATGGGAGCACAACCCGAATAACGCCTGGCATGCCTTCCTCTGGCGCCCAGGTTGGTCCAGTGCAGCTGGCCCATTTAGGGGGCACAATACGAAGTACACACACACACACACACCTGTCACTTCACTGGATGCGGAATTATATGCCCTTTTCTCCGCCTGGTTTGCTCCGCCATCGGGTGTGGCTTTTAGGGTGTGGCTAGCGCACCAAGAACAGAAGCCTGCCGCCTCGGATGAGCCCTGGCTGCCAAATAACAGGGAATACGCGCGGGAAACGCGTCAGGTGACTGCCAGATCAGCGGTGTACACCTACGTCAATGGGCAGACACGCCAATGAGAAGCTCGTGCAGAGCTTATTGGCTTAGTAGCTGTCTGCTCTGCCTGACTGTCTACACTACTGAGCGAACTGCCAATCCCATGGAACTCTTCTCTGACTAAAATGTGCTACATGAGGCATTAACGGCATTACATAACTCCGTCTGTTAGATCAACCTCGCACCTCGCCTCGCCAACTGCCACTGACGATGCCAAATTTTCTTACGACATACAGACTACTGCAGATAACGTGCATGAAGTTGCTGTTTCCTTAACAGGCCCGTGACGCTAGCATTCACGACCGCCGCGGAACGGATAAAGTGGCACTTATTTATGTCCCACAAGTTACCACTTGGTGCCAGTCAAGGGAAAGGAAGGGCAGCTGGGTAATGGCAGAATGTATTTCTGACAAACATACTGCAACCAAGGGATGAGGAAAACGCAAAAATTCAAAGAAATAAAACATAAAAGTGCTAGCATCTTGGTTGAGCTGAAGGGGGCGTCTACTTGTCATGAAAAAAGCAGATTCGTGAAGTGAAACTAGAAGTGCAAAATGACAGTAAACCCAAGCACCGCACGTTCTGATTCGTATATAAATGCGGTTCGTGGATCAGCTCACTATTTTTGAAAGATTCCAAAGAATGTATAGGCAACTGTATAAGCGGACTCTTCAAAATACGCACCCCCTCCACCAACTAAGGTTCTGGGAGTGAAAGTTGTCGACAGTAAACGCAAATTTCTGTGACGTAAGAAGAATGCACTTAAATACCCAACCCATGCATAATTACGCACAAATATATGTCGATACTAGTCTGAGTACCCTTTTCGACAAGCATGTCGGAACCTTAAGCCAAAGGGAGCAATGCCTTCATGTAAAATGTGAGGCTTACCTGAAGGATGGTGAAGTTCTCCAGCACCTGATTCATCTCCTCAAGGGACGACAGTGCCGCCAGCATGGCAATGAACTTCTTCATGGAGGCACACATGGGATTTCGTAGGAGCTTGTAAACGTAGCATCCATTTTCCAGAGCCGGGATTTCATCCTGTCAGGACGGGTAACAGAGAAAAAAGGCATAAAACCGTTACTTTATTCGAGCAGTCTGAGGCAAGTATGGGTGTATGCGGGTGCACTTATAATTATAGGACAGACTAAGTGGTTATAGTTCTCTTGATTGTGCAAAGGTTTGGAAAGAAAAAAAGGGAATAAAGAGTTTATGGTATCGTTTTCGCCATCCCTCAAAGAAGAGGAAGAAGAAGGTATGAGGACATGGACCGTTTTATTTTGAGACTGACGTTTCGGACACTCTCTCGGTTCCATCATCAGAGTAACTGGTGGTTGTTCCTTTTCGCCAGGTCTGTTGCAGCCTTGCCGCATGCCTGTTATTATATCCGGGCTCGACACACGACCTTTGGTCTGCCTTTTCGCTGTTGACTGACCGACGTAAATAGGGGAGAAGCCGGCCTGGAACAACACCACTGCCACGCACACGAGGTTGAGATCAAGTAAGCGGCGGGCAGGAACAACTAATTACTTCGCCAGTCGACGAGGAGCTGATCAGCCAAATCAGCCGAAAAGTGAGCAGAGGTCACACGAGCTCACCAGCGAACAAACTTCACGGTCCGTTAACAGCAAACAGGCAGCTCAAAAGTCGTGCTTCGAGCGCGGATATAATAACAGGCACGCGGCAAGGCTGCAACAGTCCCGGCGAACAGGAAAAAAACACCCAGTTACTATGAAGACGGAACCGAGAGAGTGCCGGAACCGTCAGTCTCAAAATAAAACGGTCCATGTCCTCGTACCTTCTTCTTCTTTGTCGGGGATGGTGAAAACGATATGATATCTGGACCTCGAATCTTTAAGCATAGAGCCTATGGTCTCGCTTCCAAAAACAAACGAGACCTCTGTTTGTTCATGTAGGTACGCAAAAACGTAGGTCTCACAGAAAGACACCAGGATTGTGCAGTGGACAGAGTGTTATGCAAAGTTTTAGTGAGAAGACTTAGCAAAGGGTTTAATATCGGAATTCAACTGCACAACTTCTTCAGACTTTACGTTGCACGAACTGGTACAGAATAACTAGCAGGTTTTAGTTTATCATACCAATTTTCCCAAAATCAAATGTTAATACTGTCCACAGATTTGTTTTACGGCATAAATAATGCATAATATATGAGGGTTGGATAGTTCTCAAACTAAAAAAACTACGTATTTTAAGCTGCAGACAAGAGCCGTTTCACCGTAGCCCTATGATCAGGGCAAGTTTTGTTTCAGAAGGCCAAGAAATCACTGTAAGGTTGTTTGGAAAAACATCCCATTAAAAATCTACCGCACAACAATTGACTCGCAGATGGTTGACGGGGTATATTCGCGTGTGCCAATTCAAGTTAAACGGCACATGCTAAAAGCCGAGGAAACGGTCACATTTAAGCCTTCCCTCTCTGTGGTATCGAAAATGCTGACCATGACACCAGGACAAGTTATGGCGTTAGTCGCATGCTGGGTGCGTTCATTCTGCTGAACATAACTAGGCAGTCGAGACCTTAATATGTTTACCGGAAAGTTAACAGGGTTAACTTCGGAATTAATGAAGGACACACCCTTATTCTTTGCATTCCAAACTTTTGTCAAAAAAACAACTTCAAATTTGACAGAGTAGGCAAAGAACAGTCAAAAGGGCACGTCAGTTGGTTTACTTTTTTTGAGCGCACAGTTTACTAAAAAACCATGGATATTCAGCTTTTGGCATGTTCACGTTGCGTTCATTGCCCTCTTCTAGGGTCAACTCTGAATATTTATAAACACATCTCACCGACATTTGCCAGCATATGTAATTTCCGAGGGAAACGAAAAACACAAGCTGGGTGAACTTCCTTCACCTCCTCATCCATTGCAAAGTCCGGATAGCTTGAACATCAAACGGTTAGAAAAAAGATTAATTTGAAGCCAGTACTGGGCTGTAGCAACAACGAAAAGTTTAATTCTAGATTTTGACAATTTTCACCGCCCGTTTCAGCTACTATTTTTTGCTAATAGCTCTGAGGATGAATCCGCGACGGATGTCAAAACGTCAGGCGAATAAACGTATTGTACCAGCGATCGAGTCGTCTTCGTTTCAATTACTTCCTGGGACTTGCATGTTCGCTTGTATTGGCAACCTACCTTACTCTTCCTTTCCACACGCATCTGTGCCCGGTGTCGAGAAATAATCAAGGAGACTGATTGCGGGAATGTGCGCAGGTGGCTGGCGCGGCGTGGGCCTGCACCTACGCGTGCCACTACGACCGCCCCTACCATGTTCGGCATTGGTTATGAGAGAGCAACCCGAATAACGTCTGCCGTACCGTGATCTGGTCCCCTGTGTTGGTCGAGCGCATCTGCCATTTGGTCCGTTAATGGGACCATGCAGCAACAACCACCAAATCAGCGACAAACGTAGTCACACACAAGTGGTTGGTCACCGCATTGTAGTGTGCTAGCAGTGATCTTGAAGACCGCTTTGACTTATTACCAATGAGAAGCCCTCCACTGACCAGAAGATATATGAAGCTGCTCCAAACTCAAACGTGTTTCAACAGATGGCATGTCACAGAACGCCTCGACATCAATCAATCCACCTCGCACCCAATACCACTAGGAACATTCATCAAGTCCCAATATAAAAATCAAAAGATCCACCGCCGCGAAAAACAACATCTGAAGTTATCAGCGGGGCCTTGTGCGGCTGTTTGTCCCAAATTTTGTTGAAGATTCTAAAAAATATTGCCTTGCCACGGATGGTTGAACCCGCATCAGCTGTCGGGGGGGGGGGAGATTACGTCAAGGCCAAATTTGCTATTCACTTGATGGAGCTCCGTGGCACATGCAGCTGTGTATTCTGGTTACTTTCATGCCAGTCGCCAATATTGACAACAAATGCAACAACCGTATCCGTTCGGGTGTGGTAAGCCAAGCATCATCTGTTCAAGTACAGACCGCTGCGAGGAATGTGTGGTGATTGCTAATTGTAGTTCCACTGGGTAGTGGCACAGCGACCGCACCCTACTTCCCATCCCCCTGCGCAACACCTACTTCTGTCTGTTTTTGCCTCTAATGATGGATGCAAGAATAAATTCGAATAAAATTCTTCTTTTTCT
Organism: Ligula intestinalis; assembly: GCA_036362985.1. Taxonomy (NCBI): domain Eukaryota; kingdom Metazoa; phylum Platyhelminthes; class Cestoda; order Diphyllobothriidea; family Diphyllobothriidae; genus Ligula; species Ligula intestinalis. The sequence goes on from JAYGXS010000005.1 coordinate 47,282,039, forward strand.
CACCACGCCGTCTTCTCATTTGCATTTCTTTGACAATTCATAGTCTCCAACTGCGATTACTGAATTTTGCGCCAACTGCAGAATGTGTGGCGGTCAAATGATGAATCGGTCCGTCATCCCATCTCCTAGTTACTAAGCATCGCGAAATAAAGTTGACAACGTAACTGCAATTCATTTTACGCAGACGTTCCTCTAAAATACAGCTGATCTGTGTGTCTTTTTTATAGTAATGGGCTCGAGAGCTCACTTTAAAAATAAAAAGAAAGAACACTGGACCCGGGACTACCTTCATTCCTTCCTATTTACCAATGGCCTGGGTCTTTCATATTTATCCTGGTTCAATATATGCAAACATGTATTAGTGATTTTAGTTGGTAAATAAATCATCAAAAGTGTAGAGTACAGCATTTCCTACATTTCCCTGTTTTCTTCTTCAACTTCAAAATGCACAAGGTTCACATTCAAACATTTCAGAGAGTCCGTTCATAAACCGCTCACAGCACGCTTATTTTTATCGGATGATCCTATAAAATTCACTAGAATAGTTTATTATAGCAGACAGAAGGAAAGGTCCGAGCCATAACGTTTTGTCTTTTAAAAATAGGAGAGCAAATTGAAAAAATAGTGAGCAAGAAAATAACTGACCTCCATTTTTTCCACAAAGGGCGCACTGTACGAACAGAGTTGGGTTGAGACTTGGAGCGGAATATTGGCGGTCCCCTCGAAGCTACCGGGCAAATAAAAGACATTTGGAGCGAAAGTGAATTCTTTTTACACATGTCTTGATTATAAAGAGCAAGCACTAACGCCTCTCAAGGCAAAAACTTGGCTGAATTAGCTTCAGTAGTGCAAACGGTACAGGAATTTGTTGCACAAGTACTTGATTGGCATAGTTAACCCATAAATAAAGCGAATACAATTTGGCAGCATATTTGACGCTGTCACGTATTCAGGCAAAAAAATTACAAAGTGCCGAAATTTAATTAGAGTTCTCCATGGAAACTCAAAAGTACTAGCCGACTTCATTCTGTGTCTAGTGACAGTTCAGATTGTCAGAAATACTCCTCGAAAATCTGAGCGAATGTGCGGGCATTTTCTGCATTTCACGAGTCTACTAAAAACAGGCGGCTAGCAGCGTCGAAGTTAACTACATCATGTTAACTCGTACAAAGCAGATCACCGTCCAATCAAATAGCTCGCAGCACTGACTGGTTGCCCTCCAGAAGTGACAAACCAATTGGAAAAAGCGTCATCGATGTCACAGTAGTCGTAAAAGTATTCGGGTTCATACTGCAGCCTCCAAAACAGCGCCTACTGTTCCTAAAAAAGAGCTTTTCAGAGACTTACCATGATGATAAATGAGGTAAATCAAAGCAGACTGGCATCCAATGTCAGACTTTAATTTGGATATATTAAGAATCGAAACATTGGTCATTGAGCGGGAATTGTGTATGCACTCAAAACACAATGCAGCAAGCAGCTTCTATGAAGGGCTTTAATCTTCAAAGTGTCCTTTGGGATGTTGACGCATTAATATGCTTATGGCTCCCACACAGCAGATGTGTATACAGCAAATCTTACCGAAAAGATTTAGGTATGACCACTGGGACAAGAATTTAATTCGCCTGGTTTTTTGAAATTCATCATGGATCCATCATCGGGGACAATAGCAGGATGGGAAAATTCTTAAACAGGGAGTTGCAGCATTTTATAGGATATAGTCATTATGATACTGCCCATTTTTGACAATTAACGGCTCCCTGTGGAGGATAATTGCCCGCTTGTGCACTAGTTACTTGATGGTAAAAAAGCGAGATGCAGACACTACCGAGCTGCAAACAGGACCGAGACGCAAACAATATCGAGCTGCAGACAAGGCCGAGAGGCAGACACTACTGAGCTGCAGGTAGGACCGAGGTGCAGACACTACCGAGCTGCAGACAAGAACGAGGTGTAGTACAAAAATATCAATGGTATTGAATGACGCTGTAGAAAACGGTCATTTCCTGCTACCGACGGTGGAGAAGAAGATTCAGCCAGTAATGCCTGCTCCGAGATCAATGACCAGAACAGAAAGGCAGCACAGTCAAATAGACGATTACTTGGACTGCAGGAGACCAACCAGGACTAAACGTCCGCCGGACAAGTCATTCTTCTAACAGCGGGATGTGTTGGGATGGTCCGGACTTGATGGTCGGGGTGCGCGCCGTGACCTGCTAAATCTTCATCATACGTAGTGGAATTGGGCTTGATTATGACTCGGCCATCTGGCGTTGGAAAATGCATTGGCCTATGCATTCCTCGAGTGATGATATCTTCAGCCAAACTGAGCCTCAGCACCCAAAATTCGATTGAGCAGGTCGCCACACTTGTTAATAGACCGCTTGTGGATAGGAGAGTCGTTAACTATGGACAGTAACGTAGTAGCTGCATTCTATAAATACTGCAATCCCCTGTGTACGAAATTTCGTTTCTGCTATTGTCTCTGATGATGGGTTACGAAAAGTCAGGTGAATAAAATTCTTGCCCAAGCGATTGTATCTACTTCCTCTCATTTGCTTCAGGGAACTCGCATATTCACTGATATTGGCAGGAACCGTTATTCGTTTGTCAACCCAGTTTTGATTTCTGGAACAAGAGGTTTACTCGTCCAAGCCCATCACTGGAGGCAGTCACATATAAGAGTAAGAAGTAGAAGACGACTTCATCATTGGGACAATTTGTTTGTTCGCCTGACGTTTTGAAATCCGTCGCGGATTAATCATCAGAGACATACTCACAGAATAGCAGCAGAAACAGTTTGTGTGGGCACAGGGTTTTGCCGTAAAATTCAAGCGAACAAAATAATCGATAAATGCCTCGAGTGTGCGCTGATTCGTTGCGCCAGCCTTCTCGCACCACTTGGAGTTGGAGTCGCACACGTGCCTGAAACAACCATAAGGCGTCAGATAATGAAACCGAAAGACCAACTGCCACGGGGAAGAAACATCTGGAGTCGTCTACAGGATCTGGTGCGTTTGCGGGCAAAGCAACTATGTCGGAGAAACTGGCAGACTTCTCAAGACATGAATTGCCGAAGACGCGACAGCAGTGCGTCAAAATTATGCCAATTCTCAGGTTGCGGCTCATTCAACGAGACCCGGTCACACATTCCAAGTTGATGAGGCCGAGATTCTCGCTAGAGGTGACAATCGCGTGAGCCAAGAATTACTTGAGTCATGGTTTACGGGCTCCCAATCCATCAACAAGTGCAACAATTTGTCCAATCCATATTCCGTGCTGAGGCTAAATTTGGCCAAAGTAAATTGCCGCTGGGGAGACAGACAGACAGGCCAGCACATCATCTTATGCCAAAACCGCAAGATCAGATGGACAAAGATGATGCAACAAATCGGCGTACAATCTAGGCAGTTATTGATTATTTCTGTACGTTCAAATCTTATGGCAAAACCCTGTGCACACACAAACTGTTTCTGCTACTGTTCTGTAAGTATGCCTATGATTATTAATCCGTGACGGATATCGAAACTTCAGGCGAATAAACATTTTGTCCCAGCGATCGACTCGCCTTCTACTTCTCAATTACTTCCTGGAACTCGCATGCTCGCTTGTATTAACAGATAAGACTGATCGAATTACAAGTGGACAAAAGAGGTTACTGGGGTGCGGTTTCCATGCGGTGGAGTTCTTCTTTGAGTGATCGTGTCATATTCACTCGAACTGCTTCCTCGAACTAGCTTCTTTGCTAGCCTTTTCAGTTTGCACCCATTGACCGCCGTAAATTAATCAGCAAATTTCCGGCTTCTGAGTTAAGCGTCCATGTAGTTAACGGTGTTTGGACTGTAGCCTGACCAAAGGCTAGCAACCTTGTCGGCTCTCCTAAGGCGTTGTGCCTGCCGCCAACCGCCACAATTATTCCTTTGTTCAATAGCGTTCGCTGGGCTGGCCACACGAGCAATGACCTGAACGGCTGCAACGGGCACGTACGCACGGCACAACCAGTCGCTGTTCCCCCAGGGTCAACTGGTCGCGTGACGTTATCCCAATGCGGCCAATCAGGCCACAAGAGAACGCACAGACAATCTCATATCAGCCACTGTCCCTAGCAGACAGGGAGAATTGCATCACACACCAGACTTCGAGGACGCGCTAGTCCACTCCCCCCTCCCCCCGAGGCGGGATAAAGAGCACGCTGGAGATCAACCAGCGGCAATTACCACCCGAGACAGCAACTCCAGGTTTTGTACACAATAAACCCTCTTCTCGGTAGATTCAAAAGTTACGCCCTTCTTATTGTGTTCGTCTTAGGGGATTTCAAAAGGGCATACTTCGACAGTGACACACTTCAGATCCCACCATTACAACAAATTGTACTTACAGTATACAGTTTGCACATTTATTCAACTAACTTTGCGTGGATGTCCCGAGATACACATGTTAAACGCAAAGGACAGTAAACACAGCGGGGTCTGAATAATTTTTTTATTCATCAAGAGGCACTCACCCTTTATATGGCGCAGAACTTTTTTCTATTGGTCAAGAACTAATTAATTGACTTGCTCGTCAGCTGGACGTGAAAAAAAGGGAATTATAAAGATTGTACTCACATGGATGATACTGCGTAGGTGGCATCTTCTGGGAGTTTGGTGTTGAGGTCTGCCTAGAAGGAGATAAATACACACACACAGAGAGAGAGAGAGATGGATGAGTTTCTTTTAGTCTAAAGGATTGCGCAGAAAACAGTGAAAGCTCTACTGAACACCCTCACAACACAGACACAGACACCAACGGCACAACGACAAGCTCACATTGGCAAGAGAGCGTCTGCTTAACTGGATCATCCAAAAGAGTGTGTGCCTTGAGAAAACAGGGGAAAGCAGGGTGAAGGGGGAATACGAATGTGGGGAGAGCTTAAGGAATAGTAGCACAAAGATCCCGAATAGAGAAAGCAGCAAAACAGACGACGGTGCTTATCGTTGGGGGGTGGAGTGAGCGAACCTGCCAGACCCATGTCCATAATGGCAACAATTTTGGACTCCGTTGTGCGTCTCTCTATGCGTCCTACTTTCGTAAATGTAATTACTCGTTTAAGGTTGCATTTCTGCAGATACGATGTGCACTATCCATCGACACGCATAAACAGGAGAGCCTCCGGCGAATTCTGTTTTGCGGAAGCGGAACTAGGACTTAATTTAATTCAGACATTAAGATGACGATCATTTAACTAATGTGTCTTGGTCAGGAACCAGGACAGATGTAAGCCAGAAACTAGACACTTGTGGGAGTTTAGCAGGCCCTACTGTGTGTGAATGATCGGAAGTTCCCCAGTCGAAAAATATCGGTAAGATTAACTGGTAGTAATTAGGTTTGGTTACGCCTTTGTGGTGATTGATATTCAAACTGAGTTGGCACGCAACTCTGGACCTGTATACCAAGTACCTTTGTCGATGAAAGTAGCATCCGTTGAAGTTGCCTAACGAGAAATTGCTCAATGCAGGCTTACACGCGTCGAGTGCATGGGTCAAAACAGCGTTCTACATCTAGCACTATGTATTTGTCCCACGGCCTTAGCAACTTCACGTAATCAAAAAAGCATAGTCAGGGCAAGTTATGAATAACAGATGGAGCAGGCTCAATGAGTATGTATAACTCCAAATTACTTCAAAAGTAGCTGCTGTGCTTTTCAAACAAGAAACTCTCAAAAATAACCCAAAAGTGTCGTGAAGAAACGGATTTTGTCTGCGAATGGATTTTAATCAAAGACCGAAAAGTACATGTTGTACCCAAGAGAACATGCAAATGCAACGTCTGCATTATGTGAGAGTTGAGCTTACATTATAGCACACAATGAACGCGCTGGACCCTTTCCAAGAGCTGTATATTATGGGCAAAATACACGATATCCCTAATGTATACTCAAAATGGATGATTCACGGGGGCATGTACATGGAGGTTTAGACACAGACTGACGCCGTACCAGTCGTTTGCACCCCTTCTTCTTCTTCTTCTTCTTCTTCTTCTTCTTCTTCTTATTCTTCTTCTTCTTCTTCTTCGTCGCAGATGTTTTCCTAGCCCGGACTGTGAAAGTGTGCCTACAAAAGAGAGCCAAAAGGGCGATCGACTCTGGGAAGCCTGCGCCGACGACAATCAGGCCATATTTTTTCATTTTCATTGATGAATGTTCACCGATTGCGCTAACGTTCATTCTCTAGCCCCGCCAGCAACGCACACAAGGTCTAGTAGTCTAGGCAGATAATATTGCCGGCAAAGACAAAGGAGAATGAAACGGCCATTTGTTATAGGCCAGTAAGTTCTGCGTCGCCAGTTTTTGCAGCCCAGTATTTCGAACCCGACTACTAGGCAGAAAAAGCCAAAAAAGCACTTCTGATAGGCTATGGCTGTATTCAACAGTACACAAAGACTGTGTGGCGTGCGCGGGGTCTGCTATGCCGACAGAGTCGTCCATGGCTGCCAGTTCCTACAGCTTGAACACTCCGGTATGTCTATATGGCTCCGGCCGTTCTAGCATATTCCTAGCGCATAGGCCGCACGTATACATTCTAGAATGATCTTGACTACGACCACTGCCCCCGCTATGTGGCTGGTCATCTGATTTTCTCTGCTCACGGCGTACGCACGGGCATGGGCATCTGGTATGATGTACTCCGGGCTGCCCGATTGTGGGCAGGACTTAGCTGGTCTGTCTTGTTAGCTGACTGCCGTGAGTGCATGAGGGATTCCGCCTTCGTAACACCATTTCTGGCCAGTCATACCCAACCAAAAGTGGTGCTCCACCCGAGGCTCGATCACAGTCCTGGGCTTGGGCATGACTAGCGGATGAGCCAGAGATAGCCATTCTTATCTCTCCTGGCCAGACATCGAAATCGATGGCGCAATGGTAAGGAAGTCTGCCCCTGACAGGCGATGCGCGAGTTCGAAACTCGGGTGTGGCGGCAATTTCATCGGCTACACTAGATTTGGCTGCACGTAGCTGATGAGGGCTAACAGCCCGAAATAGATATACTACGTTGCCATTGTCTACGCCGGTATAATGAAAACAATACTGTCTGCATATTTCTTATGATAAACAAGCTGACGCGCTTCGAAAGGATCAGAGGAATCCAAGCTACACTGTTAGGCAAACTGCCAGTAAGATGGTCCTCTCAGTCTTGTAAGGACTTGATTGCAATGGCTCTTACTTAATTTGGCTTCTATAGAAGGTCTGCTTAGTTCAGACATGAGTCAGCCCCTTTATCTGCTTGTGAGAATCCGCTGGCGGAACAGACATGTGTGGAACGCGGAGATTGACTGTAATGCTTTTTCAGTCACGGCCTCCGATCCCAACTCTCGTTTTCTTTACTATATTTTGACATTGATCTCAGCTGCGTAAGGAGGGTGGGGGGGGGGTTTGCGGTAGATGTTGCGCTAATTCACCATCATTATAAACTAATGCGCACGATGTTCGTCGTCCTCATGCCCACTAAACCATGGGGCACACACTTGACGTCATTATGGTTGGTGATTGTTGTATTTATTGCAGAATCAATTGTAAGGTAAGTGGCTTTAGAACCACGACTTCCGGATCTTCTTTAGATACCGGACTGTGGCAGAGGGTCTTCGGACCGTTGGATCGTTCGGCGCTCTCAGTCCGTAATCGACACCAAACTCCTGAACTCTGGCGACCATCTTGGTTGCGCATTCCATCAGGTGTTCGTTGGTCTCTTCGTCCCCACGGGCTGTATATATGGAATAATTAGTCTGCTTGTACCGCCTCCTGATATGATTCAGCTTTGGACAATGTCCGGTGCTAAAACTCAGTAGATTGGTTCTACCTAGCCGAGTCATTTTCTTTGCTTCATTCCAGTTGATGGGGACCGTAAACGTCCTTCGGCCGCGTGCAGGTGTCATTTTTAGCCTGGAGGTCAGTCGTCTGAATGTTTTAATCGTTGCCGCAAAGGATATCGGTCTAACGTCCAGTGTATCCCGGGCCGCTGATGCTTCGGTATCCGTTTTTTTTTGTTCCCGGGGATACCCACGTGGCTCAGAATCCACGTAATTTCCACACTCCTTCCTGTTGTGGCTCACTCCAGGACATTTATTACTTGCTGTGCCAACGGTTTCTTCAGGTCCTCTCCTGTCCCTAAGTTCTGTAGGGTATCAACAGCAGATTTACTGTCAGTAAGGATTCTAGCAGAACTCCGATCCTCGGGTGGTTGCTCTAGCCATTCCGCCACCGCCGTCAGAAGAGCGAGCACCTCGGCATCCAAGGATGCGCCCCTTCTTCTGATGATTACAACTGTTGAGTAGTTATTCCAGCTTCCCTTCGTCACCACGACTCCAGCACCTCCCTGTCCGCATCCATCTATCACCACCGCGTGAGTATAAAGAGTCGAAGAAGTTTCCAGTAGGGAGTTGACCGCATCCTCCATTTGTTGTCGGTTTTCTACCTGATCTGATTTTCTGCACAGATCTTAAAAATACCTTAAAATAGTGGTGTTGGTACGCCACCATGGGGCTAGTTTTTTACAGGGGAAAGTTCTCTAGGTATCTCAGAATCCTCTCCCAGGGTGTGTTGCAGGCATCTGGGTGCATTCTCCCTCTCCAGTGTGAGGTCCACCTTAACCGGCTTGTCTGTTGCTTCTCAGCCATCTGTCTGCGGAGTCTTTGTGGGGGAAGTCTCATGCTATCTTGTAGTAGTATCTTGAAGTAGGCATCAGAATGAGGGCTTTATTAAAGTCCGAGTTGCTGTCTCAATCAACAATTGCCACTGGCGAGGCCAGCTTTAGCGTTGACTGCGTCCAAACATGCCAGAGAGTGTGTGTGTGAGGAAGCGATGGCAGCTGCTTTTGCATAATTGTGGAGCAATTGCAAGTAATTTCCAATGGATGTGTTACACTGCCGGAGAGGATTTCGAGTATAGAAGCCTGTAGCGACCTTGTATTTATTAGCAATGCTTTCCTCGGACGCCGCGAGGACAGGCCGTGTCTGGCATGTCCACCACGCATGTGCAAGAGACGATATTAAAACCCACCTTTCAAGGCCACCCCCTGTCTGGCTTACTGGTCAACCAATTCTCAAGGCCAGTACACAAAGGAACTTACTGCGGGGTTGTTTACGCTCAGTCATTCCCAGAACCGGCCGCCCACTGTCCGGTCGTAGTTGTCTGGACCCGGTGATCGACTTGCCGGACTGCGCCTCTGGACTCCGGTCCATTCATGGCTGAGCTGCACTTGTCTGGAAATCACTTGCCCATTACTTACATTCTGCTCCAGTTACACCTTGTTCAATTACCCCTAACAATCTGGCCTTCCACGCCTTATATTATCAACTAGTTTATAACCGTTGTGATACATTCTATAATCTATCATCCGGCTGGACGACATCGTATCCCACAAGCCCATGCTGCGTCGGCTGAGGAGTGGCGTGTTCAATGTCCCTTTAAACAACAGCGAAATCGGTCAAGAGTCTACAGGTCAACGAGTTGGGAAAAACTGCCTGTGAAGTTGCATGAAGTTGAGGTAATGGGTCTTGAAGGAGCAAACCGGAAAGTCTTGGTTGGCTGTCCTCCACAATATCACCACGTTGGGAACACTCGGCAAACTAAACTCATCTTGGCAAAACTTAACAGGCCCATTTTAAAGTCAGACTCGAAAACAGTTACCCATATGACTTGAGCAGATTGAAATTACGAAACATGAAGGAAAATTCTAGGCTAGTATTCTACAGCTTTGTACTCAATTTACCGAAAAATTAGAAATTTCTGTTAACGTTATGGATTATAAAACTTCAGCGGATTTTGCAGATGATCGTGACCTTTTTTATTTAAGGGAACAGTCCGCTTTCACTTCTGAACTTCTCATTTGTATGTAATCAGTCATTCATTGTATCTCCGGCGCCTTGGGACGCGAGGAATAAAGTACATCTACTGTTACTCAGTCTGTATGACAGTTTGTAAATTCCTGTCTGCATACTGAGTATAACCATTAAAACGTAAATATACTCTAACTTTTCAGATAAAAGATCAATTTCGCAATGATCGGCCAAACATGCTTAAACACATGTTTAAGGTATGATTTAACGTATTGGAAAATGCATATCATACGTCACCGCTTTGAGCACTCTAAATACTGTGCAATTGATCGCATCGGCGTACACTACTTCATAAAACTGATCCGAATACGTTCAAATAGGAAAAAAACAAACTCGACTATCTTAGGCTTAACGTAGAGTCCGTAATTTACCAGAGAAAAGCTTATATTATGAATACAAACTTCACAAATTAAAATTCTGAGACAACCTGGAACTCAACTATGCATTAAAGGGATGCCATTCCTCAGTCCCTGAATGGCATGAAAATAGTTTACGAAGTATTAACTAGCAATTCCGGTAGCGAAAAGAAAAGGAGGCATGCTTGTTGAAATGAATTTGTTAGCGCATAGCGACTACTGATGATTACCCAAAGTTTGACCAGGAAAAATGCATTTGATGGATCTTCCTCGAGTCGTTTCTTGAGGCGATCCTGTGGAAACTTATCCCAAATCTGGCTAGCGTCAATCTCCTCCAGAATGGGCTCGAGGCTTTTTGAGGTAGATGGACCAATCCGAGCAAAGTTGTGTACCTTGAAAGGTCGCGCCGCCGACGCAATGTCCTGTGGGGATGAAAACAAGGTAAGGGAGAACTGTATTAAGAACCAAGTACGTAGAAAATACTGCTTTTTCGTACACAATTTTTGCGGTCATTACGGGCTACGCTACGTATGCGCTGTGCAAAACTGGGATTAGAAAGGTTCAAAATATGCGTTTATTCGGCTGCGCTGAGCCTACACAAGCTTATAGTTGCGAAGAAGGGACGAAGATGAGAGCTCGATCAGCGTAATTAGTTGTTTATTCATCGGAGCTTCGGAACTCAGTTATATAGACGACCACGAAGTAAGCAATAGTTGAAGGAGGTAGGGGCCGAGCAAACGTCAGTAACACCAGTTCGTTGATCACTACGGGGGCCTTTTTATGCCGGCACCAGATCAATATACCGTCGTTCGTCCTAATCCTGGGTTAAAATATTACCAACATGACTGTGACCCGTCTCGTAGATGTTGGCAGTCAGTTGTGGTAATCTGTTAAATCTTCTCACAGCAAGCTAACGTTCTTTTATGTGCAATCCGGGTATGCCTCCAGTCTGTCCCGTGTTGGTAAGAGGACCGTTTATGCAAGGGATGCTTTACGTTACACATGATTGCCAACTGTGATTTTATCATTCCTTGAGCTTTATGACCCTGTAATGCATGGTGGCTTTAGACCAATGTGCAATTCGGAAAGAAAATCGGACAGCAATGAGCTCAGCCACATCTTGCATGTCCTTGATAACTGGCAGTACATGCCATAACATAGGTGCTTTTTCTGTCCGGAACCGCGTAAGGTAAGGGCGCGTAGCCAACGGCTCATTCACGCCTTCATATAGCCGTTCCGCACAAATTGGTCACAGAGGTGTTACAGTGAGCCTGGATTCGGCATTAGAGCGCTCCCAACGAGTTTCGTTTGTGAGCCACCAGATTTTGGCTTTAAAAACTGAAAAGCTGTGTGTCTTCCGTCGTCTACCTGTAGACGACGAGCACATCAAGGAAGAGCGACTGCTGCTCTCCTCTGTATTCCTTCGGAAATTTTATTGCTGAGAAATCGATTTGTTAAGTGATTGAAACCCGGACTTCCGTGAGAAATCAGCCAATCGATATATCAATCCCGTGCTGGCATAGGGAGCCCTGCATGCAGTCACATCCAAAGAAGCTGAGTTTTCGTGGAATAAGGGACCTGAGTGATGTGCCTTCATAAAAGTTACGCCTCCTCTCCGAGGGGGTATTATTCATTCATCCTTAATGCCTGAAAGTGTTATAAATAACAAGACGCGCCAACTAAGGGCTTCGGTCGGTGAAGGACTCTTGGCGATGCAAGCTTTCGTTTTGACAAGATGCCAGGAAGGATATTTATGAGTTCAGTCAAAATAGCTCTCAGCGTGGAAAGCAACCTTGAGCTGAAAAACTGCAGCATGCATGTGTGCTTTAATTCGATCTGCTCTCTGGAACATGAATGACGGGCCTCGTGGGTAGCAGCGCTGAGTGGTAAAGAGTACACAGTGGCACGAAACTCAGCCCATATCTGCACTTCGGCAGAGACCACACAGAGAGAGAGAGAGTTGGCAGTCAGATAGAACACACGAAGAGCATAAAAAGGCGCGGACCGGCGATAAAGGAGACCTTAAACGGCCTGCCGGAAAAAGAATATACACCCAAGATGCAGACGCATTAGCGACCGATGCGCCGAAGAGTTTCTGGACAATAGCAGGTAAACGGTATTATGTAGCACAGCTTCTAGGACAACTAAGCATCAAAGTCTGTGAGGATAGGCAGTGAGCCTTAGAGTTTGATAGTTCAGGTTCCCCATAAATAACACCTCGTCATATCAGATAATCTTGGCGGTCGATGGAAAATGAAGTATTATAGGGCGATAATATTGCGGCAGAGACAAGAGAGACTGGAATAGCCATTTCGGGGTTATTAGCCGTCGTCGGTCGGTCATAGCCAGACCCAAGATATGTCACACCTGAGCCTCGAACTTGCAACGTCTTTGGGCAGAGTAAAAAGCCCTTACCATTGCGCCAAGAACTCGTTGTCCTGCCAGTTTTGGTCGAGGAATAGTGACACTCGTCACTCGACACATTGCCGGCAATACTATGTGCCTATACTACCAACTGCTACAGCTGTCAGGGCCTTTGCCGAGTCCCAAGGTGGAACGGGAAAAATGAGTTCCGGTTGCGGTCGGGTGAACGTTCATCAATGAATGTCGATAGTTCTCGACCTACACCGGCGAGACAGCGAGCTCGTGGCGCAATGGTTAGGGCGTTCGACTCTGATCAAAGCGGTTGTGAGTTCTAGGCTCAGGTGGGACGCCTATTGGGTCTGGGTATGACTGGCTGACGATGGCTAACAAACCAGAAATGGCCATTCCAGCCTTCCTTGCCTTTGACGGCAATATTCTTTGCCTACACTACCCACTGCAACGACTGTAGCGGCCTCTGCCGAGGCTCAAGGCAGAGCAGGACAGATGAGGTTCGTTTGCGAACGGGTGAACGTTCATCAAGCAGTACAAATATAAGTTTACATGTACCCTGCGACTGACTCATCCGGACTCTGAGTGACTAAACTCGGTCTGACTTCGAAGGGTTCTGTCAACACGGCTCTCGGAATACATGCGGCCTATCTCCTTTCGAGCTAAAAGCTTGGTTTGATGAATGGTTGGTGAACCCTCTGGTGGACCAAATGCATGTATTCTCTGCGTTACAACTGAACGTATTTTGTTGTCTCCAGTCCCAGTTATGATGAGATTAATGAACTTGGGACAAGCGCGAAGGAGACTGTATAAGGCCATTCGCATTTTGCATCGTGCCTCCGGTCTGCATGCATATACAGTAGATGGACTATCTCATGCAATCCTACGATTTTTAAAAGTAACTACCTCTTACTCAAATGCAGCCCAAGCTGTGGCCCCCAAAGTCTTACAGCAATAAAGTCATGATCGTTCTTCGCTATAGGGCATATTATGATTTATGAAGGAATATAACGTTTTGAGGAAACACCAGCTTTTTTAACAAATTAGAAAATTCCGAAAAGGTGGAAATAGGGCGTACAAGGTAATCTTAAGTTTTAAATTTAGAGGAAGCCCGCTCATGCAAAACCACTGAGTAAATAAAGCAACACAAGTAAAATTACGCTGAAAAATTATCGTTTTGTCAAGTTTTCGAATAAATATGCTTCCATATTACGTTCAATATAATGTATTGCTGTAACCGAAGAACCTTAATTTTGAGTTTGTATTCTAACACGTTTTCACGAGAACTGCTAGTTGTTTCTTTCATTTATGCATCACTTAATTTATGTTGGACTAGGGCAACCACGTTTTCGCTTGATATGCCCCATTGGGAGATCACAGGAGTAATATATTGCTTAAGCTCACTTGCGGACCTGCTGGTCAGTGACAATTAAATTTAAATAGAATTTTCGGGACCAATTTTAAACGAACCATTTTTTTACACTAAGAGTGATTGCCTTCCGCCATATTTTTTTCTAATTATTTCGATATATCTATTACGAAGAGATTCAGATCTTCCATGAAATTCTAATTAAGACTTAGCGATTTTCACTGGCTTTAGTCAATTGACCATGAATAATGAGAATATTGTACGTGCTTACCAAAACTTTCAAAATAAGATATATCTTGAAAGCTTTTACTTAAATAACCAGCTTTAAAACATTTTTTATCGTGCAGCTGTCTTTGTGTGTCATCGTTTTAGAAGCACACAATCATGTGAACTCATTGCCGAGAAAAATGAACTTCTACTTAAAAAGTTGCAAATAAATATGCTCAGGATTGATTTAGAAAAATTCTACAAAAAGTAAACTCTTCAAAAAAGCTTTTCTTATATATTTTGGCGTTTGATGTCTGCGTACTTTAATTTTTTTAATGATAAAGTCAACGTCAAAATGTGAAATTTTGGCCAATAGATTGATTTTCCTAACAATTAGGGACATCTCTTCTGTTTTTAATGAAAAAGCTTAATATTTTATCTAAAACGTAACATTTTTCAGCATATTTGGTTGCTTCAAGACTTATTTCTACAATAACAAATACAAAGTAGAGTGGCAATAATATCAATGGCGATTTTTGAAAAAAACTGCTTCGCAATGTCCCGTGACAACTCTGTCAAATGTTTGTTATGTTAACTGTCTCCAACGTCATACCGATTGTACAATTAAGTTGGCTGCAATATACTAAGCCTTCGTCTCTCTTAATCTCAAAGCCCTTGATAGAACTATACTATAACCTCTGACATCTGAACAACCTCCGTCCCAAACTTTATGCTCATTGGATGTTTAAAAAATTGCTACTCTACCGTCCATAATATTACTCTTGAAACTTGCTAATGAGCAAATAAAAGATTACGTTTGCAAAGCTTGACTTCTTAAATGCTAACCCAAAAACCACCGCTGCATGTAAATATCCACAAATTTGCGATGAATTTTCTCGAATATTTTCTGGGAGCGGCCACAACGGTGTAAAGTAGAAAATTAGCTTACTGGTTCTAATGCGTTATTTTTCACGCTTATTTGAAGACTAATGCAATTTAACTGCCTGCTTTCGCTTGCAATTAAGTTAAGTGATTTTTATGCAGAACGGTAAGGAATTTGGAAAATTGGAACTGAGAAAACTCGCCTGTTCATGTATTGCGACTTGGAAAAGGCATCAGTTGCAAGTTATGTATGTGTTTATTCCACAGCAGCGCAAAATTGGTTTAAAGACAGCTTGCTTAGGATAAAACGTCAAATTTAATACTTTCACATCCATTTCAGACACGGAAGACTTAAATAACTTAAGCGGGTAAGTTAAGTGGTTTTTGGACCCCCAATAATATAGCTAAGCACCCAAGTAGATGCTTTTTGACATAAGAAGACCTCCAAATGTCAGTCAAACTAACTAAGATTTGATAAAAAAAACGGAAGGGCCAGTTATTAGAAGTAAGCCAATCTCATACTCCTGTACTAGTAACAACAACTTTTTCAGGCGCTTTAAGTATGCTTTGAACTAGGCATACTAATTTAAAATATAACGTTCCGTGCGAACGACTATTACAAAATGCTTTTATCCGGCGAATCTTATTGTTGAATTTTAGCTCCTGATTCTTAAATGCTTCGGAGGGAAGACCAGAACTTTGAATTTTTTCGATAAAAGCCGGGTTCTGGGGTTTCGGGCGCTTTTTTGGCTAAACATTTACACCCATCGGGCTCCTGACTTTAAACATTCTGACCAATCCAACACGGCTTAATACAGTGATGTGTATGCCCCTATCGAGAGGACGCTGATTAACAAAGTGCCTAGACCCCTAGTTGAGTTAACATACATGATTATATCGGTTGAAGCATCCAGCAACTGACAAAGTGCTTGCCAAGGGCTTCATCAATATTAAAACATTATCCCACGCCTCCACAGGTCTCTCAGACATAGGGATACTTTAGTAAAAAGGCCAAAAATGAGCTAACCGTGCATAAACGTGTTAAAAATGTACTTCCAACAATGCCTAATGAGCAGATGTTATCGAGTCACTAAATTTTGCATTCCCTATCAACAGGTTACATGCGTACTGAGAAGAAGACGAAGAACAAGAAGAAGAAGAAGAAGAAGAAGTAGAAGAAGAAGAAGAACAAGAACAAGAGGAAGAGGAAGAAGAAGAAGTAAAAGACGAAGATGAAGAAGAAGAGTACGTGCGTACTCTTAACAAATAATGAAGCACAAGTGCAGAGCACAGACGTAACTTTTTGTCAAATAACCCTGCCAACTGCATCAAATCCTTTATTAGAGTAATTTATTTTTTGTTCACGTGCTCAACCTCACATAGACGCAGCAGCAGTTGCTTGCAAAGGCAGGCATCCTCTGCTTAAAAAATAACATTTGTGCGGCCTTCAAACGCCAGATCGGCGCGGCGATGGGGATGGGTGGAGGGGGGATGGGTGATGAGGTCACATTAAAATTTGGCTGCTCTAGCAGACCTGACAGAAGTACTACGTAAAAGCCTAGATTACGGAACCTGGGATTAGGATGCTCATCCTGTTGGGTGTGCCAGATCCCGAAAAAGGTAGCGTCTTCTGAAATCAAGTGAATCTCTTTATAAAAGACACAGACACCAGGTACCGTTCTACCTGAGTAATATAGGCACAAAGAACACATTACCATCGTCATTGCTTGATGCGATAACCACTCAATTATATTGGGGAGCATCCATGAAAGAAGAGTTAAGTTGTTTGAGTCCGTTCCTTGTCATCTGAAGTCAAAGCTGCCGCTCGCATTCAAGCAATGACACCTGATTTGTGATGAATGGATCGGATGAAGTATTTGTTCGATAAACTCTGTCCAGAAATCTAAGTAATTACTTACAACGTCCCCCTTCAGTGTTGAGCCCGATCTTTGGCCTAGTCTCTATGCAGTCCATACGGCACTCTTACACAAGATGTGGGATGCAAATCATCCCTTGTACTTTTAACGGTTGTGATCATGCCTGATCTAGCCAGCCTCAATGATGTCACGAACGGTACATCTCCATGCGTGACGATTGGTTGCAGCGCATCTGTAGAGGTCCACACAGTATCTTTTCCAGCGACAGAGACTGAAGATAGAACTACTTCCATGTCTTGACTGACGGTGTCGAGCCAAGTCCTCAGTTGCCCTCCTCTTGGAGATCTCCAGGTGGGCTGTGGCGCCGGGTGGAGGGCAGCATAGCTAAGCTCGTGGGGCGGACGACGGAGAACGTGTCAAAACCACCTAAGTCGCCTTTCTTGAATGGCCTGATATATCCTCGCGAGACGATCGCACCGGCCGTGGATTGCCTCATTCGAGATGAAGTCGTTATATTTAACTCGCAAAATCGTCCCAAGGCACAGGCGGTCAGAGACCTCCAGTCTTCGCTCATCTTCAGCGCACACAGCCCAGCATTCATGCCAACTGAGGAGGACTGACCGGGTAGATGCACTGTATAAACGAATTTTCGTGGCGATGGAGATGTCACGTCGGATCCATTGGCGCTTTCGAAGGCTTGAGAAAACCCAGAGAGCAGCATCGATACGGCAGAGAATGTCGTCCTTGCTTTGCCCATTCGGTGGCAGCCTGGTCCCGAGGTATTTCAAGATGTCTACTTCTTCAAGTTGATGGCATTTTATCCCCAGGTGTGCCTTACCCTGGTCAGGGATGCAGCTCGAGAATAACTTCATCTTTCCGAAGTTTATGGAGATGCCAACCGACATAACGATCTCATTTAACTTCACTATATGCCTACTTACTCTACCACGACCAAAAAAATGCAAACCACCCCCTCAATTTGTGTGAGAACCACGTGAGTTGTGGCAGGTGTGTGGCACGCGCAGACGGGTCGCTTGCCTGTCATCCACACAGCATCCAATTCCACACAAAAAACGACTGATAGGCTCCGACAGCGCACCGTTAACGCAGAGAGAGGAAAGAACAGGCGAGAGACGGGGAGTTCGACGACAGAACGCAGCGCATATTTTCGACCTGACTCGCACATAAACTCCTCATAATGTGCTCGAAGCCGTGGCAGGGAGGACTGAAGGGATTCTGCCCTCTGGACAGGGAGTTGAACTCCTCCCTGCCACGCTCGCACAGCTGGCATACGAGTCATGCTGTTATAAATTGGCTTACGCTTATTCACCGTCCTTGCGTCCATCCCGCTGTTAGGCACACGGTAGATATCATCGGAAAAGACTGTCCAACCTTAGATAGTTCACTAACTTAATTGGAATAAAGGGTAGCTGGAGTTTCATAGTCCTGTTATCACGAATATGTCTTCGAGATAAGGTAGTATATATTATATTGGTACGATATGCTCACTATCTTGGTCTGGTGTCGCTGCAGGCCGCAAAAAGGCACTTGGGATCATTTAAAAGCATATCGATGATCGAACGGCCAGGATAAATAGCGTGGTCATTGAAAGGTTTTGGGTCACTACTTTTTTCATGAATCCACAGCACATTTATTCGAATCATATAATGCCCTGAGAACATAATTTAATGATGTGTTTTTAGACAGTCAGATACCTTTTCCTTCAGCATTTTATTCTTTATCTATGTATAGGTACCGTTAAATAGTTAAATGCTTTCGTACTTCACCCATAAGTCTGATGACGGGTTAGTGAACTACGTTTCAAAATGTCACGCACTAACTTCAATTTTCTTCAAATAGATGTTTCATATTTATGATAAAATTTTATTCAGAGAACAATTTTTAATGCACGTAGGAATGTATATGGGGAAGTGCGGCATAACATAATTATCGCATAGAATTCACACTACTTTGAGTGCCACTCCATATTTTGTGATGATTCCATGGAAGTTTATTTTCTTCCACTCAAATATTCATCGAAATCTAGGTTCTTGCCCTTTAAAGTCATGTCGTGATCAACTACGTCCACGTAATACACTTTTTTCCATAATTATTCCCTTGATTATTATCTGGAGGTCATATATTCGAAACTGCACAGAGAACGTGGGGGAGGGGGGGCACCGAAGAGCCGAAATCCTCGTTCCCGTATCATGCAGCAGCAGAAACATCAGCGAAACACGTATCTGGACTTTCATCTTGTATCTATGCGGAATTACGGTATATCATAATTATCATATGTATATGGGCATCGCCCGGCTGGTAGTGGAAGAATTAACTTCTGTTTCATCCAGAAGCTCAAAATAAGAGCGACTGATGTGATAGGATTTAGTTCACCTCAAAGCAACGGACAGAATGAGCCCTTGGCTGAGTGGTTAGAGCGTCGGGTTTCTAACCGACAGGTCACGCATTCGATCCTCAAGGTTTTTTTACCTGGCGTTAGGTATGGCTGGCTGATGATGGCTAATAAACCAGAAATGGCAATTGCAGCCTTCCCAGCCTTTACCCGCAGCCGTAAGCAGACGTCTATATATATATATATATGCATCTTTTGACTACTTGTGGTGCTTACTATTACATCGAACATATCGGTGAAATGCAAGTTCTACGTTTACGAAAACGTCCTTTAAAGAGGAGTTTTAAGACTACGTTAAAGGCCCAATACAATCCGACGACACAAATTGTTGTGCGTTTTCGGACGCAGAGCTGTTTTTTCCTTGCACCTTTCCAAGCATCTTGCAGCTATCTCTGTATCCACCCAGGGCCCATCCCGTGAATATCACA
Organism: Ligula intestinalis; assembly: GCA_036362985.1. Classification (NCBI taxonomy): domain Eukaryota; kingdom Metazoa; phylum Platyhelminthes; class Cestoda; order Diphyllobothriidea; family Diphyllobothriidae; genus Ligula; species Ligula intestinalis. The sequence continues at coordinate 47,301,814 of JAYGXS010000005.1, forward strand.
ACTATCCAACAGGCCCTGCGGTTCTGCAACCACATTTGTCAGAAGAGCGAAATAGGCAGGAGTGTTATGGGCCGAAGCGGGGCGGGGAGATGAGTGCGGAAAGAGAACGATCAGCACGAGAGAGTGAAATCGTCGCAAAATGTTCACAGAAACGTTCACACATGTACGCTGGCGCAGAACGAGGGGCGAGGCGGCGCGGACGGTGGTTCAAGTTATCAGGTGATAGACCTAGACAACTGTTGCACGCCAGCAAACCCAAACTTGGGCTGTGTGCCCGCGTGGACATGAATCATGAGGAGCCCACACAGCCCTGATGGGCTGTGCCATTTCAAAGGCACTTCTAACAAAAAGGCGGCCAGGCCAAGTGAGCCACAGGCCTGTTTGCTTGATTTTGCTGGCGTTGGTGTTGGCAACAGCTGTGCCGCAGGGCTTGTCATCTGGGCGTCTGACCAGACCGTCAAAGGCTCCTGTGTGTGCGTGTGTGTGTGTGTGTGTGCTGAGGTGATTACCGAGACATCCCGTTTTCTACTTTTCTAGTACACAAACCTAAATAGTAGCCGGAAATGACGGGTGGGATGAGGTTAGACTAAAGATTTAAAAAAATAGTCGGACCCAGTGCAGTGCGCAGTGGCATTCTCTAATTTGGCCTTAAAAGCTGCTATTGGTTGCTTAGAATAAAATGACAAAGTCATCTTGTAAAAAAATATCAAGTAACATTTCGACCTCAGGGACCTATTGTGCTCTGCGCGGCAAATGGGGTCTAACTGTGACCGCTGTGAAACCGCTTTTAAATAAACACAAACGCAGACGAGCGGATACATGGTTTTCCTAGAGGATAACACCTGTCATCTTCAAAAAATGATTTCCTGACGGAGAGGGCAGAGGCCGCAGGGATGAACTTAATAACCTAGACACCATTGTACCTTTTGACGTGTCTCTAACAAGACCAACGGGTTGAAGTCCATGTCGAGATTTTATCTTAATGACGAGTTCACTGACCAAGCCCGTTCTACGCTGGTTGAATAGGAAGACAGAAGAAATATTTTCGATCAGTTAGTTTCCAGGAAACAATATAGAAAGGCCTGAACGTAGATAGAATCAGACTGAAACGTTTGACAGACTCGACTAAAAGAGGACGGTACAAACGCGACGGAGACTGGAATCACAAAAGGCAAAGAGACGTCATTCAATACTGGACTTTAAAAAAAATTAAGTTCAAGTAAATGCCAGTGTCAAGCTTCATCGTAGTATAGTTGCAATGGTAGTGGAACTTCAACAGGTGTGATTTTCAGAAGGAGACTGCAGACAGGAGACAGCACTAGTTACTCAGGTTGATAAACTAGGCTAGATATAGTCTTTCTCTCAAAATCATACTCGGTCAAACGCCTACACTTACCTTCATTGGACTGAGTCTACAGTCATTAAGTTAACTCACATCTTTTATTGTTTTGTTTGTGGTAAAACAATACCAAAAATTACCAGCGTAGCCTGCAGCACCAACAGAAGCTATCATTTCTTGAATTGCTTTGCCGCCTTCAATATGGCCTTCTTCGCCGGTCTAAGGGCATTCCAAGGTCACCACCCACCACATACAGTAGCAGTCCTATCGAATGAAATGTCAACCCACCCTACTGTCTTTTTAACTAGGGGGGACTGTTTACAGGCTATAGTGTAACAGAAATTAGACTGTTAAAGTTGATACAAAACGTCAACTTCGACTGAGATTTTTCGGCTCCTTTGAAAGACGAACATAAATAAAAAATTCTTTATTTATTGTATGACTTTTACATATCGATTTTCGTGGCCTTTACAATTCATATATATTTAATCCGATGAGAAAAAGGAATTGCCTTCCTCGAACTCCATTCATAGCAAATCAGGCTTTCTCAATTTATTTTTTTCTTCGAGGAATAAAATCTTCTGGTTTAGAAAGTGTAGGTACTTGTGAGACATATTGAGACCCTGAATTGTCCATTCATCCGAGATCTATCTGCCCATTTGCTGATGTTCCTTATGAGGTGTAGATCATGATTCGCATTTAGGGCACAATTTTATAAACGCTTACTAGAGTACAGTTAATGGGCTATATAAATGGATCATTTTAAGGAAACGAAAAAAATGCACAGTATGAAATTTGGAAACCCTGAGCGAACGTAAAGATACACATCGGGTTTAAAATTATTCCAGATTTGGCAGAACTTGGCAAAAGGTAAAATTTAAGGAACACCTAATTTACTACCAACTAAGTAAATACAATAATTTTTTGTTCATTTTTTTTTCTATGAGACATATTTGAGTTTGCAAGGCATCCAAAATCACTGGGGAAAAATGCATACTACGAACGTTGTCATCTTAAAGACTGAACTTTGTGTAAGTGGGCAGACATAATCTCATCATAACAGTTTTCGTAAATTCAAAGTGTTGATAGTATGCTGTACAATATTCCATATTGTAACTCAGTGAAAGGAATTATTTTAAAAAAAAGACACATTCAAGAATTTCGTTCAGCATTTACTAAAATAGCCCCAGCTACTTTTGGAGGAAGCAAGGCTGAGGTAATGGAAATATTTTCTGTTATATGGTGGCAGAAAAACAGGTCGCACGCCCAGTCAAGCGATTGGCAGTAGTGCAGAATGAACCTTCACTAAAATGGCATTTTCACCGGCATTGGCATTAGCTATTTAATAAGATAAACACATCTTCCTAACGACCTTTAGTTTAGTTTTAGGATGTTCAGTGTGCATGTCTGGTAGAGGACTTGCAGACATCAGCAAGCGAAAAGCAGCAAGCAATAGGTTGCAGATGGCAGAGATGTAACGAAGTCGAGAAATGTTAAGTTTTCTCATAACAAGTGCGTTCATATGCAAACTCCCTAGACCGTGTCATAATAGCCCGTTATTAAGGTTTCTTTTAGGAAAATACGAGGCTCTAACTTATCAGATACGCCATCACGTTTCCACAAATGCCGAGATATTTTGGCGAAATAAAAATAAAACAACAGCAAATTCAGCCTCTTTTAAATGAAGGCAAAACAAAGTTCAGTTGTAGGACACGGTTATTTGAGTCTTAGGTAATATGGACGACTTTGAACAAAAATGTACTCAAATTAAAGCCATATATTTAATACTGACCGAAAACGCAACCGTAAAAATAAACCTAACCCTGACCCTTAACCAAACCTTACGCTTGATCATAATTAAAGACCTAATAATAAACTTCTCAGTGATCCGAATCACTGTCGAAATTAGGACGAAACTCTCCAGAATTAAGGAGCGTGCCAGTTACCGTTTTAGACCCTTCGAAAGATCGATAATAAGAGTCTAGGGAACACCATCAATGACCTTGCATTTAACGGTCTATATGTGAATCATATCTTCTGTCTGATGGACTCAAACCCTGATTATGACGTCTTGGTCATGAAATTTAATAGCGTGCATCAATTGTTCAAGTTTTGTACAAAGACTGAGATAGATAATGAAATTTCGTTCCTTGATGTCCCTTTGTGAAAGCAAAATAATGGATCTTTCCTGCGTAGGGTGTTCAAAAATAAAACATGAATGTCTCAATATATCAAATTTATCAGGTTTGTTCCTCTAAATATAAAACGAAATCCAGTCTAGGGGTGACCACCAAAAGAACGATGGATAAGCTCTCCTGAAACTGTCAAAGCAGAATTTCAAAAGCTGCAGAACACGCTTCTGGATAATGGATACCCAGAAACTTTCATCCTCAGTTTTATTGGCAAACGCACCTAAAAGAATACTGCCTTGAAGGCAGAAAGGAAAGGCGTGTTCATAGGACTGCCTCTCTTAGGCAATGGAGCAAGCGAACTAGTAAGACGACGTCTGATGACTGCGATCGCAAGCGTTTTCCCAAAGGCGAACTAACGCGTGTTCTTCACGAAATCTCTCCTTCTACGATTGGGAAGTAAAGACTGACTCCTGTCAAAGACCACATCCATATGCATTAACTCTTTCCCTTGGTCCTGTGGAGCAGGATACATAGAGGCACCTAGAAAAAGGGGTATGTGAACACATACCGACCTGGTGAAACTACACGGATTTCGAGTTCTATTCTCGCACATCCTGTCGATACAAATCATCGAGTCTATACTTACGAAGCCTTTCAGGTTGCCTTCCGGGCACCAGTTGATTTTTCCAAGGACATACGCCAACGGGTGCTTGCAACAGCAGTAAATTCAGTGCTCTGCAAGCACTTTCAATTTCGTCGCCAACCCCGACGTTAGGTGACGATCGCAGATCGCCCCCACCACCCAGTGACAGTCGTTCGCTTCGTGAAAATTACAGTTATTATCTCTCCATGTACTTGACTCCTGACCAATGCCCAATTTCGTTCCCTCTCCTGCCCCTCACCCAGCACACGGACTGCTACACGCCGATCTCACCACGTGGGCGGTGTTAAAACGATGAGTTTTACTCAAAGTGCGCTTATTAACCCTGTCCAACTGTACAATTTTCATTATCCCTGCAAATGTGCTGGCCTGATAAAGAGTTGATGAAAGCGTGTGTTGGCCACATTGACTTTTCAAAGTACCCCAAGTATTGAACCAGGTAGTCTCTGATTTACTTGTCGAAAATACTGAGCTCGGCATTGATAAGTCAACAGACCCAGTTGTGAGGAACAGGGTATTCCTTACGCAAGCAAATGAATATGATCAAAGTACATCATGCCTGGTTTAGAAACGTGTCTCCGCTCGAAGATTTCCGATCGACGGTGCTGACAACCACTTTCCCGAATTGGCTTTGATCGCCGCGCCGCAGGGGGATGACTATCTACTTGGTCAGGAAACCAACCCCTGTGATTGCATTCACTGTCACTCTCTCAACAGGACTGTCCAATCCCGGTTCTGTTTGGATTCAATCCTGCAGGTATTTGAAAGGTCATCCTGTCCGAAATATAAATAACCTGGCGTGGCAAAATTTGACTTTAAATGCACCTCTGGTCTTCGGTTTGCCGGGACGAGGTGGCAAATGGTTAAAGTTCCCCAGAGCTTTTAACTCGACCAACCCAAAATCGAAGTGCACAGACAACATACAGCCGGCTATCTCGACAAGAAGAACAGGCATTTTTATCCCAAAATGTAGCAAGAGGATAGGTCTTACCATCTACTACTTTGCATTCAGGCTATTAGTCAGCGAGCACGGAATTAGATTCACGACTGAAAAATCCGGATTTTGTTTATGAGTCTAGGTTGATCTCGGACCTCATGTGCAGTCTGCAAATGCCTTCTCCTGGTATTGTTTACTTTCAACTGATGAGTATAATTCACCCTCGGTGGGTTGAACGAGGAGCACGTATGTTAAAGCCGGCTATTCTTCGAGATAGAGAAAGAGAGACATCGGATTTCAGCGGTCATCAGCCATTGAAGACAGAGTGAGCGTAGGGGCTTTGCAGAACCATTTTGCATGAGGGAGTAACAGCCTACTATAGGTACCACCGAAATTAAAAACTTCAGAATACTGTAATACTAGAAAGGTGTTAGTGGTAATTCGTGAATTTAAACTTGATTACTTTATTTGACGTAAGTATTTTATTTTTTAATTTTAATTTATTTTTCTTATGATTGTGCGCTTTTTTGTTGTTGTTATATATCAGCTTTTTGATAATACTATCCTGTTTTGCTATCCATATTTCTTTTATTTTCTCTCCAGCTGCCCTCAAGTAACCCCCATATCCATTGGTCATGTCTTAGTGGATTCTAGAGTAATGGTTTCTGTGATGGTATAGATAATAGACTTTTACCCATTGGGCGTTCCTAAAACGATGTCGCAAAAATAGCACTTTGGATAATTACCTTGACAGTAAAACCAAATTCTCTCTATACACTTTGCAGTCGGGTGACCCACACAGGATGGATCTACAGATAAGAGGCACAACAGTAAGTAAGCGAGAACGTTTGAGGCCGACCTCCAGTCTGTACGGCTTTTTTGCATAATCCAATTTATATAAAACGCTGACGTTTGATGGAATATTACGTTAGAAAAGCAAAAAAGGGGAAGTCTATAAACTCCCAAGAACTACAATAAATACGCACTCATCAAATAAATGTTTGTAGTTAGAAAAACCAACCCCAACTATTTTTAATGAATGCCAAATCACCTGCTAAGGAAAATCTTGAACGGTTCCGATTGTTGCGCAAGATTAGGGAGTTTCGGTCCTATAAAATACACGTCTCATAATGCATAAGGAACGAAAAAATGCGCTGGAGCCGTATATGGAGACCTAGTACAGACCGCTGCAAGCTGAATGCAGAAACGCTTCCTGACGGTCGACAGCCATCTTTTTTATTGCACTGAGTCATCAACAAGTCATTCGTTCTTTAACATATACCTCTAAAAGGCAATGCTTCATTGAATCGCCTGAGAGCTGATACACCCGATGGCAAAAGTCGTTTATTTAGTGCATCCCATAGACAATAGTCCTAGCTGTTTATCCTACAGAAACGGTGGTCATAGGGGTTTTGGGGCTAAGGAAAATAGGATAGGCAGTGAAGGAAATTTGTAGAAGTAAGTGTAAAGAGTGAAAATGTAGTTGAATTCGTTTCCCGCGGCTACTCAAAGTAAGTTGTTCCGCAAGTAACTTGAAGGTGAGCGGGGCGCTTCGCGCTGTAGACTATACTAGTAAAACTCCAGAATGGTACGTTGGACCTCTGGTACGTTAAATTAGACGACCTTTTGACAACTACTTCAAGTTCTTCAGGAATTTAACGAAACCTGCATTTTGGTAATCAGGTTTATCCGCAATACGGTAAAAGGTAATACAGACTAGGTTAATCTGCAACATCAACATCATTTCTAATTACAATTTATTACAAAAAAACGTATATGGCGTTTATTACGGTATATTCCAATGCCTATCCTAATTTTTCACGCATTAAACCCCTATAATTACCGCTTTCATAGGCAATAAATGCTGAAACTAGGAATATCTGAGGTGCATTACATAAAAAAACTGTTGCATACTAGAGAAACGCAGAAAACGACAAATTATATTCTAGACTTCAACATCAATTGAAATTTGCGGTCAGACATATGATTTGGTGGGTTTTTCGAAATTTTAAAGTAGAACTACTTTTCAGAAACGATATAATTGGAAAATTGACCAAACTGCCTACTTGGAACAGAAGCAGCTGCATTGACTGGTTGAAATGCATTACATTTGTTAGCACTATATGCAACTGTCTGGAGAGGTATTTCTGTGAGACACTTCTCAGTTGCGCAAAAATGTCCTAAGAAAATAACCTACGGGATAATTTATTAGTCTGACGGCCATAAAGTCCACAAAGTAAGTAGCCATTTACCAATGTTTTTCAAAGCCTCTGCATAGAACAGCTGCTTCTAAACGGAGAAGACGAGCTACCCGAAGGAAGATCAAACGTTTGACTGAACAAGAAAGATACGCACCTCAGGTGTCCGGTCCAAACTCGACTTCATCAGACGAGGGTAACGCTTGCAGAGAGCTTGCGGTATTTATCGGGTTGCTGCGACCTCCGTAAAAATTACTATTTACAGACATTGACCAATTTTATGAAATTTTGAAATGCGTTTGCAGTTCGGGGACGTACTCAAGCTGGATTTTATATTTAATAAGCGTAAAACGAAAGCCAAAAATATCAACTGTTAAATGCAGTTTTTGTCAAGCATCTGTGGAAATCACGGTCGATACATAATGACTGCCTAAATGGTGTGCATCAAAATACCAAATTTTATTATCTAAATTAATGCAATTTAAGGTTACAAAACGATGTAAAACCTTGTTTTTTCCCCTAATCATATGGTATAAAATCACGCTCCTATGCAATTTAAAAGAATACATTTCTTGTGATTTTAATCCAACCATTTTCTTTCCCGAATACTAACGAAACTCATCTGTTGTTAAATTTACGCTTAGACTTCACTGTCTTCAAATTGCATACTTGCCACTAGATTAAAATCAAACAGTCATCTGTATCTCTCAGAGGATGCCATATAGGATTGCTAATACTGTGTGTTGGACTGTATGCTTTTTTATGGGAGTTTATTAACAGACAGATGCGATTATGCCCGAATAGACATTGTATCATCTTAAAAACTTCAGAATTGCAAACTTTTTGAAACCAATAAAAACTTTTCCTTTTAATTTAAAATTTGAGAAGGTAAGATGTTTTTATCACCTGAGTCCAAAAATGATATAATTCCTCCTGGGTTAAGGCTATGTGACGTCTAGCCGCATTTTAATAATATTCCGTATCAGCAGGTGGATTCAAAAAAATTGCTTTCGTAAGACGGCGTCATTTTTTATCACAAACAGCATGGGATTGTTTTTTAAAAAAATAGATAATACAGCCCCACACAAATAGCGCTTTGTAATTGGTAACACATCTCGGAATGAATTTACATAGTAAGACATTGATTGTCAGTGCCCTTATATATTTAAATAGGGTTTTTGTCAGGAAACCTAAAGAGGACACATTATTTATTGTACTTGCTTGATAGTGAGCTTATAAGGCTACACTTTTAAACCAGGTATCTTTGCGTTCAAGAAGCGTTGCTCAACTCATGAAAATATTCGACCCCGACAAGCAATTGAAATTTCACGCTGTAAAATTTCGTTTCATGTGGGTTTTAGGGCTAATTGGCTCACTGATGCTTGCACTGTAAAACAGCACTAGCCTGCGCGGCCTTACGTGGTTAATAACTTTCCTCAGGCAAAGTCTCAGCGCAGTATATGGGTAGGAAAAGTCCATGCGCCCAAGCATAATGTGCGTTATTGAATTTTTCTCTTATTTAACGCCAATCTTCGCTAGAGATCGGGGTGCATGAAGACTACAACATGCGTACAAGGCATTGCGTAGGGTCAGATACCGTCGCTCCTACCCATTACCTCCCGGATCGGGTCCCCATCAACCCTCACCACCGCGTAACCGTCTCTTATCGACCCTCACAAACTTCGCTTCCCCAATTTCCATGACTCATTTGGATGAAATGACGAATATAATTGACCACCTGTTTTATCTTCGACTCCGTTCACAAGCAATGACACGATGAAGATTTATCGAAAGTCTACCTATATTCACCATCTGCCCTAATGAATTCTCTGGCGGGAGTTTTTTTGGGGATTTAAAGCCACATCTAAACAGATAACCCCGGAAAAATGTTCACTTTCATATTTGAGTAAAACCGCACTGAATCTGTTCCACGTTGTTATTGACGTGTCTGGTATTCAACGTCAAGATAAGACAAGTCGCAGATAACAAAGTTCACTAAATCGGGTTGCATGAAAAGCACAACAGGCATACGAGGTATGACCTAGGGTCAGATGCCCTCACTCCTGCCCTCTATCCAATAGACCGGCTACATCAAACCCTTACCATCACGTAAACAGCCTTCTATTATCGACCCTCACCCCAACTCCCACTTACCTATTACCGTGGCTGACTCGAAGAAAATGACGAACTGCTCTTCTGAATTCGCTCGTGGGCATTTTTGGCAACTTCAAGAAACCATATCTTAACAGACAACCCATAAAAAGTGTCCAGATTCGTATTTGGGCTAAACAGTACCGGCCCCGTCCCACATGCAAACTAATAACGTTTAGGTCGATCACTACTGGCCATTATTTGCCACCAGGAATCGTTGGCCATTATAACGTCATTTCCTGTTGTGATGGGATTGCTGCAGGTGTTAAGCGGCGAGATGCAGCGTTTTTGTAATGGGAGCTTCCCCCCCCCCCTTCGGGAAAACGTGACGTACGTCGTTGGTTAATAACGCGAAAAAGGCATCCTAGTAATTATCCACCGTCAGTACCTCGGCAACCGGTAAATCTGCCTATCTCGAATTGTGCGTTTGAACATGATGCTGAATGTTCTGGTCAGGGGACCGAGCCCACTTTCCCTCTTCAAGAAGTTCCCGAAACGCAGCCCACCGCATGCTGTGAGATGAAACAGCCTCTGCCGCCACTACAATAGTTCAAAACCATTTTTTCTGACAGAAAATTGAGCTATTAGGAGGTATGGCAGATCTTCTTCAGTTAAGTTGACCTAATTGTGAAAAGCTCGAGGTGTTTGGCGGTATTTGAGCCCGCATAGTAGAGAAGGCCGTTACCTAAAGCCAACGCTCTAACCACTGAGCGCTGAAAGCCTCAAGTTTTCCACGATTGGATCAACTCAAATTAAGGCAAATCTGCCTAACCTCCTAATAATTAATTCAGCCAAGTAGTTATTCTAGTGGATTCTAGATTATTGATTAGAAAATCCTGCTCGGGCAGTCATCTTGCTGTTCCGCATTGGTGGATTCCATAAGAGCGGTAAAGTTCGGCGAGAAATATCGACCCAAGTGTGATTTAATTCATAACGCGAGGTGGGGCGTTTGTAGCACAGTGGTTAGAGCATTGGCTACCGGTAACGGCCTTCTCAAATACGCGGGTTGAAATCCCACCGAACGCCTCGAGTTTTTCACAATTGAGTCAGCTCAAACGAAAATTCAGCTTTTCTTGGATTGAGAAAATTAGTGCGACTACCCTATGACCGAATATAGTGTCTTCTGTTCAGCAAAATTGATACAAAAAGTGGGACATAATTATGTGTTGGCTAGAAATAGCTTTCATGTCCCCTCTCAGCAGCAAATGAGCGTTTTGCGCTATATCATAGGGTAAGCACTTGGTTAAAAAAGGAATTACTTAGTCTTCTCGGAATTTAGCGCCAGGTTAACTGTATTACGGAGAATAAATGTACTATGTCCAGGCCCTCAGTCCATCAACAAGCACAACGATTTAGCGTTCTCATACGGCGTACTGAGAAATTCCCTGAGCAAGAGAATCAGTCACGCGGGAAGGACGGGGCCGGGCACAACAACAACTCTGACGACAGCTGGCATAATTGTTACGCCATTATCAGGCCTGGATCCGACGCTAACAAGGCAATTGTGACAATCAGTGAGTCGAACGCGAAGTGTCAGGTCAGTACAGCATCAATCAAGACCCAAGCGGTGGTTACAGAAGTGAATAATTATCGCTATCACGTGGATGACCACTATGAACTATAAAAACTGCGCAACCTGTGCATGTTTCAACCTCATCTGCGCATGACCACAACTATGTCACAATCACCTCTGATTAAGGACTCCTTAGGGAATCCGAAACATCAGGCAAATGAAACTCTTTTTCCACTTATCGCATCCTCTTCTTCTGAACTGCTTCCTGAAAATCGCATATTCTTTACTATTGGAAGATAATATGTATTTACCGTATCCCGCACGCAACGCGGGCCTCTCACGCGTACGCATACGCCATTGTCTGCCTATCCCAAGCCAGTCTGGTTAATCATCTTCAAGGTCGACTCACACAGAACCTTACTGGGACGACTATCACGCTCTTACATTTCGGACACCAGCCGTGTACGCATCTCACTGTCAACTTCCTCAACCCTTTTCTCTAATAGCTGTGTACAGAACATAGTATTCCTTTTACCTGGCGTCCCACTTCCTCCTCCTCAAGGTATCGGATCTGAAGGTCGCAGGAGGAAGGGTTTCACCTAGTAGCTTAACCCACTGCAGTAACTATTTCCATGTCCTCCCGGGAAGGCAATTGGTTATTCCAGCCATGCGTTGCAGACCTTATCTCCCAGATATTAATGGGCTCTCAGTGGTCGCAATGATGTGTATAGGACCTGCTGACGCTACGAATTACCATGTTGTGTTACCTGTCGGGCATTATCGAAAAAAAAAACAAATTGAAAGCGGATTTTTATTTATTCACCCTTAATGGCTTTCCTTTTTTTGTTGATCCGTTTTCCAGTTAACAGATCGTACATTTTCGGTAGAACTGGCTTTTTGAGCCGCCTAAAATAAATTCCTCCACCCCAAGGTCGAGTTCCCAGCAATCGGAAGTGTCTACTATTCTTATTGGTCAATAAGAATCAGCAACATAAGGAAAAGCTTATGTTGGTCGATTCCATTATATTTAGCCCACTAAAACAATTATAAGCGGCTTTAATTTACTTTTCACTTTTCACATTCCGCTCAATCTAATACGTATTTGCACACCTTAATCCAGTGCTTAAACTCTAACCATGAATTCCGTAAGACACTTGGGTTGGGGGAGGGGGAGGGAGTTTATTTTTAGGGGGCCTCACAAGAAAGTTTTGCCAGAAAATTGGACAACGACTTTTGATTTGTATCTCCTATGTGACAACCTTAGTTCGCCTACTTATACTGACAGAAGGATAGGGAGTGCTGGCGGGCTATCGGGGTTTTCGATCGCCTAAAAGTTTGCATGCCCTGCAACTTCTGGCACAGACACACAAACACCCACACTCCGACTGGAATGCATGGAATCCGTCTAATAGGGACGCGATTGAAAAGCTCGCAACCTGTTTATTCAAGCTTTCTGCGGTATGGAGGGGCGGGGGGGAGGGGCTGTAGGCGAAGGAGACCCTCGTATTTTACGCAACAGAAGCAAAACAAAAAACGCTAGTCTGCAGCCATTCAAACTTGTAAATAACAACAACCCTTGCATGCGTGCAGTCAGAACACAGTGGCCGCTTCAGTGGCCAGAGACGACCCTGTTGTTCCCTGCGCCATTATAAACAGCTCTCGGTGTAGACATATGTCTATCACAATATTGTGCAGGCCTATTGTCACAAAAAGGGACCGGATTGCGGATGTGTGTTGACGTAAAGATATCTAAGTAAACCGGTAGAGAAGAGGGGGGGAGAATAATAAAAAAACGCTGCATATTTGCACACAACGTGGCCTTCAAGCACACATACGCAAGCTGGTTCTTGTAAGTCTGGGGTAGGAGGGGGAGGTGAGTGTACTGATCGTAAGAAAAACGACTTCTGTTGGATGACCTGATGCACATGAGGTACATCAGTAAACAGGACTAACGAGGAGAGTGATACTTTGGTAAGGATAGTTTAAAAACATCCTCGTAGCATCACATAACCGCATAAATATGTGAGAGGGGTTTGGCAGATTTGCTTAATTCACTTGACCCATTTGCGGACAACTCGCGGTCTCGGTTAAAGTCGCCCCCACCCAGCACGAAAGGCTTCCACGCAGCCAATGCTCAACCATTTAGCTACGAGGCTCGCCATAAGCCATGGATTAAATCACACTTGGGGCGATTTGCCCACCCAGCATACTGCTTGTATGGAATCCACCAGTACGGAACAGCCAGCTGACTGTACAAGCAGGATTTCCTAAGCAATCATCTAGAATCCGCCAGAATGACTACTAGGCTCACTAAATTGTTAGAGGGAGGGAAGTAGCACATTTGCTTAATTCAGTTGACCCACTTCTGACAAATTTGCGGCCTCGGTGGGAATCGAACCCACACAGCAGAAGAAGGCTTTTGCGCAGCCAACGTTCTACCATTGATCTAAGAGGCTCACTGTGAGCTGTAAGTTTAATCACATACAAAAAGGTAATAGATGAACGATGGTAATTTAAAAATATTTATGAAGTTGGTTTGGCAGATTTGCTTAATTTGAGTTGACCCAAGTGTGAAAAACTCTAGGCGTTTTGCGGGATTTGAACCCACGCATCAGGGAAAGCTTTTGCCGGAGGCTAATGTCTACCGCTAAGCTACAAACGCCTGCTTCACGCCATGAGTTTAATCACACTTGGATCGATATTACCCGCTTAACTTCTCGCTCATATGGAATCCACCAAACCAAACCAACTTGATAATTAAGTCAGCCTAGTGGTCAATCTGGTGGATTCTAGATGATTGCTTAGGAAATTCTACTTCGGCAGTCAACTTGCTCCCGTATTGGTGGATTCCATATGAGCGAAAAGTTGAGCGGGTAATATCGATCCAAGTGTGATTAAACTCATGGCGTGAAGCAGGCGTTTGTAGCTTAGCGGTAGAGCATTAACCTTCGGCAAAGGCTTTCTCTGATGAGCGGGTTCAAATCCCGCCAAACGCCTAGAATTTTTCACACTTGGGTCAACTCAAATAAAGCAAATCTGCCAAACCAACTTAATAATTAAGTCTGCCTAGTTGGCATTCTGGTGGATTCTAGATGGTTGCTTAGGAAATCGCCTAGAGTTTTTCACACTTGGGTCAAATCAAATTAAACAATTTTATTTTGCACGTAGGGTTAGCAAATTGAATAAACTGTTAGTCTGCTAGGAACCAGTTGTTATATCCAAGAAAAAGAAATCTATATGGTACTGTGTAATAGGCATTTATTAGGTTAACGTCCACTTCGTTTTTTAATATTTGATTAAATTGTACGATTATTTCTACATACGAAATGAATATCTTTCATTTTATCATCGGTCTAGTAGAAAGCAACTCTTGGTTTTTGGATTACTTTAACAATACCTAAAAACTATTCCATCCGATAATTGTATAACTGCTGATCGCAAGGTTTACCACTAATGAGCATCAGGTATGAGTAAAGTTGACCGACAAAAGCAAAACAAAGTCAGTTATCGAAAACCACCATGAACACAACTTCTGCAGATTTCGGGTCCGAGTGCCGAATACGGCGTGTGGAGTCCTCTATGTATGAGGGGTAAAACCTGGGTTCACAGATGGTGTTCCCCGCTCATTCTAACAATTATATCACCACGCTTTATATCGCACACCTAATGCTGGGGCTACGTCTGACCAGCTCAAAAACCGTCTAAGTTATCGCCCATGCAACGTTGGCGTTCCACCGTAAAAGAGTACTGCAACCGACGTGACAGTGGCTATCAAAAATATGTTATCCCAATCAAATGTTCTCTGTGGCATCTTGCCTCCTGTTATAACCTCTGATATTCGACAGATGGACTTATCTGGCGTGTTTTTCGATTTGTCACTGTGCGCAAATGCATTAGAAATATGTTAACAGAAGGACTAAACACTTTCATATGCAATATTATTGCGCCAATACTTTAATGCGCATTCGCAAGTCGAGAATGGAAAAATTTCAACCATACGTACGGGTTTTGAACAAACAAGATATAGATTTAGATTAGATTGAGATTAAGATTAGATTTTTCCTGAATAGATATCTAATTTTAGTGGACACTCTGATGTGGGTCACAGCTCAAAACTCAGGATGTAACGCCCGCCAAGCTTAGATATCGTCAAGTTTCCGGACAATGCGCAGCGGGCTATTGAGAACCGGTTGATTGAGTCATTTTTTGGTATTCACAACAGGGGAACGTAATTGCTCAGTGTCTATTAACGCTGGCAACATGTACACGCTCAATAAGCATTGATTGTCAGCAAATTGCAAGGGGGTGCAGAACCCAAGGCACTTGGTATACTGTCGTTAGTCGACATGTGAGACCGCATAAGCAACAGAACTCATTTCTAGGTCACACCTTGACGGTGGCGAGCGATGATGATGACGCAACAAACAGTTAAGTGTAGAACAATCACTTGCACGGGAAATTTTCTATAGTAATGGCAAACTTGCGCGGCATCAACCACACTGTTTCCGCTCCCATCCACCAACACCTTGTGTTTAAGCATTAGAGGGATTGATAGCAATGTCGGTGAAGACTAAGTAAACTGAAATAGCCGTTTCTGGCTTCTTAGCCGTCGTCATGCAACCATACCCAGTCCCAAATGGCGCACCGCCCGACGCTCGAAAGCGCGATATTTTGTTTGGAAGTGTAACACTCTAACCATTAGGCCACGAAATTGTTATCTTGCGACTTAAAATCGGAATTATTGACACTCGTTGACTAGCGATCTGAACCGATAAGATGACAAGCCTGTGACTCAATGTTTAGATCGTTAGAATTCTGATCAAAAGATCACGGGTTAGAACCTCGGGTGGTCCACCACTTGGGATTGAATATAACTGGCTGACGACGACTAATGAGCCAGAAAGGGCCATTCCAGTCCCCCCTGTCTCCGCCGGGAAGACTATATGCCTAGAATACTAGCTGCTGTGTGGCTGCTGGTGAAGCTCGAGGAGGACTGCCAGGATGAGTTGGATGAGTGAGTTCCGTAAACGATCAGTGAACTTTAATCAACGCGTGTCAATAGGGAGCCTACCTGAGACGGGCTCAGGTGAAATGTTTAAACAGCCCGTCTGGGTTCCGCTCCAGGTTTACCAGGGTTTTTGTAGAGAGCGGCTCGGATCTCACAGGGGCCTATTGAGGCTGACTATTAGTCTTCCAGTTGATCACTGTAAATGCATATTACTGACCACAAGGACCGTGTATTGGGCTTAGACTCAACGTAAAGTCTAAATGGACTCACTGATAACGGACATCTACTACCGTGGAATATGATTTGTACAAACGGAAAAGCACTGGTATTTTTGAAATTATCAGAAGAATTTTTTGCGGAGGAGGTTTGGTATAACATCTTCCTTCTGAGATATCCTCACAGTATGCCTCGTGTACCTGCCTTCAAGGTGAATGGGATTGTGTCAATGTGGAACATTACACCTGAAGAAAAAGTTCAATAAATAAATTAATATAACGCCACATGGCGACAACTGGTCTCGCGCTGTCCCGATTCCAGGGCACAATTAAAAACGAAGATTTTACGGTGGAAAGGGAGAGGGATGTTCACGATCTACTCAGTGGAGACGATCAGTATGTACCTCACACATATTTCCACATCCAATTAATAGCACTGTTGCGCTGAAAATTAATGTACGCAAGACGAAGCTCCTGACTACATACCTCGGCACAGCATAACAACTGTTTCTCAGCGGTCAAACGATTAAAGAAGTTACCTACTTCCGCTATTTGGGCTCGAATATGCTAGCCAATGGACCGACTAAAGACTAAATCAAGAACCGAAGCGCGCAGGCTAGAACTGCACTTCGACCACTAGCCAGACCACTCTGGTCTCGCTCAGACATAAGCTTTTATACTAAGCTGCTGATATACAAATCAGCAAGCAGCCCAGTGTTTTTATATGCCTGCGAAACATGGCCAGTGAGAAAGGCAGACATCCTATCGCTCGAAATCTTTGACCGTTGGTGTCTTCGACGCTTCTTGAGAGTCTTCAGGCATGATCGAATTTCCAATTTCCAAATTACCAAGTCTAGCATCATGCATCCAGCATTGCCGATTGCATTCGTTTGGCCGTGTCCTGCGCAAGCCATCAACAGACCTCTGCAGATTGGTCGTGAACCCCTCTCGTAGTCCAAACTAGAGATACCAACAAGGCGGTCAACTAAAGACATGGCTCAGCAGTCGGACGTTGAACGGATGGGCCTCCTAACCGTTTACGGCTTGCGATAGTGGAACAAACAATGGGATAACATCTGTGAAGAGGTCGCTTCCGACGACGCCAAGGGGCCGTCGCTATCCGTGACATCCGTGAAACCGATTCATCCAACAGCAGGAGCTAATTGGATCAAGTACAAGTAAGTACCTCAACTATGACGTGAGCCCGTAGTATGCGGGAAAGAGGGCAGTGGTGGTTCTCGATGTAAACTTTACTAGGCTTACAAACTAGAACCTACAGCTGAAGTTTGAGAAATTGTTGGCTGCTTTGGGCAAACAAGCTAATCTGGCTATGGCGTCATCCCATGAAGGGATAAACTCTGAGCAGAGGAAAAAATATGCAGTTAGGCTAAAACGAATTCGGAATTAGCCCCAAACTATGTTTTGTAAGACAGTAACTTAAAGAAACACACGCAATAGTTTAGTCGTTGCGAACTTTACATCAAATAAATACGGTGCCTCTCGTGATCAAAATACGATTTTCTCTTGAGTAACTGAGGTTTTATTCTCGTCACTATTAGTTGCCGACAGAAAACTTCCGTATGGAGCAATCAAAAGTGTAGTTTAAAATTTCATGAATGCCCGGTAGCTCCGAAATATCCTGATTCAGGAAAAATCACAACTGTGAGCACCTCCGGCTTCATAATAGAGGTATCTTCTACGTTCTAATTTCACGCATGTCACTTCATTATTTGAAAATAAAGATCATTGTACAGTCGGTGGATTAGAGGTAATTATATGTCCCCTTTATTGACGCAGCAGCTACTCTAAAAATTCCCGCTTTCAAAATAAGACCAGCGCTTCCACCAAGAAGCCACTGTTGATTACATGTAAACAGCGACTGCGTGAGACAAAATTGAGACAAAATACCTTCTCAGAATTTGCACGTTTATACAAAATCCAAATATTTATAATAAGTCTGCAATCGAGGAAGTTGTCTAAGACGAAGATACCGAAAATAAGAACATGCCTGAAATTAAAAATAGCACCACGCGCGAATCATCAGCACGGGATTAAACCAATCGCCGAGCAACAATTTGTAACTTGCAATCTGAAGACAGAATATGCTTGACGAAACACGGGCGACTTCAACAAATGGTCGCTCTCAACGAAGTACTCTAAAAGTTTTTGAAAACGTATTCTGTGTAGACCAGTACAGTTGGCATGCCACAGAGAGAGAAAAGAGGACAGAAATGCGTCCTCTGGGATCAGTTGTTTATTTGTTGCGCGACCAAATCGACTGCAGAACTGAAGGTCACTCCCGGCAGTGCTGACCTATAAATATAGTGAGCTGTACAGTTTTTTTCCTTGGCAATGGGCTCACGTGAAACTTCGAAAGGTCTGACAAATAAACAACTGGTACCAGAAAACGGTTTCCTGTCCTCTATTCAATTACCTGAGCCTCGTATATTTTCGACTAATCATAATACGTGTATATATCTGCCCATTGCCAGCATGCGTATATTACGTGGTTATCCCGCAGAGGCTCATGGATTTCGGCCCAAATATATGCATAAAATTTTCATCTTTGGTCACAAACCTTGAAGATACTAATCTTTAACAGGAACAGAAATTAATTTATAGGGAAATTAAAAAGCTAGACCGCCAAAAGTGATATATGAACCATAAAGCAAACAGGGAAAGCTGGATGACCCATTAATGAGCCAGACCTCTCGCAGCTGTGTCAAGCAGTGTTAGAATATAAGCGAAACACGTTCGGGGACTTTAAGCTGGCACCTGTGCTGCTAGTAGGGTAAAATTATAACATCTGTGTTATAATATATATATATATATGATCTCATTAACACTCACCCCATCAACCACATCCGGCGGAGTTGGCAAAGGATACTCCACAAAAGCGCACAACTCCACTAAACGAAGCTTCTCTGAGGCGATCGACCTGTTAATCCACCGTTGTAAACTCGGTTCTTGCGGCAGCGTGGGGCTGTCAACAGAGCTGGCAACGGCAAGTGGCGGAGAAGTGTATCGGGAGACGGCTGCAACAGCAGCAGCTGTGGCAAAGTTTGGCGGCATCATCTTTGCCACTGCAGGCGCTCGAGACTGTTCCTGCTGAGCCAGCGCAAGACTCTGGTACCCTGATGGTATCGATGGCGCCAATGGCAGTGGGGCCCCCATCATGGCAAAGTCACCATGCTCGGGTGGAGGGAAGAGGCGCGGTAGGTTGCCCACACCACCACCGCCACCCCTCATTGGGGACCCATTGGCACCCAAGGCAGCTGCGGCCGCGGCAGCTGCAGTTCTATGGGGACCCATTAAACAACCGGGTACCCCAGCCGCTGCGGCTGCGAGGAAGTAGGAGTCCGAGGTCCGAGGGGAGGATAGGTCCCCTTTAAGGCGCGCCGAGTGTGACCTTGAGGCGGCGGAGGACGAGGCGGCTGCAGCGGCCGCTGCAGCTTGGAACGCAAACTCTCGTGAGGCAGCCAATCCGAGAGCAGCTGAGTCCAGCACTTCAGTGGTATGAGGCAGGCCTCCAAGTTCGGGGTGTGAAGGTATATTCGGCAAACCGGAAGTAGACCTCGCGAGATCTGTTGTTGAGAGGGATTAAGAGAGTAGGAGAACAATAAAGCGGGCTGTGTGATGTGCTTGGCTACCCCTTATGTAAATTCTTTCGCTTCAAATTGTTTCCTTAAAATGACATTACTATAGTGGAACCTCGGTGAACGAGTTTTATCCCTTCTAGCACCAATCTCGTCATTTGAAACGCTCTAACCGATTAAACTGTATCAGACTGCAGGCGACCGGGGATCCATGGCCCCGGGAGCAAGACTCAAGAGCGGACACACAGGCACACACACTTACACGCGCGCAGTGAAAACTCGTTAACTGAGCGGAAGCTCTGCAATCGGAACAAATTGTCCGCGGGTGGCTCGCTCTTTACCTGAAGTGTTCGTAGATGTGGCTGCTCATCACCCGAGGCTCCATGGTACATCGATCGGCAAAAAGACTATGAATCAATTGTCCACAACGCTGGTAACTTATACTCTGCGATAAAACCTTATGTTCCTGTGCTTACTTATTCGATTGATTTCAAAGCCTTAAGACAGTCTGTCTGAAAAGTTTTCCTCGTTTGAATTTAAACCACCTTTCTTTATACTCCGGCCGCTAGTTGCAGATGTACTGCAGAAAGGAATGTTGGCACTGAAGAAAACTTCACTTACGAGAGATTGAGTGAACACTTCGATCATCTTGCCAATATAAGCAAACATCCGTGTCCAAGGAAGCAATTGAGAAGAAGAAGACTCGATCGCTGGGACAATATGTTAATTCGCCTGTCTTGACAATAACGTGTTGCCGAGGAGTGTGAGATACAAGCCAGCGCTGAACACGGAGGCGGCGAGGCGCATAATGTTTCAAACTAGCAAGAGAATGGTCCGTCTGTTCATTCAAGATTGCCACGCGAAGCTACGCAAATATCGCCAGATAATTGACCATTAGAAGACCAAATTCCGTGAGCTCATGGGTGAGGACAGCACAAAACTGCTTCAGCAGAGAGTGCTTGAACCAGCCCGTGACAAACAAGCAATTAATTCAGCGGCACTGGAGAACAAATTCCGCAAATTGCACAATCCAACGTCATCCAGAAACGACGTACTGGTACACAACCTGTCGTCAAAAGAACTGACGAAGGAGCAAATTTAGATTCTACAGCACTAAGCCTCACTCAACACGACTGATGCTTAACCTTCTAACATGCTTGCAGCTGTGGAATCAGTCATAAATCAGACAGAAGCAACGGAGGAGACGAAGAACCTCATCTGACACCAGGTATCGTCCCTGCTGATAGCTCATCAACCACGGAAAGTGCTCCCAAAGTTTGAACGCGTGGCACTAAGAGCACTCAAGGCCGACCGGGACATTGTCATCGTGCCAGCCAACAAGGGACGTTCTACGATCATATAAGACGGAACCGACTACCTTCAGAAGGCGAAAAATTTACTGGAGAATTGTCAGTTTTATGTTCCTTGTGAAACCAATCCCATCAAAAAGCTGACACGCGAAACTAATTCAACCCTGTTGGTTTTAGAGAACTCGGGTGCAATAACCCCGTCTGACCGACGCATGGCGAGGGCACAAGAAACGGCCTTGGCCCGTTTCTATGGCCTCCCCAAAGTGCACAAGGAAGGTGCTCCTCTCCAACCCATCGTATCGCTAAAAGGCCTTCTAATATATGGGCTAGCGAAGTGGCTGTTTCGGCGTCTCAAATTTCTGACCGCTGATTCGGAGACCACGGTCCGCTCGTCAACACTGTTCTTGGAGAAACTTAAAAGGGTAAGTCTCTTGCCAAGTGATATCATGGTTTTCTTCGATTTCACGTCTCTTTTTTTGACTTCGATCCCGCAGGATCTAACAATCGAGACCGTCCAATTACTCCTACGAACCAAATACGATAAGACGGAGAATCGCCTTGGACACGCACAAATCCTACAGCTCCTGAAGTTCTGTCTCAGGACGTACTTCACGTTTGATGGAACGATCTACGAGCAGGTGAAAGGGACACCGATGGGTAGACCGATTTCAGGACTCATAGCCGAGGCGGTCCTGCAGCGGCTGGAGTTGCTGAATTTTCAACACCACAGACCGAAATTCGGATGTGGATGACACCTTCGTCGTCATCGAACGGGATCAGGTGCTCACGTTTAAGGAACATCTCAACAGCGTCTTCCCGGACATCCAATTTACGATTGAGGAAGAAGAGAACAACTAGCTGGCCTTTCTTGATGTCCTCGTCTGTCGCAAAGATTGTGGGGGTCTAAGGACTAAAGTATTCAGGAAAGCGACAAACACGATGCAAATACTGAATTACAACAGCAACCACCCAATCAGCCACAAACGCAGTTGTGTAAAAACACTCTATCGGCGTGTTAAGACGCACTGCAGCGACGAAGAAGACAAATTTTTCGAGGTAGAATACCTTCGACGAGTGTTTAGAGAAAATGGCTACCCACGCAACTTCGCCAACCGGTGCTTGCGCAAACGAGATGGCCAACAAAAGCGCACCGACCCCAAGGTTTGGCGTCCGATCCCGTACGTCAAAAACGTATCGGAAGCAGTCGGCCGCCTTCTCGCCTTCTTCAGGCGACCATGTCCTAACTGAAATTACAGATCCTTCATTAACTGCAAGCATCATAAGTTTTTCGAAGGCCAGAATGGCGCAGATGACACTATGCACTGTTGTAGCGTCTACTTGTTTCGACTAAATTAGACGCGGAAGAAAACATGATTCCTGCTAAGCTTATTCGTACTTCCTTCGGTGGTATAGCTCGTAATGGTCGCATCAGATAAGCCAAAAACTCGAAAGAAATCATGTCAACGACTAGGTGAGTCGGTGTGTGTTTTCGAATGAGAATTTACAAGTTAACATAATGCAAGAACACAACTTCATGAAAGCTGGTTACTGCACTTCATCGCTGAAGGTGTTGTTGTTAGTGAATATAGGCATTTCAACCACTGTTTATTTTTAAGCATTGAACTTCTTTTAAGCTAAACACTGGGAGGTTGGCGAAATACATCTTTCAGACCTCAGTCCTTTCAGTTTACCCTCTAACACAGCTGCAAGGGTTGGTTGCAGTAGACGTCTGTCCGCAGTCTTTGACAATTTTGACGGTAGCGTTTACGCAGACGGCATTGCCGCAAAAGACAAGGGAAGCTGGAATGACCATTTCTGATTAATCAGCCACCATCATCCAGCCGAGGTTAAAAACTCGCGGCCTTTTGTTTAGAAGTCTTACACTCAAACCTTTGGGCCAAGGGATCGTTTATGTACTTCGCATGTGAGCATTTTTTGCCACTAAAGCTAGACATCTCTTGAGGGATGGGGTTAGGATGGAAGTAAGTTGAGGAATGTTTAATCAAGCTAAACCTGGATGTGCTCTGGCCGTGCGAACGTGTAGAGTTCGCTCGAACTGCTGCAAGCTGACGGGATAATTGAGTGCTTTCCTCACAGTGGAGACCAAAATACAGTGGGGGAATTCACGCTTCCTGCTTTTGAGCCCTCAAATCATGTGCATTTGTGACAACCTAGACCTTGATTCAGCCTCATCATTCGCTGCGCCCGTAACCACCTTCCCGCTTCTTTTCACTAGAGGGAAAGTTATGGAGGCAGCTTTTGTGCATTGATCCATTCTTACAGGCCAATATCACATATATGTCGGCATTGCAGCATCAAGACCTTGGCGGTCCACCTCGTCCAGCCGCGCCCCCCCCCCCTCTATAGGGGTTTTGAAAGATGGTAAATCTGTGGAGGTTAAGAGGCTCCCAGCTCCACCAGTGATCAGGCCGACATTTTGGGTGCTAGTCCACAGCTGAATTGTCAGGACGCAGTAGGCTGAAAAGGGATGAAGGCCAATTGGTGAACTCCATACGCGCAGTAGGCTGGGCGGGCAAATCGACCCAAGTGTGGTTAAATTTTCAGCTTTTTAATCTCCTGAGAAATTAATGTCTGTTTGCGGTATATATCAGCATACTTAAGGTCCATAGGCGTAGACCAAAATTGTAAGTCTATATTTGGGTTGAAACCCGTCAAGAACTGTGAAATATGCACTTACTGCCAACAAACAGACTTTAGTAGTATAATTTTTTGTTATAAGTTGCATGCTAAAGGCCTAACTACTAGCTAAAAGGCCCAGACACGTGTTTGGCCGGTATTCTACCGCTGCTTGACGCTGATGCGAGGGGTCCGGTTCATCAGTCGGTCCCCCAGCTTTCCCTGTCTGCTTTCTGATTGATATACCGGTTTTGAAAGTTCAGCTTTTAAATCGACTGAGAAACTGCATTTCTGACTAATTCACGGCTAGTGGTGAGCCTCACAGCTCAGTTGGTAGAGCGTTGGCTGTACTCAAGCCTCCCCTTGTGGGCGTGAGTTCGAATGCCACCGAGGCCGCAACTTTTGACACAACTGTATGAATTGGGAAAAGGCTCTGTTTCTGAATTAAGCGCAATGCCAACAAGCATGAAAAACCCTAAACGTCTCCTTAAAAGTGGCTGGTGGTTATGTGCTATCAGTGTGGATCAAAATGGGTGAGTACGGCGTTACTGGCACCAGAGAGTTCAAAATTCTGAGCAGGAATGAACTGGCAAGAAGTTGCGGTTTTCCGCTGAATTACCAATGTTGAGTACTTATTAGCTGGAAAACGACTGAGAATGTATTTTAAGAGAATACTGTCAACGTCGGGAGGAACGGCGTCTTAACCGTAGGGAGTGCAAAATTAGCCAGGTTCTCCAGCACAATAGAAGTCAGCAGATCAGCGTGTATTCAGGCCTGAGTAAATAATGCCGAATCGACTTTCAAGCCAATTATGTTGACGAAACCGGCAAATGGGTGGCCACGAGACTGCATGAGCATGAAATTGCCGTGCGAACGAAGGAAAAACTATCCTTGGTCGCCGCCCACGCATCCTCACCAGGGCACGACTTCGAACACGTGCGAATACTAGGCCAGTCGGATGACCGAGTCTCACGTCCACTGCAAGAAGCATGGCACTCGCACGCGGACTCTATTAATAAGCATATCGATCTCCCAGATGCCTATCTCGCGTTGCGCGAGGCTCAAGGTCACTCGCGGCGGAGCGAACATTGGGGACTCAAGGTCACTCCCGGCAGAGCTGACTTAATCATGTAGTGAGCTTTACGTTTTCATGCCTTGACAATGACCTCGAGTGAGAGTCTGAAACGTCGGGCAAATAAAATACTGGTCCCAGCTAACGTCCTTCCGCCTTCTATGCAATTACCTGGGCCTCGCATATTTTCGACCATTGAGAATAGTGCAAACTGTCTACGTGCAGGCCGGTGAAAAAAATCAATCAAACCCTCGCGACAGAGGTCGCACAGGCCTGATAGATGACGACCACTTGCGTGCCACCCCCCGTAAAACGACGATGCCGTAATTAAGGCCTTGCCTCATCTTGTCTGTAGACGTTACATTA
Organism: Ligula intestinalis; assembly: GCA_036362985.1. NCBI lineage: Eukaryota > Metazoa > Platyhelminthes > Cestoda > Diphyllobothriidea > Diphyllobothriidae > Ligula > Ligula intestinalis. Next base: position 47,326,949 of record JAYGXS010000005.1, read on the forward strand.
GCAGCAGCAGGCGCGAATTCGCCTCATAAATCATCTTCTCGCTCTCCTTGCGCGCGTGTGTATGTGCGTAGCCAAGCCCAGGCAACGCGCGGACAAGTGTTAAGATGCGCAAGCCAGTTTATTAATCCCAATCGCACCGCGCAGCACTGCTGTGCCTGTGCGCCTGTGTGCTACCAGACAGCGCACCCATTACTGCTACTGACGTTTCTGTCACTGTTGTTCTTTTCCCCAACGGGGTCTGGCAAAGTACAAAGAGGCTGTGTGCGTGTGCCCAGGGCGCGGCGGCGGCGGCGGCGGCGGCGGCGGCGTTCGTCTCACTGGATCCGACTGTGTAGGCTGACAACAGACGCCCGACCAGCATACGCACACTGCTGTTCTTCCTGCAAAGTGCGCGCAACAGAGGAGAAGCTGCAGACGGGCGCGCGTGCGCGCACACAGAGATCACGCGGACGGGGAGCTACCACGATCAGTGGTCAAGGATTCGGTATGATCGAAACGCTGGCGGATGATGATGGCGGTGGCGGCGGTGGTGGTGGTGGTGGTTATGCGTGTGTGTGTGTATGTGCCTGCATTGATTGCTGCGTAGTCTACGTTGGGAAGAGGTGCTGTACTAGGAGGGAGAGGAGGCTGTCGGCCAGGCAAGTGACAGCTGTTCGCGTGTGTGCGTGCGTGCATGCGTGTACAATTTTGTGCTGCACTTCAGGCCGCGGCGATTGGATGGAATGAGGCCTGCTGTTTAGTTTTATTTAATACTGCTGCCATCAGCAAATATGTGCCCGCGCATGCCCTAGGTCTTTGTTCTTGACAACCGTGCTTTAACCTCCTCCCCTAGCAGTGACGGTCCAATTATGAAGCTGCCGAAAAGGAGGACTTGACTTCACACTTAGATGCCTGTATGTCTGTCTGGTTTACGGGGTAAAATTAAATCGCTTTAACTGCACGAGGTCACGTCCAGAGGATATGCACTATTTCGTGCGTTAAAGTTTCGGTAAATGTTCTGCGATACCAAGAACAGCTGAGTTTACAAAAGTTAAGGAAGGACATTAATTTTTAATCCATGGTTACATTAGCGTAGTTTAAAAAGGAGTCAGAGGCGCAGTTATATTTCAAACATCCATGGGCACCCACGGCCTAGGGATAAAAATGTCAGCTTTCGAATTAACAGAGCCCAGGAACTTATTCACCACAAACTAGTACAGACCGGTAGAGGCAATACTCATTTCCTAAGCATGATATAATATTGCATTTCAATATGTAGGCATATGTAATGGTTGACTCCGTTTTTAAAAAAATAGGCACCATCTCCAGAAGTATAAAAAATGAGGGAATTGTTCTGCCTGTATGGGTAGAATTTACCAAACCGCCATATATAAAAAAACGGAAGTTAACATTCCAATCCCTGAGGTGAGGGTTTGGATAAAATTGGTTTGAGGTATTTTGTTGTCAACCGTGGTCGAAAGCGAATTGTGTGATCTGATTCGATGACAGGCCGGAGAATGCAAGTTGCTTAAGCCAAATGGCAAGTGAAACGAAGACGACAAGCATGCCAATCAACGTGATAGGAAAATTTTAATGTGTGGCTGTACGATTCCTTCTGATGATGAAATATGCCCACGAGAAACAACTGGGTGCAAGGTCGCCATTAGCTAACGCAAGGAGACCTTATTTGATCAACCTCGACCTGTTGTTTTTACTAATATTCTCCTCTAGTGTCCAGTTGCTGCCCGGACTAGACACTTTCCTGCAACAGACAACCGCGTATCCTGGCACACAATTCAGAGTTGCCTAGTTTGTCTTCTTTTAGTTGTACCAAAGTATCACCTTTAAATATTGCGGGAAGTGACCCATATTGTTTTTAAGGTGCTACATGTACAAAAACCAGAAAATGCGAGACACTGCAGGCCTTCGGATTATCACAGATAGGTGGACCACAACTATGGCTTGATGAACAAAGAAGAAGGATACAGGGATAGCCACGTCTGACTTATCAGGCATCACCGGCCAGCCATAGCCAACTGCAGGCTTTACAGTGCCTGAAATTTTAAGAGACCTGCATGGCAGCTTAGATCATCTTTGGCCTTCATATTAGTGCCGTCAGCCAAATAATCATATCAAAAGACGCATGTAGACATTTTTGACGATTTCGAATCATTTTGTGGGGCTGTAAATAACTGCAAGATTTTGGGAGATCACGACTGAAGGTCCGCGTTTGCCTGTGGTCTGCCATAGGTGGAGCGCTTTCTTTTGCATGCGCCAGGAGGTTCATATGCCGCTTAATGTCATATCAGCGGAAAGCAACTAACACAGATTAGAAGGGTATTGACACCGGGGCTGAGTATAACTAGTGGCCTCGTTAGAGGTACCTGAGCTGTAGGTCTACACTTTTGTCCAA
>JAYGXS010000005.1:47333400-47365475 GCA_036362985.1 Ligula intestinalis
GCGCAGTCCTCACTATGCGTTCAATGGGAAGATGTTATGAGTATGAAATGCGAAGATAATAATAATAAGAAGAAGAAGAAGAAAGAGAAAAAGAAGAAGAAGAAGAAGAAGAAGAAGAAGAAGAAGAAAAAGACGACGGTATTATATATGCGGAGTTTTGCCAAGGGTGCTTGCGAAACATTGTTCTAACTTATTGTCCTACTACTATGAGGAGTTATCTTTATTACGAATCAAGAACCCGCTCTAGAATCAACAAGTGGTTGTCTATAAAGCTACGTAGTAGCTACGTAGTACTACGAGTAGCAGAGCTTTCCTATGACATCCTACACTAAGTAATGTCCTACACGACTAGCTTGATATTTCTCTGGAATTTAATATACGAAGAACTGTACAGACAGAGCTGCGGGGACGCGTTGAACAACTGAACCCTGCGCAGTAGCAAAAACATCAGCGAAACCCTATCTGCGCGTGACCATGACTATGTTACCATCACCTATGATAAAGGATTCCCGACGTCATCCGAAACGTCAAGCAAATAAAACTCTTGTTTCAGTGATCGCATCCTCTTCTTTTGAACTCTCTAAACTGTGAACTAGTGCATACGTTAAGAATATGGTATAAAAATTTGCCCAATTAAATTTATACTATTTTTCGTACTCTTTGTTTTTAAAAACCAGTATATCATCCAGAAAATAAACAGCAAAAGTTGGGGGACCGACTGATGACCTGGACCCCTCGCAGTGGCAGAATACCGACAAAACACGTGTCTGGGCCTCATAGTTAGTACCTGTGCTGCTAGTGTGGTAAATTACAACACCAGTACCTGATTATTTTACGGGATTTGATTGATTTTTACTGAAACTTTCGTTGAAATTTCGAGGTAGGCTCCGGACATTTAAACCAATGTTTTTCACTTAACTATTTCCCAAATGATTAACTTTATACTGCTCTGGAGTTCATTCAGCAGAATCTGCTAAAGGGAAGACTGAGAGACCCATTGGAAGCCCAAATCCATCGCAGCTGTGTCATGCAGCAGCAAAAACATTAGCGAAACAACTTACTGCATTTTCAGCTAGCACCTAAATTGTTACTGCTTGAGTGCTCATTCTGTTTTCTGAGAATTCCGTGCAAGAACTTGATGTCATGATAAAAGAATGAAAAATGTCGTCACGTTTAAGTATTCAATAACATTTGACGGCATTTTGATGATTACGCTTTAAATGGTTAATTTTCAGTTATTCTCGGCGCCAATTAAATTTGCCAGCCGCAGTTGAATTGCAATGTTTACATTTAATTTCAACACTATCACCAACTTCATAATCGTCGGCATACTCATCAACTACTTTGATGAAACTATCGTAAACACCAATATCATAAGCACCGCTAATATCAGTGAATTGTGAAGTCTGCTACATAAATTGTGCGAATCAAAAAAGTCCTGTTGGCAAACGATCGTTTTTGGTCATTCACCGTCAGGACAGTACATGACATGCGAACCATTACCGGCCTCGTGAAAGTAGAAGAAAACCCTCCGAAAAGTGATTTCGTTACTAAGATATCATTCCCGCTGCTCGTTTTTTTTTCTTGAACGTTTAATTACACTGCTAATGGTGAGAAAGGCAAAAAACTCAAACTTGAGACAAAAAGTGAGGTGACTATTGGTGCTGTGGTCCCACACAGCAAACAACAGGCAAAGGCTCCTGTAATACTTGAATTGTACTCATAGCGATTTTATATTTTAGGTTGACGAAACTGACATAAGCCGCCTTCGGGGAGCAAAGGTTAGATAAAAGTACAGTTACTGAACTAGCTTGTTTAACTACAGCGATAAGGCGAAAAAAGTCCAGCGAGTTAAGTGAAATGCTGGAAATGAGGACTTACAAAGGGACATAAAAAGTGAAAACCGATTGAATTGATTAGATATTCCATGCGAATTGAGCCCCCCATATGATGAATAGTAGATCGTTTAAGGTTGATACTTTTGATGACCGCAACTAATGATAAAACTGACACCCTTAACCTATACCTGAAACCCATAGCCAACTTAAAACCTGGAACTCTAACCCTAACTCCTGAGTCTACGCTTAGCTCTTTTCCTAAAATTTACTCCAAACCTTCACCCGTAACCCTAGTCGTAACATCTAACCCTAATCCCCTCATGTCAATCTTTAATCCTAAATCTTCGTATCAATATGCAGCTCTAAGCCTGACGCTGAGCCTACTTGTAAGAGTTAAGGGAAGTGGAGGATATAAACCTACCCAAAACAGAGTGGCACCACATATCCGAGCTTTAACGAACGCTATCCTTCGACAGGTCAATTGATCGTCTGCGACGTCTGCCAGGCTTCCACATAGTTAGCACTCTGCACATTAAACTGTGCCTAAGGCGATTGCATAGTTCACTTCCTCAGGATATTACTCTTGGATTCCTAGTAAAGCACCGATGAGGCTGCTTGTGGTTCATCACAGGAAAATTTACAACGCGGAATCACACAGATGAGCGATCAGAACATGTGTAACTTTTTTTTCCAAAAAGGTATTTCGGCACCTTTTGAGATTAAATTTAAATTTCAACCAGGCCACGTGGGAGCAGAAGACACAGCCCTTCATCAAAATGGAATTTTCTGTTGTGCCGAGCCTGAGGCAGCCGCAAAAATCTGTAAAATAGCTAGCTCATTTAAATATCCTCAGTGTAAACATAAAACTAGCAATCAGCTGTGAGCCCCAACCTCTCAACTGCCAAGACTCATTGAGAGGAAATACCTCACCAAATACTGGGGGAATACAGAGATGCCCACTAAAATCAAATCTCCGGTTCCGCCACAGACGCACTGCGTCTTTTGAATCAGCCAACATATTTAATTTCCCAATGCTTATTGGGCGCGGGGAGATTTGGCCGCTGCTGAAGACATTAACAAGTCGCACTGGCCTAATTAGCTGACATTTGTTAAATCGAATAGCTTTGTCAGGCGCAGCAGGTTACCTTTTCCACGTCAGAGTATAAGCCCTTGCAGGAAGACGACCAGGCCCCAACAGACCTGCGCGTGAAGCCCCCTCGACTGAACAGGTTGCCTCTTTCCTCGAAGCCATTAGCCAGTCCTTATATGTCCCATTTTAAGAGCAGTGGGACACGGACAGGGAGAAAGGGAGGAGTGGGAGATTTGTTTGCAAAAACCACCTTCTCGGTTGCCTTATATCTAAGTGGGGACACACGAGACACGCTTCGGGGTTTTTATGCCACATCCGTCAGCAAATTCTGCCTCATCTCCAGTCGGTTTTTGCCTTGAAAATGTTCTAGCACTCGGCCGCGAGATGGACTACTCCCCACCGTAATAAAGACGACGCTCTTCTAGCCTAACATGGAGCCCCAAATGGCACTGCAAGTTGCCACTAGAGGGCATTACCTGATTTTCCCCGAGGCCCTGGGTTCGGTTTCAGTGATTCCCACCCAATGTGACATCTGTGGTAAATACTCGGAGTAAGATTCGATGGTATTCAATCTGGGTTCTGATTCTGGACCGCGAGCCGAATGAACGCGTCAAAAAATGACGTGGGCGTCGGGCTTTACGTCAGACACCAATCACCCTGTCCCTTATCCAGATCTACTCGTCGTGACCTTGACATGCCATTGGAGCACAGTGAGTATGCTGCGTAAGTGTCCTTCATGATAATTCAACCCACGCGCCAGACAGTGGTGTTCCTCGTCACGTGCCACGTAAGATAGTGAGAACCACGTTATCAAATTGACAGCAGCCGGCAGCCCTGCAAGTTCATTTACTCTCGCAAGGCTGTTTAGCGGGCGAGGTGGGGGCTGGCATCATTCGTCTGTAAAAAATAAACATGAATGTTTGCAAATTTTCATCAGTCAGCTGGAAGTGCAGCTACCTGAGGATGCCCGTTCACTGATTTGAGCAAAACACGAACTGACGGACTGGCATTAGGCAAATTAGAACGTCAGTGAAATATGTATTTCTAAAGACGTTCCTGTCCTGTGAGGATATACGAACTCTCGGGAATCGGTAAATCTAACAAAGTTATTTAAGGCCTGTAAGGTGGCCTTTTCTTCAAGGTCTCAGATCACGTGCAAATCAAATTGTCAGATTTACAAATACCACAAGAAGGCATTAATTTATTTTGTTGAGGCAATAGGGTGCATGTAAGAGACACACTCAAAGTAGCCTGCGTCCACATTTAATGATTCAGTACAAGCCCCCAATCGGTAGCTAAATGTACTTGTAAAGAAATAACCTGAAAAAAGTAACGGATAATTGAAATTCCTTTTATATATCGACACGGCAACCAGTAAATCACCATTAAGTGGGTGAATGACATGTCAAGGACCAAGTACAGGTTGACTCAGGCCTATGTACCTGCAGTATCTTCGTGTTTGTCCACGGCGATTCCGTTAGTAAACTAGATGGAAATGGAGCGATGTGAGCTGGCCAAAGTTGTGACAATCAATTATTACTCGAAAACTCCTGCCTACGTAGGCTTTGAAACGAAAATATGAACAACAAGTTAGTAACCGCTTCTCCTTACTGCACGTTTTAATCAGGAGCTAATTTTGCTATGAAGAAATATGAGCAAACCTTTCTGTAAAGAACTTTGGAGGTCATATTTCGTATTGAATGGCTTCCCTTCAACGCCTTCAATGACTGCAGTCAACTTAAGTGTATTCACCAACGAGTCCCTTAAAAAATATCTGAGGACTGTTTTCTTATATACACCGAATATAATTAGTGAATTGCTTCGTTACTCTTTTCAAAGCTTAGAGTTTTTGAGTTAAACTCTCGAAAATGAAAAAAATAGTTACGCATACAGAGATTATTGAAATTTGATAGGAAGTAACTAATAGTTGAAACGACGTTTTTGTCTATGTTTACTATAACTTGTGTTAAACTCAATTAAGTTGTACGAGACGACGTTAGGCCAAGGGCTCTGGTTCGGCCAGGCTCAATGAAAAATTGTTAAGCAATAGTTGATAGTGATGGAACGATTCTGCTTACATGAATAAACTGAAAAACGCATGCTACATGCTGTTAAGGCATAGCTTCAGTACAGTCTAATAAATCCACAACTGAAGATAAAAGGCTACTTTTTGAACGTTTCGTTCTGAACGTATATTTGGAGTATGAATCATGAGTGTTGTGGATAACATAAACCCAACGGGCTGGAACTGCATTAAACATGCACCCATGAGGTCCAGTGTATAAGAAACTATAAAGGGAAACACTGTATTGAGTAATGCGAGTGTTGTACCGGAATAAAAAAACCAAATTGAGACAAGTCATCGGATACACCGGAACAGCCAATTTTGACACAGCCATGGTTTCATAACGAGACTTTCTGCAGCAGACTGTACAATCGCATTCTTTGCAAAAGGTGTAGATCTCAGTGCTGAACCAAAGCTTCCCTATTCTAGAGAGTGTAAATGCCTATTCAAAAATAGAAACCCTCGACTAGATATTCGTGGAGACTCAGAGTCTAATCAGGTCAGTCCTAGACATGGCAGATAAAATAAATTATAAGGCAGATCCTAAGATGCAAATGGGTAGAATTCTGCAGATTTGCATCAGACCATCGGACGCGAGCATTTTTTTACGTGGTCCCGCCGAAAAAATTCGATTGTATGTAGGATAGAGGTCAGAAACCTTTTTGACTCAGAGCGCCAAGAAAGCAAACATTGAGAAATATATTTTAGTGAGAGCCAGATAATATATTTTAAGAGTGAATTCAATCGACATTTTATTAATTCCGCTACACGTCTCGGCGGTGTCATGTCATTGGACGAACCAAAATCATAAAATCTGAAGTTTATAATTCCAAGTTTTATCTGAGAGGGCCAGATGCCATCATCAAAAGAGCCCCACCTGGCTCGCCAGCCATACTTTATCAACCCCTGATGTAGAATATGATCGAATAGGTATAATTGGCTATACTGAATTCGTAAAAAGTTTATATCGGAGCTTTTATGAGCATGAGGATTGCATGCAGTGTCGGTCGTTTTCACAAGCTGTGAGCTCTTGGTAAAAAAGTTCACAACTGCACAACTGTTTACGTGGCGATGACGCACAAATGAGGCTTACCGGATATCCGCATAATCTTCCTCTTTGGCGATTCATCTTGCTTCTCATCGAGGAATGTCAACTTGCGCAGATTTGCAGTTGGCCGTTGACTGCCAGCACCCAAGACGGCTGGACATCCTCCATTTTTAAGGGCAAGGGATGGATGTGAGTGTGAGTGCTGGTAGTCAGGATGCAAGCGTTCGCCGCAAGCAAGAACAGTGTCCATTTTTAGGCCTGCTTGCGCTGCCTTAGTAGTGAGCATTTCCTGCGAGACAATTTCAGCAGAAGACATTTTTGAAAGCTGATCAATCGCTTCCTTCTTGGCGTCTGGGTCCTGGATCTTGGCTTGAAGTTCCTTGGATTTGCGACGCGCAAGCACTTGGATGTGACTGGATACTTGTTTGCGGGTCCGCACCTTGCCAGTCCGCTTTTGGATGTGACGGGCAATCAGCTCATTTCGACCTATCATCCAAAATATCTCTGTTATGCTTTGCTTCAATTTTTAACTGCACCCAGCGTGGTTTAAAACTGAGGCAACAACGGAGGTTTTTGCAGCATTAATTATATTTATAAACAGGTGAAGGTCTTTGAAATGAATAACGTGAATTGTTTAAATGTTTGAACCTGGGCCCCTAGCTCGTCCGATGAATGCGAGGACTATTCATTTGTCTGAAGACAAGCTGGGGGATCAGCCTCAAAAATGTATGCAATAAACATTATTCATTTCCAAAGAGCATTACTTGTTATTAATTATATCCTTTGGAATGCCGATATTTAAATAAATTGTATATTTATTTTAAGAAAAACAATAAACAGAGCTCTGAGTACCATCAAAGTACCTTGTCTGCTAATATTGAGTGTGCGCTTCAAATTAAAACGCTAAAAGATCACTCTAGTTGGTATGTCATTAACTGTTATAAACTAAGTACTACTTTAGCATTTTTTGTCATAACAGTAACAAATATATCTGTTCATCTCATCGTTTTCAAATATGCAAACCAGCGAATTAAAACGAACTTATTTGTGCTCAGTTTGAAAGTAAAAAGCATCTAAGAAAAACTGTATTTAAATATATCGAGTAAGTAGATAAATTTGCGTAACTCAGTTAAAAGCAAGCAGTGTTAGAAGTCAACTAGCGAAACTGATACTGGCTTTTATCCATAATATTGTGTGGTTACCAACGTTGCCGGATAATAACCAACAAACAATGATAGTTTCGCGAACAGTCAAAATTCTGCTTTAATTTTTTTAATGATAAATGTTAAGCTATTTAAATCCAACATATGGTGAATGGTCACCTTGATTTCTGTTTGTGTTAATGGAAATTTCCATGAAAATCAGACACAGCGAATAATTAAAACTAAAATCTGAATTTTCCCCTCAACATTATGTGAGCAAAATAATGAAAGGTACAGTCTATGTTTTTCAGCTTCTTAGAATATATTGAAAGCTGATAAATGCTAAAAAGATCCGCGACCTCTTTCAAAATTTAATTTTGACGTATTATCCTAAATTTTCAACAATCAACTAATATTATAGACATCATTTTAGTACATTTAGATTCAGTTTCTCAAATGCATGCGCTGTGGTTCTGAATGAACCAATTAATTGCATCGCGAAGCACTTTTTCATCAAAAACGTAACATTTACATGATCAAAAGATATGGCACTCTCGAAATTATACGAATTATATAATTTATGTTATGATACATATTATTACGAAAGCATAAAATCTACGGAATAAATTGTTGCAGCATTCCAAGAGGTTTGAACACTTAAACTTAAAAACTTACGTGGTAAATGCTACGAAGTCATATTGCTATGATGCACTATACCACTTCACACACCTCAGATAATCATTTTAATAATTTAAGAGTGGCGGAAAGAGAGCAAATCTTGATTTTATGGAAAGAACCCTTGAGGCATTGTGTTTCCGAAGATTTTGGTATGGTATTAGTGCAAAATAGCACAAAATAAACAGATTTAAAAAATAAGTAATTCAATTATCACTAAAAAACCTGCCACTTCAATGTTGGAACTGAGAATAATTAGACTAAGGTATCAACAATTTTAAAAAATATTTCCAACCTTTTCTCCTAGGAACCCTGGGGACAAAAAGTCACTTTCACGATTAAATGCCTAGCAAAATATAACAGTGTGATTTTGCAAGCTACGCAATCTCATTGGTGTAGTAATTAGTAACATACAAATGTGTGCAATCAAGTTGAACGACTCGTCTACATATAGTATTACCACGGAGAAATATGGCCCTTTTGGAAATATAAATTAAACACAATTTTTAAAACTTCCAGCTCAGTTAGGTATGACTCAACTTACCATACATTTTGCCTTCCTCAGGGAGAATTATTTTCCTTCGCCCGCAAGGTGGATATAATTCAAGTGCTTCTTGGAAGAATTGTTCGATTTCCGTGGACCAAACGCCATCGGCTTCATTGCTGGCTTCTTCTTGTTGGTCAGCGTCAGATACAGAGTGACTGCAGTCTTCACTTTGTTCTTCGGAAGTGCAGATTTGTGTCGAACCATTTAGCTGATTGGGCCGCTTGCTTAGTTCCTGAGTGCAATTCCTAGGAGCCGTGGGAATTTGAAATGTATGAGTCAATGTTTGGATGCTATGGTGATCGGGAATACTATTGACGCCACTGGCAACGCTCCGTCCACAAGCCCGAAAAAACCCCATGTCGAAGGGGTACGAAGTCGTAGACGGGTAATCCGGTAACAGACTGGTGTCAAAGGGAGAGGGACGGGCATAGTCAAAAGAATTAGGACGTGAGTTCCGAGGAGGCTGGGCTGAGGGGGGTGAAACGCTGTCCCGCTCTTGCGAGGTTGGTAGGGTAGTAAACATTTCCAAAGGTAGGGCTGGTCTGGAAAGAAACCAGTTTAACAATGATAACAAGACAATACAGCAACCTTTAAATAAGGGAAGCACGTTCAATTTATCTGAACAATTCTTAGTACACTAGCGATGAATAAACAAGCTGTTCACAAATAATTTATCTTTGTTGAAAAAAATATCCTGCGAATTTGCGTAACATTGTTTCCAAAATGCGAATGAAACTTTTCCTGACTGTTGCAATCAATTACAAGAAATAAATCCAAATTTTTTTAATGCTTTTGTATCCAGTATGTTGAGACTGGCTTCTCGAAAACAAATTAAAATTGTACCAAATTAAATACTCACACAGTTATATTTAGTTTCCAGCACGTTTAACATAAATCGGATTTTTTTCTTTTAAAATAAACCCGAACCTAAGACCTCTTATTTTGGTGTAAAGTAAATTGACAGTTTGAACACTCCAGTTTTCCAACACGCTGGCCTTGAAGTCGACTTTGAGGTTAAAATGTGCACTTCAGGTCACAAAATAGTTTCGTTAAACACTGAGTTGATTCAATCGTTAAGCAAAGTATTAGCTGCGCACTCAGATACTAACAACATTGTTTTTTTCAAAAATGCTCCCCTATTCCAAGTGTTCTATGTCATTAGTCAGAATAATCCAGCACGTTTTAATCTCAAGGAAGTAGGACGAATTCAGGAGGGTTCGACGTGGTTAACTTCAGAGTTGTCAGGAAATCATATGTAAATTAAGAAAGTTTATGCATGCCTAACACAAAAAGAATGTTTTCTGGACTGCAGTGCAATGAATAGAATAATGATAGCCACAAAGCCAAGTGTAAAAACTGCCGATAACCTCAATGGATTGAAGTACAGGAAAATCCAAACTGATCAGCTAAGATAAAGTCAAGGGCGCCGAAAGCACTCCGGAGAACAATGCACACAAAAGTGCAATATGGTATTGAAATGAGAGTATTTATGTATTGAGCATCGCTCAACTTTTGCAGAGGCAATTATCTGCACAACTTAGGGGCTAGTTTTATCACGATTATCGCACATTAAAATTGGCAACGTGATGACTTCGGCCACAAAACTCCCAAATAAGCAAAAGATGTGGCATAATTCAGCAGTGGAAAGGTTTCACTGATTCCTCGCACATTCTAATGAGTAAACGCCGTAAGATTCTATTGGAGGCTAAGAAGCTGGATTAATGAGCAGCTCACGTCTGTTTAATGAATGCTAATTGCACATTTAGAAGTATGGTAAATGCACTTAAATTTGTTTTACTCAACTAAAAATGAAGGTGAAAAGTTGAAGTGTGCAAGCCACTTATGGAGTGTGGAGAGCCGGTGGTTTCGAATTTCGTCATCATATTCGGTGTCTACCAGACGATTGGTGCAGATAATTACTTATTACCCAAAGATTTAGGCTCCCTCTTCCTCTTGTTCAATACAGCTCGGCCATTGGCTGAACGTTGTGTCCATCGTCGGCTGTTGAGGAGGAAGCGATTTGAGTTGTTGAATAGACGGCGGACACTGTTCGGATCAGAACCAAATATGGCGTTGCGGGAATGGAAGTACGTTGTTAATGAATCCTCTGGGACATGAACATCCTGGTTGCCATCGTCGCCCCGCATATCACAATATCACAGTCAATATATCCCATGCTCTTAGGACAGTTTTGCATTGATATCCCCCGTCATTTTTGGCCTAGGAAATTGTGGCTGAAACCGTACGTGAGGAATTTCTGTCTGTGTCTCTGGAATTATTTTTCTCGCGTGGAAATACGTTAAAATTTGGAATTTAAGAAGATGTTGTTTTCCAAACAATTTCTACTGAAGCGCAACTTCTTCGTACCAACAGATTCGCAACAAAATCGCAGCCTAGTAAAAGACATCGTCAAGATCCGAATATTCTCAAGACCTTCAACGGCTGAGTTGTGTCCCAATATTGAATTCATTTTTACCAAATAAATTTCAACTGCTTATTAACAAATAGCTACAGTCTTTGTTAAGTTAACTCTGATTTTTTGTCGTAAGTCATAGTCTGAAAATCAGGTAAACTGGTTTTTTCTGATTGTAATAATTAATGCAGTGTGTTTAACAACCAAATGTGGTAAAATCCTATAGGCTGAGTTTTTCTAGACCATCTCACATTTAAATCATATTTCCATCAAATTATGAGAACACAAATTACAGCTCATCGTAGAATATCTGCCCCCAGACTCAAGTGGTGCCTGACCACATCTTCTAGCTAATGCCTTGATCTGAACATGCAGCTTATTTTCAGAGCTAAGCGAATTGATTTATCTGCATTACAGAACTGTAATGACTTCATGCTGAATTTTGGATCTGTTTTGTCAATGCTAGGGAGCCTCTTTGAAATTCAGTCATCCGATGTACATTCCCAAGACTGCAAAAAGCTAGACTCCCTCGCCCATTTAATAACCACAGAAGCGTTATTATAACGTTATGCTCAAAAACGCCTCCACACTTATACGCCCTTTTGATATTGCAAGAGCTTTTCTATGCTCAGGCGGGTTTAACTTCAAAATTTCGGAAGCAAAGTGCCTCCAGTCGCCTAGCAAGAATTCACCCATACCAGTTAAATGGTTTTCACCGATCGAGCTGGATTCAATCTTTGCACAACGAGGTCGCATTTCTCGATATTTGGAAATGACTAAAAGCTTCCTCTGCTGAGATCTAACACCAATAGAGTGATGAAATGTGGCTCTCCAGTTAAATAGACCAATGACTTCTCCACCTACTGTTCATAAGTCTGTTCGTAGTTCTGATAGGGTCAATGCACACGCCAATTCTCCACCCCAGATATCTGGTAATGCACCTGCGAACGTCAGTACACCCGTTATCCCTGCCCCCGGATGTGTAGTCGTAGTCCCGTAACCATCAGTAGACCTGCTATCGCTGCCTCCCTGCTCATCAATAATGTGGCCAATACCGTTGAAAGCGTTTAGGCCGACCGCTTCCCCACCACAACCTAGCTCCTCCCTTGACCGTGTGAGTCATATTTTTCCCCCTTATAATGCGTTATCGAACACGTCAAGCTTAAACCACTAAACCCAAACTGGTATAGTTTTAACGCCAATCGGAGTTGCCGTACAGTAGATTCACTGATTAGGAGCACTGTTCCTTACGCAAACACCCACAAAACTGATTTTATATCACCGTTTCCCCCTCTCATCTCCTTTACCCACCCATACCCACCCAAACCCGCAAATTTCTACATGCCTTCTAGCCTCCCGCATTCCTCCTAAATGGCCCAGAAGCTTATTTTGGTCTACCTCTCCTCATTTTCCCATGCCAGAAAGTGAGGTCCCTAGATATATCAGACCTTATCAGCCATCCATTATTGGCTACCCATATACAAATAGCTCCATACCCGTCAGTACTTATTCCCCGAATAACAATGGCTAACAGTTTGCCTATCCACCTCAATTTATTTTGTATGAATAACGATAGCCGAAGTCCTGCCACTCGAAACATACTAGATGTCAAAGTGCTTAATGCCAAGTCCGTCGTTAATAAAATGGCTCAACTTCGAGCTTTCGCTTTCGACATGATGCCCGATGTTATATGCATAACAGAATCTTGGACCCATCATTTCTGACTCCTCTCTTATCATAGGCGGGTATGATCTCTATCGTCATGATCGCATAAATAAGCGTGGTTGTGGTTGTCTTCTCTATGTAAGAACGTCATTTAGGCACTTTCCGTTTAATTGAAATAGCACGTCCTTCTCTGGAAATTACTGTTTTGCTTCCATTATCCTGTCGCCCCGGTAAAAGGTGATTATCGGATGTGTATATAATCCTTTTGACACTCAATCTGAAGAAGATGCAAATCTGTGTAAGATATTCATTATTTATTTCAGAATCCACTTTTGAAGTTACAATTATTGCTGGAAATTTTAATTTTCCTGAAATCAACTGGCATTTAAACTGTTGTCGACCTAGATTTCAGCCTTTCCTAGGTATTATTAATTTTTCTTACTGGTCTCAACTTGTTCGTGCCCCAACAAGGCAGAATCATACCCTAGATCTGATTTTTTCAAACGGTATTGCTCCCCTCTTCGTTGACTCTAAGCAGGACATCTTCGCAAGTGATCACACATTAATTTTCTGTTGTCTTCTGCTTCCTTCTACGGAAAAGGCTAGTGCTGGTCGCACCTATCATACTTAGGAACTCGCAGACATTATTTTTATTAACAATTTTCTTGACTCATTAGACTGACAGAGTCTCTCTTCCATTAACGACGCTGTATATCTTGCTAAACTCTTGTCGGTCGTTTCGAATAAAATGCCGGAACGTAAGCCCACTAAAATTGCGAAACACTACGCACCAGAAGCGACCGTCCCTCGTTTTATTTGCCCCGACAAAGTGAATTTAAGAAGCAGCTGAAAGATCGATCTACTAGTTCGTTGTCTGTGCATCTAAGGATCGCCGAGATCTTTGAATTAGCGTCCGAGATTTGTCTTGCACGTGACCAGTACAGGGAATCTTGCGCCCTGAGCGAGTCAAACTCTGCGAAATCGGCTGCACAACTGCTTCGTCGTAGGTCCTACGCAAAACGAGGAATTGAAATACCCCCATTGCTTGATGAAAATAAAAAATTGGTACTAGATGAGTCTGACAAGGCTGAATTTTTAAATGCTTTCTTTGCAAAGCATTTTACGATGGAATCCGAACCTGTCCCGTCGTTTCAACCATACTCAGACAATACTCTGGGGAACATTGAATTCTCCATAGAATTAACTCGAAAGCAGATAATTAGTCTAAAAAACTCACACTCTTCGGGAATTGACGGTTTTCCCAAATCAGTTATCAAAAGTGCGTCGACCTATCCCAAATGACTTAGCTAGATATTTTCAGTCTATCTCTCAAATGGTTTCTTTCCTGACACTTGGAAGACATCCATTATTATTCCACTGTTTAAATCAGGATATCGTACGGAGGTAAATAACTACGGTGGTATTAATAAAACCCCGACGCTAGCCAAACTTCTGGGTAACATAATTTTTAATCAAATTCTCGATTTTTGCCTAGAAAACAAGCTTTTGAGCGACTCGTAAATGGTTTACTTCCCGGAAGATCATGCAAGATGTGTCACTAAGCTTTTCGTAACCACGTCACTTCCCTCCATATCAAGCGGCAATCCATAGAAGTTATCTACTTTGACCCGAGCAAAGCCTTCGACAAGGTACCGCGCAGACGGCTTCTGGTAAAATTGGAATCCATTGGCATCCGTCCCCCTCTCCTTAACTTCATCGGCTTCTTCTTGTCGAACCGCAGCCAGAAGGTCTTAGCAGTTAATAGTTACTCCACTGCTCAGATGATCACGAGTGGCGTTTTTCAAGGCACTTTTCAGTCTATACATAAACGAACTTTCGACTATTCTGAAAAATTCACACAATCTCATTTATGCAGATGGCCTCAAATGCATAAACTCATTTTCTAAGGATATGGCAAGTATATGCGTTGATAAAATAAACGCGGACCTGCTTACACTCTCAATTTGGGGTGCTACCTAGCAGATGGAGTTCTTTCCATCCAAGTGTAGTTTTGTGTGTTTCGGTCCCGCCAAGCTTCCTCGTCCACTAGTCTTTCAAAATACTCCACTTTTAGAACGATCCACCATAAAAGACTTAGGTCAAAGCTACACAAATAAACTAGCATTGTCACCTCATGCGGATCGAATATCTGCGAAGGCTGCACAGATATGTGTTTTTATATCACATAATTTCTCACTGCTGGAAATAAAAGTTAAAACTATATCGCATGCACGTTCTACGCATCCTAGAATACTGCTGTCCCCTCTTTGGTCTAATAAATGCTTCTGACCGTGGTAAGGTTGAAAATGTACAGAGGATATTTACTGGCAAAATATTTGCTCTTCCTCGATCCACTATTTCTTATGCGGAGAGATGTCAGTTAGCAAACATGACATTTCTTTTGGTCAAAAGACTCAAACCGGGCCTCTGCTTCCTTTTTCGCGTTAACTTTACCCCTAACCTCTCACGAATGGACCCTCTTATTCCCGCAGATAGACCCTATGCCACACGTAATTCCTCCAGGATTATTGCACCCCCCATTAAGATTCACATCAAACCATTCTCACTTCTTTGCCTCCAAATAAGCTTTCCTCTGGTATAATATTCCCCTCAAAATTAGGCTGTCGTTTAACTTAGCAGTTTTTAAAATAAAATTACGTAAACACTTAAATTTGGAGGATATAAAGTCCTTGTTATCCATCTCCTTCCCAAACACACAACTTTTGGACCTTGGAAAAGGTCCTACTCGTATTTTAGGTGGTTATATTTATAAAACATTGTTTTCCATATATGTCTATTTCTCTCTCTATTGAGTAATATTTGCAACGATGTTTTGTCCTCTTCTCTGTGCAGTCATTATTTCTGTTCTCCGTTCCGCTTTTTTACAACCCTGACGATGGGCTTCATGGTCTCCACTCGTGCTCACGGCGGTTCTGTTATTTTTGCCAGCTCGTCGCTGGGACTTCGCAGTCCACAAGGTTGCATCTCCGGCATTTCGTTGATGATCAGGTGACCTCTGCCGTTCACTCTCTTGTCGACCCTGTTGTACGCGATGGCCTCCTCCGGTCTCACCTCCTTGATAATTGATCGTGAAGCCAGTCGGGTCGTGTTACAGTGGTGAACGACAGCATATGCTGCTATATGATTTCTCCAATTGACAAGAAGCATTTCCAACCCTCATACGTTCTCATCAGCAGTCTTGTCTCATTGCACTACAATCAGTCCTATCAACCAACTTCCTTTATTTCGCAGAAGCAGTTTATTTCTGCTACGTTTTGTTTTTTTTTAAGTAGGGGTCCACTGAACTCTGCCCCCATTTGAATGGTAGGATTTTTTCACTGCTTTCTCTTTAGTTTACCATGCGTTTTCAGGCAGTGTTGACTACCATCTTAAAATGACGATATAATGGTGGGTATTAATTTTATCTGCCAACATTACTAAACGCTCCCACTGCCTATGTGGTTGTTCACGGAGAGCAGCCTTTATCAACTTTGTATTTATTTTTCCACAGCATTAACTTTGCAATGACGAGGCCTTTCGGGCCTAAAATATAAAATTTATTTATTTAATGTACCTCTTTCCTCGCCACGGCGTATTTGGGAACAGCGGGTGGTTGCAGTTGGAATGATTGTGGCAAGACGCCTTTGGGAAGCCTTTTGAGAAAAAAGTGAGATATCAGGCTTTCAGTGGTGTGAAGCTGTTGCATGAACATAGCGTGTATGGCTTCGCCAAAAGACAGCGTTTCACTTAGTGTCGTCGAAATTCATTCGCACAAGTCAAATAAATTCATATCGGGGTCCACCCCAGCCTCTAAAGCCCTATCGAGTTGTGCAGGTAGGAGGGCGTCAAGCAGTAAATATTTTCGATTTTCCGGTGTCGTATTGCTCATCCAGAACGCAGATGATTATTTCCCCTCGGATGTCCGGATACTAGCGGGAATCGGTAAGCTCGACCGTTGCGCAACCAACACTGTAGTATACGAGCCACTTATGGAGTCTGAAGAGCCGGCTGTTCCAATTAAGTCCCTCTATTCGGTGTCGCTCGCACTGTAAATGCAGATTATTTCCTATATCCTGAAAATTTAGATATTGTCTTCCTGACCAAGTTGTAGATCGCTCAGCAATCACACCAAGGAAAAATACTGAAACAGAGGGCAGAATGATGGCAGAAAACAATAAGAAATGAACCAGGGACCAAGGTGTATCAACGGGTGGGTACGGTTCACCGGGGAAGGGGCGCGAGTGGGGGAAGAAACCGGAACAATATCGCTGGGGATTGCCGGTCGAAGTAACTTCCACATTTTCTGCATCTTAATCTGGTGGCTCACCCTCGTTTACAACTGTAACAGAGAAGAAGCCCTTAAAACACAATTCAGACATATTTAGTCTTTGAACACCCGGGCTACAGTTCCTGCTCCTAAACTAAAACTTAAAAAAGTTTATCTCTCCTTTCCTTAAAAGTGTGTGAAAACAAAAAAAGACTAAGCCAACTTCCTATCGGATTACAAAATATGAACATATTCGATGACTACTTTTAGAGAAGTTCAATTTGGTTACCCTGTGATTTATTCCTACTAAGTTTTCGAAAGAATTGGCAAGTGAGTTCTCAAGACCTCAAGCATTTAGCTTCCATTCGTCATTTTAATTAGGAAGACCGCTATCCGAACGGAAGTCAGCAAATATATACTCGATATATAGGCATGGGTATCAAAAGAAGGTCAACAATTATCGGCCAGTCAGAATAAACTGTATTGGTTCTAAAGCGATGGAAACCGTATTTAAGAAAAAGGCCATTAAGTTCCTGGAGGAAGACGATTTAATCTCAGGACTTCAACACCGTCACAGACAGAACCACTGTTGTCTTTCCAGTCTTCTGCTCTCGACCTATCAGTCAGCTCACGCAATGGATAAAAAAGTACGATTGAGTTCAATTAAAGAGATTTCACGTCAACGTTTGAGAGCGTCCCACATGAACTTCAAATCTATACATTATCTTAAACTGGAATAAGATAGAAACCTTCTGAGATACAGCACAGCCTTTCCACAAGGTTCTCGCAAACTCAGTGCATGTGTGTTCAAACTCAACTCCTACCACTATCCTCCTAGGCCACCTCTCGTTTCTATGAGCGTCCGTTCTGGGTTCTGCGTGCTATTTGGCCTACTGTCCCTATCCAAATTCATCCAAACCCTGCACGAAGCGCCTGATAGGCTGGGTGCTGGTCAATAGCTTGGGTTAATGTACCGATTGAGACCCTAATTTCAGTTATAATTTTGGGCATATTCTTAATATATCTGCTGTTTACTCGCACTTTCACAATTGCTAAACTGTGCTTCAGCTGTTGTTCGTGACCAATGAGAAAAATCAACTGGATTTTATGGCTGATTTTAAGTGAGTGTCCATGTAGTTGTAGGATACGATATAGTCTATCCAAGAATCTGAGATAGGAGTATCCCAACGGTTACGAACTAGTAAATAAGAACAAAGTCGCTTGTGGGTAAATAAACAAGCTTGTTCAACGTGTTATTTAAAAGTTGTGTCAGTTCATGCAAGGCATCTTTAACTAATTAAAACAAAGGGTCAGTTCAGTTTCACTACAATACTCCCCCTCCTAGGAGAACGGAGTTCAGAAAAAGAAAATGTTAATGTGGGAATAATATGGGAGTGTTAAGCATATGTTACAAGTTGGTAACGGTCGGGGAAACGGACATGACGTCCGCTGCGTGTAAGGAGAGGGGGATTTGGGGTGGGGGAAAGCGCGGGGCTAGTACGTGTAAGTGGAGTCGTGGATAAAGGAGTTGGCAATGTGCCGGGTGGAGGTTGTTCGGTTGGGGCTGTCGAAGGAGAATCGGTATAAGCCGCCTTCAGACGATCGACTGAGACCACGTCAGTGCGGCCGCCCCGGGCAATCGTGAAATGCTTGTCCGTGCGAGATAGTTCCTTATATGGTCCGTCGTAGGGTTGTTGTAGTGGTCGGCGAACACTCTCTACACGAACAAATACAAAGGCACATGTTAGTAAGTTAGGGTCGATGTATGACTTACTTGTTGAAGTACGCGGAGGAATTGCACGCAGATGAGACATGGCTTGGCGCAGCCTTTTCACGTAATCCGTGGAATCCAAATCGGCTGAGCTTTGAGAGTGCCCGAAAAAATCGCCAGGGATCCGTAGGGTAGTACCGTAAACAAGCTCGGCAGAGGAGCACTCCAAGTCAGGCTTGAGGGCAGTATGGATGCCAAGCATGACCAAAGGTAGGTGCTCGCTCCAATGGGAAGGATTGTCGTGAGCTCGGAGCGAGGCTTTGAGTTGACGATGGAAACGTTCAACTAAGCCATTTGACGAGGGGTGGTAGGCTGTCGTTCGTATGCGGGAACATCCGAGTAAGTCGGTAAGGCCGTTAAAAAGTCTGGATTCGAACTGTTGGCCTCGATCGGTGGTAATAGTTGAGGGGACGCCATAATGTGAGATCCAGTGTTCCAAGAAGGCGTGAGCAACCGAATCTGCGGTTATATCAGTTATGGGAGTTGCAATGGGCCAACGAGTGAATCGGTCAATGGCAGTAAGTAGATAGGTGCAACCACGCGATGTTGGCAAAGGACCTACCAAATCGATGTGGACATGTGCAAAACGTGCATCGGGTGCAAGAAATGTGCCAATTGGGGCTTTGTTGTGTCGCCCGACCTTGGCCTTCTGACAAGCCAAACATGAACGGGTCCACTGGCGGATATCAGTGTTCATGCTTGGCCAAACGAAACGCTCGCTCACCAGGCGCTGGGTACTGCGGATGCCAGGATGAGCAAGATTGTGCAATGCAGTAAAAACGTCTCGTCTCATCTCGCTTGGCACTACAGGTTGGGAGGCACCGCGCGATACGTCACATAAGATTGTACCGGGGTTGGTGGATAAAGGAATAGCTTCGAGTTGAAGACTACTATGCTCAAGGCTTTCAGTGAAGGACGGCTGGTTTTGCAGTTCTGCCATACGCTCCAATTCGATAGAAGGCTGAGTGATGGCATTAATTCCAGGTCGAGAAAGACAGTCAGCAACTTGATTATAAAGGCCCTTAAGGAATCTAATATCTGTGGTATACTGAGAAATAAAGTCAAGATGGCGGGCCTCACGGGGTGAATACTTGTCAGAGGAAGTGAAAAGGGCATAAGTAAGAGGTTTGTGGTCTGTGTAGATACAAAAATCTCTACCCTCAATAAAGTTGCGGAAATGTTTAATGGCTAAATAAATGGCAAGGAGTTCTCTACCAAAAGTGCTATAGCGAGTTTGTGTTGGTGTCAGTTTGGAAGAGTAGAAAGCCAAGGGCTGGATGCCCGTGGATGTCTGTTGTTGAAGGACGGCACCTATAGCGCAATTTGAGGCATCAGCAACAATGGAGAGTGGTGCATCAGGTATAGGGTGAACGAGCGCAGTTGTATCTGCCAAAACCTTTCTGACACGATTGAAAGCGTCGATTGCTGTGTCAGGAAAAGAAAAATCGCTGTTGCTTCCGCGTAAAAGGTTAGTAAGTGGTAACATCAATTCAGCGCAATGCGGGATGAAACGTCGATAGAAATTGACAAGGCCTATAAAACGGCGCAGTTGTTGAAAAGAAGTGGGAGTAGGGAACTCGCGAATAGCTGAAACTTTGGCATCTATAGGAGGACAACCAAAAGCATCTACGCGATGTCCTAGGAAAAACAGTGACGGTACACCGAAAACGCATTTAGATGCGTTAATGAAAACACCAAATTGGCTAAATCGCTCAAAAATTAGGCGGAGATGTTGAAGGTGTTCATTTTCGTTGGAAATTGCTACCAGAACATCATCGACATACACAAAAACGAAAGGTAAATCGCGGAGGACTTCGTTGATGAAACGCTGAAAAGTTTGAGCAGAGTTACGTAGTCCAAAGGGCATCCTAACAAACTCGAACAGACCAAACGGTGTAGTAATCGCTGTTTTCGAAATGTCTTCTGGAGCAACGGGTATTTGATGGAAGGCTTTTACTAAGTCAATACTGGAAAACACTGTTGCTCCTGCTAGGCTAGATGAAAAGTCGTACAAATGGGGCAGGGGGTAGCGGTCCGGTACAGTGCAAGTGTTCAATCGTCGATAATCTCCGCAGGGGCGCCAGTCAACGAGAGACTTTTTACACACCATATGTAAAGGTGCAGCCCATGGACTAGTGGAAGGCCTTACTATGCCAAGCTCCATCATGTGACTGAATTCGGCCTTAGCGATAGCTAACTTGTCGGCGGCTAAGCGGCGAGGATGACTAAACACAGGTGGTCCGGAAGTAGAAATATAGTGGACAACAGAATGCTTAATGGGTTGGTTAAATTGTGAGGGTCGTGCGATAGAAGAAAATTCAGAAAGTAACCGATGATAGGGAGAAGACGAAGGGATTGCTGAAATGCGTGGACTAGGGGATGAAAGGGTACGAGTAGAACATTTGCAGAATAAAGATGTCTTAGGGTCAACTAGTTTATGGGATTTGGTGTCAACGAGGAGACCGAAAAAAGACAAAAAATCAGCGCCTAGAATGGCGGTGTGAACGTCTGCGATAGTAAATATCCACCGAAATGAACGTCGTAGACCCAACTCTAGAGTGAGGGATCGTTGACCAAACGTTTTAATTGGAGTACTGTTAGCTGCTTGAAGGAAAAATGAAGAGTTTGGTGACTTACGGTCAGTCGAAGTAGGTGGGATAAGGGAAATTTCTGAGCCCGTATCGACGAGGAAGTTACGGCAGGAACTCCTGTCGTAGATGTGGAGTAGGCGACTGGGGAAAGGTGGGCCGACCACGTTCGTCACCCTTACTGGCCGGCGGCGAAGTTTTCCGATGCCGACTTCTTGTGCCTGCACGGGGATCGACACTGACGGGCATTTGGACCATAATTGTGGTGATACCAACAAAGACCATCAGTTGAAATTTTGTTGGGAGTGGGAGATCTTGGGCGACGAAAAGTCGACGGACTACGAGGGTTGTAAACACGGGTGGCCTGGAGCTGGGAAACTTCGAGAGTGAGGGCATCCAGGCGTCGGACGACATCTGCGATAGAAGGTGTCGTTACGGCTCGAGTAGTAACATTCACCGAGACGGGTGGTTGATAGTACTCGAGAATCCGGTCGGCTGTCTCAGCCAGCGTTTGAACTGACGAGGAAGGAATATTGGGTGCAAGAATAGCTTGCACGGATGAGGGCAGCCGCTGGAGGAAAAGTTGTTTGAACATTGTGCCATCCAGCTGTTGTCCCTCAGCTAGCTGCTCCAGGCGCCGAAGGAGCTGGGTTGGCTTCCTGTCACCAAGGTCCTCCTCGGAAATTAAACGCTGAAGGCGTTTTTGTGTGGATAAAGATACTCGAGAGATGAGGGCCTCCTTGAGTGTGGTATAGGGAGTCTCAGTGAGCGGGCTGTCTATGATATCACGGAGATCTGTTGCAATCTCCAGTGGCAATGCGGCCACCAGATAATGAAATTTGGTCTCTTCCTTCGTGATTTGCCGCAGAGCGAAACGGGATTCGACTGTTCGCAGCCAAAGGGCTATGTCACTCAGCCAGCAAGTCGGTAAGTCGAATGTGTGGACGCCGCTAACACCCTGACCGTCAGTCATGATGTCAAAGGTCACAAAATGTGCGGGCGAGACAGGATTAGTCACTGGAATGATGGGGGTAGGAAAATAAACGCAGTCTGTCTATTGGTTAACAATCCGAGGTGTGAATTCAGAAATCGGCGGACACACTTTGCGGCGAGAAAATGAGGGCGAAACAGTGTAGTAATTGTTAGCAATTGAAAGTGCAATTATAAATCGGGGTCACCAATGTAGGATACGATATAGTCTATCCAAGAATCTGAGATAGGAGTATCCCAACGGTTACGAACTAGTAAATAAGAACAAAGTCGCTTGTGGGTAAATAAACAAGCTTGTTCAACGTGTTATTTAAAAGTTGTGTCAGTTCATGCAAGGCATCTTTAACTAATTAAAACAAAGGGTCAGTTCAGTTTCACTACATAGTCTTGCCCCATTTAACCATTAAACCGTATGACGTAGACGATTGCTGATTCTTCTGTTACTTGTGGTGTGTCTTTGAGCATCATGAATTGCTGTCCGATTGTGGATTCGGGCCTAGAGGCCATCTAATAAATATATAAATTTTATATTTTATGCCTAGAGGGCCTCGTCATTGCAAACTAAGTAATGTGGAAAAATAAATACAAAGTTGATAAATGTTGCTCTCCGTGAAACAACCACATAGACAGCGGGAGCGTTAAGTAGTCTTGGTATATTTATTCATATTCACTAACATATCGTCGTTTTAAAATAGTAGTTAACGCATGGTGAACTAAGGAGGAAGCAGTGAAAAAAACTCCTATCATTTAAGCTGGGGCTGAGTTCAGCGAACCCCCGCTTAAAAAGCAAAACGTAGGAGAAAAAACTGCTTCAACAAAATTGAGGGGGTTGATTGAGCGGATTGATTTTAGTACAAATGAGACAGGACTTTTGATGAGAACGAATGAGGTTTGGAAACGCTTCTTGTAATTGGAGAAATCATATAACAGCAGAGGCTGTCGTTCACCATTGTTACACCGCCCGACTAGCTTCATGATCAACCATCAGGAAGGTGAAACCGGAGGAAGCCATCGCGGACAACAGGGTCGACAAGAGAGTGAACGGCAGAGATCACCTGATCATCAACAAAACGCCGGAGATGTGACCTTGTAGACTTCGGAGTTTAGCTTCGAGCTGGAAAAAAAAGCAGAACCGCCACGAGCATGACTAAAGACCATGAAGCCTATCGTCAGAGTTGTAAAACGGAGAATGGAGAAAACGGCAATGATGACTGGACAGAGAAGTTGACGAAACATCGTTGCAAATATCACTCAAAAGAGGAAGAAATAGACACATATGGAAAACAATGTTATGTAAACATAACCACTTCAGATACCAGGGGTACCCTCTTCAAAGTCCAAAAGTTGTGTGTTTGGGAAGGAGATGGATAACTAGGACTTTATATTTTCCGAAGTTAAGGGTTTGTGTAATTTGACTTTAAAAACTGCTAAGTTAGACGACAGCCTTATTTCAAGGGGAATATTATTCCAGAGGAAGGCATATTTGGAGGCAAAGAAGTGAGAATGGTTCGAAGTGGAGCTTAAGGGGGGTGCAATTATCCTGGAGGAATTACAAGTGACATAAGGTCTATCTGCGGGAATGAGAGCGTTGATTCTTGGAAGGTTAGGGGTAAAGTATACGCGAAAGAGTAAACAGAGGCTAGCTTCGAGCCTTCTGACCCAAAGAAATTTCATGTCCACTAACTGACATCTCTCCGTATAAGAAATAGTGGATCTAGGAAGAGCGAATATTTGCCAGTAAATACCCTCTGTAAATTTTCAATCTTACCGCGTTCAGAAGCATTCATTAAACCAAAGAGGGGACAGCAGTATTCTAGGATGGGTAGAACATACATGCGATAAAGTTTTAATTTTATTTCCAGCAGGAAGAAATTGTGAGATATAAAACCACATATCTGTGCAGCCTTCGCAGATATTCGATCCGCATGCGGTGACAATGCTAGTTTATTTGTGTAGCTTAGACCTACGCCTTTTATAGTAAATCGTTCTAAAAGTGGAGTATTTTGAAAGACTAGGGGCCGAGGAAGCTTGGCGGGACCGAAACACATGAAGTTACACGGATGGGAGAATTCCATCTGCCAGGTAGCACTCCAACGTGAGAGTGTAAGTAGGTCCGTATTTATTTTATCAACGCATATACTTGCCATGTCCTTAGAAAATGAGTTTATGCATTTGAGGTCATCTGCATAAATGAGATTGTGTGAATTTTTCAGAACAGTCGAAATTTCATTTGTGTATAGAATGAAGAGTGCCTTGAAAAACGCCACTCGTGATCATCTGAGCAGCGGAGTAACTATTAACTAGTAGGACCTTCTGACTGTGGTTAGACAAGTAGGATCCGATGAAGTCGAGGAAAAGGGGACGGATGCCAATGGCTTCCAATTTTACCAGAAGCCGTCTGTGCGGTACTTTGTCGAAGGCTTTGCTCAGGTCAATGTAGATAACTTCTACGGATTGCCGCTCGATACGGAGGGAAGTGATGTGGTTAAGAAAAGCTAAGTGACACGTCTCGCATGATCTTCCGGGTAGAAAACCATGCTGCGAGCGGCTCAAAAGGTTATTTTTTTAGGCAAAAATCAAGAATTTGATTAAAAATTATCTTCTCCAGCAGTTTAGGTAGGGCCGGGGTTTATGAACACCACGCTAGTTATTTATGTCTGAACGAGATCCTGATTTAAAGAATGGAAGACTAATGGATGTCTTCCAAGTGTCAGGAAAGTAACCATTTAAGCGATAGACTGAAAGTTTATGGCTAAGTAATTTGGGAAAGGTCGACACTCTTTTGATAACTGAATTGCGGATACCATCAGTTCCTGAATAGTGTGACTTTTTTAGACTAATTATCTGCTTTCGAATTAATTCTATGAAGGAATAAATGTTCCCGAGCGTATTGTCTAAGTATGGTTGAAACGACGGGACCGGTTCGGATTCTGTCGTAAAATGCTTCGCAAAGAATGCATTGAATAATTCAGCCTTAGAACCCATAAGATTTTAGGCATCGTGCCGTCACTTCTGAGATACGTCGCATGTAGGGCAATTTTAGCAAACATTTTTGCTTTACAGCAC
Organism: Ligula intestinalis; assembly: GCA_036362985.1. Classification (NCBI taxonomy): domain Eukaryota; kingdom Metazoa; phylum Platyhelminthes; class Cestoda; order Diphyllobothriidea; family Diphyllobothriidae; genus Ligula; species Ligula intestinalis. Next base: position 47,358,566 of record JAYGXS010000005.1, read on the forward strand.
TTGATCGCTAAAAGCGAGATTTCACGAAGCATTTGCAAATAATAATATTTGTAATCATAATAAGATTTATTTTTAACGCACATCATGGACTTCGAAAAACCATTGGCTTTGAAAATGGTACGCAAGTATTGAATGTCCCTATTTTTTCCAATGTCATCGCAAAAGTGTGTTGGAACACGTCGAAAAAGGATTCTGATACAACTGTTAAGCAGGAATCTTCGGGCTCAGACGATTTTTTCACACTCTCTCCTTTTCGACCCTATGCGAACTGACCGATTTCATTAGCTACTGCAGCTTGTGCCTTTGGCCTGGAAGACCGTCTAAAGTCCCTCTTATCTATACAGCTAAAGAAACTGAAACTTCGACGGATTCGGAGGGTTCAGGCAGGCTTCGGTCTCTTGCTTTACCCTAATAACGGGGCAAATCTGCTCGGGCTTCACCAATTTTGGAAAGTGGCTAAGGAAAATACGTAGACTTAATGAGGATATTAGAGTTTACAGATAGAAAAGCTGTGGCAATTATCGGGATTTGCATCCTAGCACTACATCGTTGCTCGACTCTGCACAAGAAAGTGATGACCAAGAGTTTGACAAGATCATAACTCAAAAGAGGCATAAGCCTAAGAAAGCCAAACGGTTCACGGGTTTGCATTCAGCTTACCCAATAGCCAGTACATCAGAACCGCGTGTACCGGATACAATTGCTCCCTTGACTGAAACACGTGAGCTTGCAACATATACCCCATTGAGTCGCAAGCAGAAAATAGTTGTAAAGGGGGCCCCAGAGTCAGAGTCGTCAATTGCACAAGAACGAATTGACCATGACATGGGTCTTATGCGAGTCAACGCCAAACCGTTGCTAAAACCAGGCGAGTCTTTCCGCATTCTTAAGGCATTTCGAATACGGAAGGCTCCAACAGCTCCAGAATCAATTTCTCGGCCACGACCTCTAAAAGTTATTTTAGAAACTCAAGCACAGGCGAAACTCTTGCTAGAGCGCAAACTATCCTTACGGAGTCTGCATTCGCAAGTTTTTTTTCAGCCGGATTACGAGTTGAAAGAGCGGAGAAAGATGAGACAGCTAATAATAGAGCTGGAAAAACGGAGAACCAATGGCGAGACAAATCTCAAAATAAGAGAGGGAAAAATAGTTCAGGTCAAAAGGACATCGCTCTGGTCGAAGCTGGTAACAGTGACGGCCTAGCTGTCCCGCCACCGAAACCTCACACATGCCCTCTTAACTTGGTCGTTTTAAATGCCAGATCACTGATTTATAAAATGCCTCTGCTCCAGACTATGGTTTTCGTCAACCGTCCAGACATTGTTATGGTAACTGACACATGGGCATCGGCCTGTGTAGCTGACTCTGAACTCTCTGTTCGAGGCTATTCATGCGTTCGGAACGATCGAAACAATGGCCGTGGCGGAGGAAGCTGCATCTATATAAAGCAGCCACTTGCATTTCTCCCGTTGGACTATCCACAATTCACAGCGGTGCAGGAGAGCTGCTGGCTACAAGTTGTTCTAAAAAACAAATACTCCTTACTTGTTGGCTGTGTTTATCGCCCACCTAATGCCATTGCAGACTACGATCTTCGGCTCTCGCTGGCATTTCATGCCGCAGCTGACTTAAATCTTAAGTATTGCTTGATTGCAGGCGATTTTAACCTTACTGACGTGCAATGGTTTCTACCATCCGGTCCTTCAAAGTTCGAGAACTTACTTGAGGCAGTAGATATCGGCATGTGGGATCAGGTAGTCGATTTTACCACTTGAGGAGCAAACATATTCGACCTAATTTTTTGTAGGGGATGCAAACCACTTTCAGTGTCATTCTTAGACGCACTTGGGAGTTCAGACCACCTTACAGTTGTTAGTGAACTAGAACTGGAGGCGGATAAAACATTTTCCCAAAAGTATAGTCTTTATCATGACTTCCGATCAGCAAACACGGCAGATCTACTGGCACATCTAAACGCTCTCGACTGGTCTGAATTTTTCCAATGGATGGATGTAAATGTTTGTATCGATGCACTGTACAAAGTGTTGGATCCACTCATCCTCCACTTTGTCCGCCGTAAGAAAGAAATACATGTCAAGGATGAAGTGTACCTTCCTATGTCGTTCCGTCGTAGGCTGCGTAAACTCTCTCGTCGTTTGCATCGTCAAAACGACACTTCCGTTCTGCCCTTGATCACACTGATTTTTGAGCAAGCTAAGAAGCTCTCCGAAGAAAAGCAGATAGCCGATGAGGCTCACTTCGCTGAAAACCCTTCCCTTAATGTTGCGAAACTCTTTTCGCGTACAGTAAAAGCGCAGAGGAAAGCGCAACACCCCATATTTCAAGATGATTTAGGAAACCATGTCATCAGATGACAGACAGAAACTAGAAAAAATCCAGCGAAGGTTTACCAGAGTTCTGTGTAAACGCGATGACGCCCGAGACTCCTATTCAATAATGTACAATAGATATGGTCTTAAACCCCTCTGGCAAAGGCGACTCCAGAATGGTTTAACTTTCATATTTAAAGTGACACATAATCATAACATCCTTAGCAATAATATGTGAACAAATCAAAACGGTTCTCGTCCCACTAGAAACAACCAGCATAGAATTCATAACGCTAAAGCTAAGACAGCCCAGCGATCAAATTTCTACACCATAAGATATGCGATCATATGGAATGCCCTACCCAACGATATTCGCCAAAGCCACAGTTTAGCCGAATTTAGAAGAAAGACCAAGCAGTTCTTCTCAAATGACATGACGCATATACTTCTGAACAAAATAGGACACTTTGCTAACCAGTTCTTTGACATCCAATTCGGACCAAAAGGGATCTAACGGTCCAGGAGAGTTCCCGCACATTTTGGGGAAAACTGGCCACTGCTGGAGGCTTTCCAGACGATGGTTTCCAACGCTGATCAAATCAAAGCTTAAGCAAAATTGTGCCTTGCCTCCTTTTCCAATCCTTAAAAATAAAACAAAAACAAAAACTCAGAAAAATTTATCTATTCCAATATTCTTCGCCTAACATCTCAATATTTATAAAAAATTATTATGAAAGAAAATAATTTTCGCTACAACTATACTAAATTGTATATTTTTTCCTCTTATAATGTATCAGAAGTATAAATTCTAATAATTTAAATCTCAATCTCACTTCGATATTCGACAAACAAAAGGCCAAGTGTCTTCTGCCGATGCACTTGAATGACGATGGTGCTTTGCAGCTGCCTCGACCCACCTCAGACATCTGCAACGTCCCATCTAATTAGCAAACTTGTGCCGCTGGACAACGATTGTAATCTCCGTATCGAGCAGACTCATGCATACGGTAGACGCCATATCCTGTAACGGCCGAGTCGAATGCGTCCAATCGGTGGGGACCAGAGGTTATCGGTACTCTCGGCCTTGGTTCGACGAATAGCGTCTCGTCGAATACACTACCGAGAGGTCCATCGATCTCATCCAACGCTGATGCGAGCGAGTTAGAGGTAGAACTCATAACGTAATAAAAGGGGGAGACGAGGATATATAAAGGTATATTGTACTGGTACAAGGAAGGGTATCGGTAATGGGAACGGTAATCGAAACGGTAAAGGAGATACGGTAAACGGTAAGCGAGAGGGTCGGAAGGGATCTAGGTTCGGACTTATCGGAACTTCAGGTCGTCACGTGTGTGTTCTCCTGGTCCAATCAGATCACTGTTCTAGGAAAAAAAGGACCAGTCACAGTAAAACGATGATTAAAACAAGGAAACAGGGTTCGGTTCAGGTTTGGTCCGTTACACAGCCCTCCCTTCAGGTGCAGCACTGTCCTCAATGCTGGTCTTGTCAATGGGGGAGGGGACTGTCACCTCAATGGCAACGGGGGTAAGGATAGTGTCTGGGAGGATGGGAAGGGTGTCTGCGGTACAAACGGGTAGTTGTCCCCGAAATGGTTTGAGTCTGGCAAAGTGTGCGATGAAGGGGGCTAGATTAGCGTGGTTAGCGTCGCGTATGAGGAAAGTGGTGGGGGCTAAAACTTGGAGAACACGAAAAGGCCCTCGCCAGGAGTAATGGAACTTGGAAGATGTGCCACGTGGTGGGAATGGGTAGTGGTGCATTACGAGGTCACCAATTTGGTGGGGAACCCCGGAGGCCCGCCGATCAAACTATTCCTTCTGGTGGAGGGTAGCCGCTCCGAGAGTAGTGCGGGCTGCGTTATGGGCGCAGCGGGTAATTTCGTGGAGTTCTGAGGCATAAGTATGGATGGAAGTCCTACTAGGTGCCGAAAAAGGATTGCGTAAGTCGGTCGGAATACGTAGATCGCGTGCAGTCCACAAGTAGTGGGGTGTGAACCCGGTAGATGAGTGGACCGTACCCCGGTAAGCTAGGAGGCAGAGGGGTAGGTGTAGATCCCAGTCTTCTTGGTGGCCGTCCCGGGCAAAGGCGAGCAGAAGATTAAGGAGGGTACGATTCGTCCTTTCGACCAACCCGTTGCCCTCGGGATGGTATGGGGTCGTATGGGTCATGTTGACCGCGAGGACTTCGCATACCTCATGGAAAAGTTGGGACTCGAAATTGGAACCGCAGTCAGAGTGAAAGGATAGTGGCGAACCCCAACGACTGACCCATTCACGAGTGATGGTGCTTGCAACTGTCTCTGCGTTTTGACGTAGGATGGGGACAGCCTCAACCCACTTCGTGAAATAATCAATCATAACTAATATGAATTCGTAACCGTGGTACGATATTGGTAAGGGGCTGATAATATCCAAGCCAACACGTTCCCCAGGGAAACCGGTAATCATAGATTCCATCGGCGCTCGGGGTGATTTGGTGGGTGGCTTGAAGGACGCACATGTCAGGCAGGATTGGCGGAAGTGATGGATTGCGTTACGTAATTTAGGCCAACAGAAGCGCGCGCGGATCGCCGATTCAGTCTTGTGCTGGCCACTGTGACCTAAATCGGAATGGAGGGTGCCTAGCGCGGCTTCAATGAGACACCCTGGCACTACAGGGCGTATATGTTGGTTGTGGGGGTCATGCCAGAATAAGACATCATTTTCGATGATAAGATTAGGCCACTGGTTCAGTAGGAGGCGGGCATTCTCACTACATCCTCTCATGTCGCGCTCGGCCGGTTTTTGTAGCCCTTACGATGTATGACGGTACACAACTGCGGTATCTGTGTCGCTACCTTGAGATATCGACCACGTATGACGGGTAGGTTCGGACATGTAAATAGCGTTTACACTCGGTTCGGGGGTTGACTTATCGGTCGGTGGGCTAGTAAGCATGCGAGAGAAGGCATCGGCATTACCATGGTTACGTCCCGGGCGGAACTGGCATTTGAAGTCAAAATCCTGCAGGAATTCCTGCCATCGTGCGACTTAATTCTCGGGGTCTTTGATGGACGCAAGCCATTCAAGGGCACGGTGGTCTGTACGAAGGACAAATGTTGCCCTATCAGAAAGTGCCTAAATTGTCTTATGAATGTCACAATCGCTAGCATCTCCCGACGGAACACGGTATAATTGTGCTGGGTTTGGGAGAGAGTTTTGCTTGCGAAACAGACCGGGTGTTCGACCTTGTCAGTACCTTCTTGAGAGAGAACGGCGCCCATCGCGAAACCGCTAGCGTCGGTGTCTAGTATAAAAAGAGGTGCCACTGGCTCGAGGCTGGGGAGTGCGAGGAGTGGTGCAGGATACAGGGTGTTTCTGAGATTGGTAAAAGCCTCTTGGCACTCAGTGGACCACGTAAATTTCCGGTCTTTTTCGGTCATCCTATGGAGAGGTTTAGCCATGTCTGCGAAACCCTTAATAAAACGCCTGTAGTAGGACGCCAGCCCCAAGAAACAACGTAACTCTGACGCATTAGTCGGTGTAGGCCAGGTACGAATCTGTTGCAGTTTTTCGGGGAGTGCGGCTTACCGTCCAGGGGAAATCTTGTGCCCTAAGAACTGCACTTCCGATCGGAGGAAAATGCACTTGGCGGGGTTAAGGGTCAGCCCGGCATTTCGGAGGGCTGCAAAGACTTCCTTTAGATTTTCGTTATGTTGCGGAATGGTTTTCCCGAAAACGATGATGTCATCGAGATACGCGAGGCACTTACCGGGTATAAGGTGTCGTAATACTTAGTACATGAGACGTTGAAATGTTGCTGCGGCATTACAAAGCCCAAAAGGAGTCGTTTGGAACTCGTATAGGCCTTGGGGAACCGTGAACGCCGTCTTATGCGGATGTTCTGGGTGGACTTCGACTTGCCAGTACCCTGACTTGAGGTCGAGAGTAGAGAACCATGTGCCCCGCCTAATGTGTCCAGCGTGTCGTCGATACGTGGAAGGGGGAACGAATCGTGGACAGTGACTGCGTTCACGCAGCGGTAGTCAATGCAGAGTCGAAGGGATCCATCTTTCTTAGGGACCAGTGCACTCGGTGACGCCCATGGTGAAGAAGATGGTTGGATAACGTGTGCTTTGAGGAGTTCACCCAGGATTTTATCGACTTCAGCCCGGTGCTTGTGCGGGATACATCTACGTGGTTGCCAAACTGGTTTGGCGTCTCCGGTATCGATAGTGTGTTGCACCAGTCGGGTCCGACCGAACGTCGTGGGAGACCAGGAAAAGAGCCCGGGATCTGAGCCAAGTATGCCCTTTAATTAATTAATTGGACCTTGGCTGCTCTGCCGCTGAACTGGTGTTCGGCGCCCCTGTCCGACTTCCCGGTGAGCTGATCTCGCCATGTCCTCCAGGTGCGGTCGAGGATCCTGCCAACCTCCTGCATCGCCTCCGACAGTTTCTGCGGACGCTATTCCCGGTTCCGCCCAGGCCTTCTGTCTCCACGTCTTTTCTCGAGAAAGACTTGGCGACCTGTACTTACGTCTTTTTACGATGTGATCGCGTTCGGCGGCCCCTGCAATCCCCC
>JAYGXS010000005.1:47375475-47388454 GCA_036362985.1 Ligula intestinalis
GGGGGATTGCAGGGGCCGCCGAACGCGATCACATCGTAAAAAGACGTGAGTACAGGTCGCCAAGTCTTTCTCGAGAAAAGACGCGGAGACAGAAGGCCTGGGCGGAACCGGGAATAGCGTCCGCAGAAACTGTCGGAGGCGATGCAGGAGGTTGGCAGGATCCTCGACCGCACCTGGAGGACATGGCGAGATCAGCTCACTGGGAAGTCGGACAGGGGCGCCGAACACCAGTTCAGCGGCAAAGCAGCCAAGGTCCAATTTGAGGGCACAGCGACCACTCGTGGTGATGGAGGGAGCGCCGAAGATGGCAACTTAACGACTGAGAAACGCCTTTACCACCGTTGGAGCCTCGATATTGGGCAGAGGAATGGCCTCTTGCTAGCGGATGAAACGATCCACGCAGGTGAGGAGGTAGGACCAGCCATTGGACGGAGGCAGGGGGCCAAAAATGTCCAGGTGGACGTGACTGAACCGTGCACCAGGGCCGGGGAAGGTGCTGATGGGTGCATTGTTGTGTCTGTGGACCTTGCTTCGTTGACAGCTCAGGCAAGCCCGTGCCCAAGCTTTGATATTCTTGTGCTTCCCAGGCCAGATCAAGCGATCAGAGACCAGCTTGTCGGTTGCCCGACTCCCAGGGTGAGAAAAGTTGAGGAGGGAGGAGAAAACTGTGCGGCGAAGGGATGGCGGCACAAATGGACGGAGAGAGGGGGTGGATGCGTCACATAAGATGGTGCCGTTGCCAGTTGTCATTGGCAGTTCCTGGAGTTGGAGTCCGGAAACGTCCTCGTCACAGGGTGGACCAACACGGCCTTCTGCAGCCATTGCAGTCAGGTCAATCCCGGGAGTGATTTGCAAATGAGCAAGAGAGGGCCTGGATAGTCTGTCAGCCACCTCATTGCGTGAGCCACCAATGTGACGGATGTCTGAGGTGAACTGTGAAATGTAGTCCAGTTGGCGAAGCTCCCGGGGATTAAGCTTGTCGGAGTGTGACGTCAAAGCGTAGGAGAGGGGCTTATGATCCGAGAAGATGGGTCGTGCCTGACCGACTAGCTCGCGCCGAAGTGCACTTTTCCAAAGGCTCACCGACGCGGTTTTCGACGTCTCGATCAGCCAGTAACAGTTCCCACATCTACGCGGTTTGAGCCAAGCGAGGAAAAGCAAGCTTGCACGCGTTCCCGACGCAAGCTGCTTCCTTGCCCAAAATCTCCAGGCCGACCTAGCAAATAAACGCGCTCTCTGTCTTCTGGCCGGATTGCTGCTAAGATCTCACTTGGACTGTGGCTGGCTCTCCTCCGGTCGTAGGCTTGCCAAGTCAGACTTCCTCCATCTATTTTCCTTTCCCATGTGTACACAATACATTCTTCCTACTACTTTAGCCTTCACCGACTTCTCTTCTGCACTTAGTAGCTATGGTCTGAAGATAGCAGTTGCTGGGTTTAACGCACTTAACCCCCTGCGATACCCTCCTGGAAGAGGTCTTTATCTCGCCATCCTCTGGCTCTCTTAGAGGTAGGTCAAACTCACGCACTTACCTGTTCCTGTTGATTGTACCCTACGATTTTCGTGATGCCTTGTGTCCTGCATTCAGTGTTAAACTAGGGGTTTGATTTTTTTCAATTATTTAGTGGAAAATTTGTGACACCGGGCTAAACTGCTTCCCGACTGGCGGGCCAACAACCTACCTCCTCTACCAGCAGCAGCAGCAGACGCATGGTCCTATTCTCCCAGGTCAGTACAGTCGGACTTGTGTCGACGGGAAACGCGTATGAACGCGGCCCGTCGCGGTCAGACGTCGGGGTGTCCGCCTGAACATTCTACATGACTGATCGGTTTCTGACAACAGACAACGGCCGGAGTCCGCTCTCACCATTTGGTTTCGTACGTAATCTGTGGACACTGCTTAACATGTTTAAGTCTCCCTCGGTTTCCCTACCCTACTGCTCGGTCTCTTTTCACTGACCAACCATCCGCCTACCTCCATCTACTCATTCTCGGTGCCCCTTTGAGTCGATTATCTGCGCTATCACTGTTCATTGTCAACCCTACGATTCTCGAATTCGAAAAGGTTTCCTCATTTTTGCCATACTCTGACGGCAAGGTTTTCTCTACCCTTTTGCGGCCTTGCTCTCCCCGTGAAGCAACTTCAAGTCAACAGATACTTTGCAAACACTGTCTTCTTCGATCTTCATGGTACCGTCTGATTCCCATTTTCTGCAGCTCACTGCAGCGGTGGCGACAAATGCAATCATTTAGGGGTTTTTTACAATTGCCAGCTGCACCTCGAACGTATACCGGTGGTTTCACTGTGCTCTGTTATGGCCAACCTGCTGAATGGTTCTCCCACCGGGAGAGGTGGGGAACCTGGTTTTACGCCTGTGTGTGAATCCGTCCATACCGGCAACGATTCGTTCTCCTCCCGTTTTCAGCACCGTGCTCGGCAGAGTGTGTCTCCAACCCCCAACTTTTTGGAGTCCACGGGTGTTGCGCTGCTCTAGAGTACGGGAGGAAGGTGTGGCTTGCCTACTGTTGCTGGTAACTCCCAAAGTTCCCTAAATGATTGCATTTATGTCACCATCAGAGTATGCAAGCAACTGTTGACAACAATGTATGCTTTCTTTTGTCAGCAAATCGCTCTCTTGTCCGACTGTCGTGGTTTCTTTTCTCTGAGAACTGCAAATAAAGTATGCATGCATGCGAAACAACAATGTGTTGGTTATTCGTTTGATTCTGGGTGCGTTCGTTTGCATAAAGGTAACCAAGGCAAATTCATCGCCAAAACCACTAGGGGCGGTCCTGCTAAGTCCTGAGAGGTCTATGTAGTCTTTCTGAGTTCGGTTATCATAGTTAACAACGCGGCCTATCCTGGAATGGAGAACGGTGTTTATCGTAGTGGGTCAACTTAGCAAGTATAACTCTTGCCGCTGCGATCTTCTGGCCCTGTCCCGCAGGAGAGGTCAGTGAGATGTCAGGTCAAAGGATTTGTGTGTGGGGGGGGGGGTGGAGGCAGTTGACTGTCGGATGAACGCGCGCCTGCACTCAAGCGAGGTAGTCTCCGAAGTGTGCTAGCGTGGCAATCATGACGACGTCTTCAAAGTGATATTTGTGCGAGTTAGACTTGAATGTGATTGGTCGGATGGATTGGAGTCTGTCTGCAAATGCACATGTGCCAACGGCCGCGCGAGGGGCCATACTCTGACGACAAGGTTTTCTATACACTTTTCGCGGCCTTGCTCTCCCCGTGAAGCAACTTCAAGTCAACAGATACTTTGCGAACACTGTCTTCTTCGAACTTCATGGTACCGTCTGATTCCCATTTTCTGCAGCTCAATGCAGCGGTGGCGACAAATGCAATCATTTAGGGGATTTTTACAATTGTCAGCTGCACCTCGAACGTATACCGGTGGTTTCACTGTGCTCTGTTATGGCCAACCTGCTGAATGGTTCTCCCACCGGGAGAGGTGGGGAACCTGGGTTTACGCCTGCGTGTGAATCCGTCTATACCGGCAACGTTTCGTTCGCCTCCCGTTTCCTGCACCGTGCTCGGCCGGTTTGCCTCCAACCCCCAACTTTTTGAAGGCCACGGGTGTTGAGATGCTTTTGATTACGGGAGGTAGATGCGGCTCGCCCACGGCTGCTCATAACTTGCACATTTTGAGAGCATTCGGTGCTCCATGAGGTTGCTTTATGTTCGTCAAAGTTCACTTCATGTCAAGTCAAGTCAAATTTATTGAAGGAAATATAGGCAAACGCCTTTGAACTCCCTTTTGGTACATAGGATTTCAGAAATGCATCGGCATAGCCGAACATTCCAAAGAAGTCGTTGACACAATTTCAGACGACTACTTGCTTGTTTCAAGTAATACACTCACACTCAGTTTACACGAGCCAGCAGTGTAACTGAGGAAGAAGAGCAGACAGTGAAAAACTCCTAAGGCTGGCTCATTGTTCAACATGGAATGTCATTCACATGGTTGCATTTATGTCGCCGCTGGAGTAGGAAACAGACTGTTGACCGCACCTTACCTTCATGATCTTTTTTGCCAGAAACTAACTCGCTTGTTTTTCGTCCGACTCTCGTTGTTGATGTGGTCTGAGACCTGTAAATAAATGCATGCCTTCAAAACAATAATTTGTTGACTATTTTTTGTTTTGGGGTGCGCTCCTAAGCATTAAGGTAACCGAGGCGTATTCCTCGCCAAAACCACGAGGGCGGTCCTGTGCCCTTCCCGTGCCATTCTTTTTTCAGGCTTCGTTTGCGTAATCACGTAAGACTTTGTAAGCTGCAGGAGGATCAAGATACCCGTTGAGGGCGTTGGCATTTGAGTACCACATCTGAAATGTTAACTGCTCCATTGTTTGGTTGTCCCTGCTTCAGATGTCACTCCCTTGAAGATCGAAAGTATGGTCAGTTATCCTAGCCAGCGTGGTGATATGATAATTTGGATCTGGTATCCGAGCTGTCGGTATGTGCTCCTGCAGCTGGTCTGTACTTTCCGCCTCGTTTCCGTGACGTACATGCGGTCTTTCTGGTTGCCACAGAGGCACTTTTAATGTAGGGGATGGCCTTCCATACTTATTGGAGTGCTAAGATGCATAGGGAAGATTCGGAATACGGAACGTAGATTTGGCCACAGCACTTCGCCGGAACGAGACGCGACATTCTGAAAAAATCAATTAAAACAACTGACGGAGAGGGGCGTCGGATGAAGTTTCGGCTGATACATAGTTTTCTTCCTGCCATGCATCACTGTCCTCAGTGGTTGTGCCCTCGATGGGAGAGAATAGTGCCACTTCTATAGCGACCGGTAGTATTTAGGCTTCTAGGATAATAAAAGGGGGGGGAGTCGGCCTCGGTAGGACTTAAGTTTGGCGAAGTGCGCGGTAAGGGCGTGTAGGTCAAGGTGGACGGCGTCACGCAGAAGTAGGGTTGTCGGAGCTAGGACATCCAGACTAGGAGGAGGTCCTGCCATAGATGGTGGAATACCACGGAAGTCTGGTCAAGAGTCGGTAGGGAGTAGCTAGGCCGTAGTCTGTTCACAGGTTGTCCTGGGTGAACCCCGTGGATAGATGAAACTCTCCTCGGTTATCTAGCACGCAAAGGGGTAAGTGGACGTTCCAGTCAGGCTAATGGCCATCCTGAGAGAAAGCGAGGAGTAGGTTATGTATTTTGAGATTCGTCCTTTTCACGGTCGGTGAGAATGAGATCGAGTAGACAGCGCCCAATACGAGTGACGTCCAAATGGACGGGGCATTTGTTTGCAAGGCGTGGGCGTAGGGCCGAGATGCTGAAGTAGAGGAACCGGCGGCGCCACAGCAAAGACTGGAAGGTATAGCGGTCTAAGTAGTGGATGCACTAGGATCACTGCAATCATCAGGACGATCTCAGGTTGGAAGTTAAAAGACGAGAGTCACCAGAAGGAGTGGTTTATTGTGTACTGAACTCTTGATTGCTGTCTCCGGTGGCAGTGGCCACTAGCGAAGCCAGGGCTGGTCATGATTGCGTCCAGCCAGGCCTGAGAGTGTCGACTGTGCGTTGTGTGGCGGCTGGTGACAGTTGCTTTTACATGACTGTGAAACGAGTTTAAGTGTTCTGTCATTGGTGTGCTGCAATTGCGCGAGCGATGTCGTCTGTAGAGGCCTTTGCTGCATCGGCCGAGGGGTGGCACTTAGGCAGTCGTGTACACGCGCGTGTGTACGGACTGAGTAAGCTGAGGTCAACTGTCGAGTCCGCCGGCATGCCGAAGAGCAGGGGACGTAAGCGCAGCTGTTATTGGTTCACCAGAGGCAGCAGCGAGGTCAAGCCCCGGGGGACGGGGGCGCCGGCGAAAGAAAGCATTGTAATAGCTGTTTGTGACAACACGACTTCGGGGCAGCGAGCCTTGGACAACGAAGGAGGATAGGCATTGTGGCAGTTCGCCACAAACGCAATGTTTGGAATCTGCATAGCTCTTATAGAACGATAAACACGGTTTTACGACGGTCACTTGCGTGTATTTTGACCTGCCCATATCCGGATTTAAGTTCCTGTGTTAAAAACCACACCGTGTCACCAAGAGCGTAAAAAGTATCGCATCCTGTTACTGTTTTAGGATGACAAGAGGCGATACCTAGTCGTAGGCATCTGTACTTTTTACCGGAGGATATAGCAGCGGCCCACGGACACTATGAAGGTTGAATAATTTTAGCCTGAAGTAGCTCAACCTCTGCATGATAATGAACGGGAATGTACCAAAGATCTTTCCAAATGGGTTCGGCGTCACCTGTTTTAAGCTTGTGCTGAATGACATGAGTGCGCCCGATGGTGCTAGTCGACTTTTAAATATATCAGAGAACTGAATGAGTAGGCCTCTTAGATGCACGTAGGTGGTGGAGCCTACTACGGAAAAGAAGGGCAGGACATCGTCTAAATGGGGGGATCCCAAGGCAGCTGCATCAAGCACAGAATCCTGCACGAGATCGAAATCCTGTGCTGCAAGGGGTTGGATGAATTTTGTGATGCTGGAACCTCAAAATAAGCGTCAGTCACGGACATGGATGACTCAGTCGTGCACTCTTAGGAAGTTTGACCGGAAGACGAGAGGTTAAAGGCGATCTGGGGTGAGAAGAAAGCTATGGATCATTGCTGCGTTTTCGATCGAAAACCTTGAGGGAATTTCGTCTGGAATAGGAATCGTCCTACTTGCGACAGTGTCCAACAGCCGTTAGTAAGTTTCGGGGGGGGGGGGGGGGGTGGGGGGGAGAAAGTTAATCGTAATTGTGCGGTCTCATATGCCAGCTATGAAGCAGTTGACCGTAACTTTATCACGGTTAGCCTGTAGCAATCCGTCGCCCAGAGCAACTACGCTGACTCACGCTGCCCTTCGTGCACTGAGCTTTGTAGCGGCTCGTACCTGGCTGACTAGCTCGCATCGAAGTGCACTTTCCCAACGGCTCGCCGACGTGGTTTTTATCGTCTCGATCAGCCAATCACGGTCCCCGCATCTACGCTTAAAAACCAGGCGACGAATGAGGAGCATGCACGCGTGCCGTACGCAAGTTGCCTCTCTGCCCAAAATCTCCAGACCGACCTAGCCAATGAAAGCTATCTCTCTCTCTGTCTTCTGGCCCGACTACTCAAAGAACTCACTTGGAAATCGGTTCTGATCGAGATGGGTCGGAGGCCGCGCGCTCATGCGCCCTCCGGCCGTACAGCCACGCCGGATGGACTGGCAACTTTCCCCTTATCCCTTCTGTAAACAATACACTGTTCCGTCTACTCTCGCCTTTCCACCGTCTTCTCTCCAATCTCCTAAGGAACCAGGGTCTGGAAGATTGTAGGTGTTAAGGCCATAACCGTCGTAGCCTTAGCTCCTATAGCTTCGCTCGCTCTGTGCTATTATCTTTTTGCAAACGCGATGTCAACTCACTACGTGTACGCTTGTAGAGAATCGATACTTCTATCTCGTCTGATTGGCGGCAGACAACAGATTATTCATCCCACAGCCTAAACCTGACACAGCCTCACTTTTGCTCCTAAGTGGCTGGTAATTGTACGCAGCGGCACAGTAAAGCTTATTGAGCAGTTCAAATTCATTCAGTCTTCCCAAACTTGTGATTTGGTTATCCTTCTGGTGTTGAGACAGCAACTAGTCCTCAATAAGCCTGCCGTAAGCTATACGACACAAGGTGTGTGCCAGTTGACCTAATTCGAGGGCGAACTCTTTGGCCAAAGCCTTGTCTGTTATACTCCGAAACGTCTGCGTATTTGTTAACTTTTTTCAGTGAGCCCGCCTTACTTCAAACCACAGGTCAAGAGGGGCATAGTGAAATTCGAGACGGAGACTAAAATATAAACGACAGGGTTCCACTACCGTAAGTGTTCTCTTCTAAAGAAAAAATAAGCCACTACAAGGCAACTGCAGAACCAATCAATAAGATGTTCGCTGATTAGTAAAAAAACGCAATTGATTAGACAAGATCAGTAAGTACAAATGCTGTAAACCGATAGATCAGGAGAGTAGTCAACAAGAAAGGCTGGTTAGATAACGGAAGTCAGCGCTGGGATGAAGTGGAGCGTGTGAAGTTCATCATTTGAGGTTTCGGGAAGGACAAAAGTGCAGTTATTTGGGGGGATTCTGAGGCGCAAGCAGCTGCGTGCACTCATCGGACGCTAAAGGAGCAACCTGCAGGCAGACAGTAGCCAAAGAAATCACTCATTCCCCTTCAAGAAGAGGAAGGTAACTTTTTAAAGCCTTCACTACTGACCCCGCTCCCCCAGACAGGATGGGGGGACAGCGTGTGGTGACCGTAATCCACAGAGGAGAGAACAAAGCGCTGCCGGTATAGACGGTCTCACGGGCTAAAACCCAGATCCCTGAAATCCCCAGGGTAAGACAAGGGTGGAAGGGGGTAGCCAATAGAGGTCAACAGTGAAACCACCGGTATACGCCCGAGATGCGAGTACCGACTGTCACCCAGTGCGACCCAATAGGACTGTGAGTGCACAATACTTCAGCTGGCAGTAGTCAAAATACCCCCAAAGAACTGCACTTTGGTCGAAAAGATGTGGGGGGTAGGCGATATGCAAATAGTCTGTGTGGAAGGGATGCACGGAAATGCAATTCTAGCAAGTCCAGCCATCAGTAACTGTCGCTTTAGAATCAAAAATGACAGGTAGTATTCCCAAACACTGGGAAGCCAGCCCGGTGCGCGTGACATCGTCAGTCTTTGAGGATTCCGATCGGAATACGACTATCCCTCTTTGGCGGAATTCTGCTAGTCGGGGTTTCGCAATAGTGGGGTCTGTTGGAGCAGGAGAAGTACTGCAGAAGAGCGCAGGTTGCTGCCCCGTGTGGTGCGGTTGAGGCGCTAAAGTTTCGAAAAGAATGACAAGTGTCAATAAAACACTGGAAATTATCCAAAAAGTCTCTGTTACCAAAGAAAGTACTATACAGACACAGCGATAGATAGAAGGTGCAGTGGAAAATAGATTTGACTGAATAGGGACCTACCTTGAGATTTCCGGAAGGGACTACTGTGCATGGTGCTACGCTCCGACGATGCCAGATTGTGGCTCCCCCATCGACGCTGAAACGCGCACTACAGCTGTCTTCCTGCGACACAGGAGTTTGCCTAAAACCTACAAATGATTAACAGAAGTAAGGATGTGCCGATGAAAAGGAACCCAGTAGCGAGCAAAAGATGAAAAGCGAGTGAATCTTACAAACTAGCCCTATGCCTTGAAATATACTAAAGCGGAATTAGTAAAAGGCTGACTCAATAAATCTCAGCAGCCAGATTAGGAGGGTTGGCTTCTGGTGGATTACACTTCTCTCAGAAGGAGTAACAGTTGATGGCATGGTAGAAGAGAAAGTAGACGGAATGGAGGGTCGAGGAGCATGGAATCCGTCCGGCTCGTCCGGCAGAAATTCCGGGACAACCCGGAACGGACCTTTGTAGAAGGTTTACAACGGCCAAGCGACTTGATCGCGTCGCAGAGAAACATGAAAAACCAAGTGCGGCCATTTTATCCAAACGCGCAGGAGACTGGGAAGAAACATTCATCGGGTACAGTCTCGGGGATCGGTCGGGCTTAAAAGCCGTATTACATGGACTAATGACCTAATTCTACCCTATTTTCAGACTCTGCTTTCTGTGCTCACATCCACGCTACAGCCTACCACCCAACTAAAAAGGGCATCGCTGTAACGTCCTTCAATATACAGCACAATCACGAGTCAGTGCCTCCTGAGTAGAAGTGGGCGAAGGTACAGCCGTTATTGAAACTGTTACCTTTTCTGTCGCAGACGTAATACATGTCCTCAGTCACATCAAACCAGACAAGTCTCCTGGACCGGATGGGATCCCTGGACTGATACTTAAAGAACTGTCGAGCGAGCTATCGGTGCCTCTTTCAATTCTGTTCGAGCTTTCCATGCGAACAGGGGACTTGCCTTTGCAGTGGAAGACGGCCAACATCGTACCGTTATATAAGGGAGGTAGCAAGATGTCTACAAACAGCTTTTGGCCCATAAGCTTGACTTGCCTTGCCTGCAAAATGATGGAGGTCCTTGTCAAGTAGGCCATACTAAGATTTTGCGATGAAAGTGACATCATACAAAATTTTCAACATGGCTTTCGGCGAGGGCGCTCCTGCCTTTCAAATTTACTGACTTCAATTGAGGCCTGGACAAGTGCTTTAGAAGAGGGCTTCGAAGTGGACGTAGTGTACATCGATTTCCGCAAAGCCTTTGACAGCGTGCCCCATCAACGCCTTTGACACAAACTGAGCGTTCTTGGCATCAAGGGAAAAATTTTGGACTGGATCAGGTCATTTTTAGTCGGTCGAAAACAACGCGTTTGCATCGGGGAGGATAAATCGGACTGGGTTGACGTAGTTAGTGGGGTTCCTCAAGGCTCCGTTCTCGGTCCTCTACTCTTCATTCTCTATGTAAATGACAGCCTTCAAGAACTGGACTGCGGTAAAATCATGTTCGCCGATGACGTTAAACTCTGGCAGGTCATTAAGCGCCCAAGCGACCGAGATGCTCTGCAAAATAATCTTTGCAAACTGCAGACGTGGTCTGAGAGATGGCTGCTGGATTTCAATGTGCAAAAGTGTGCCGTCCTCCACCTGCGTCCAAAAAACTACCCTATCCCCCAGAGCAGCAGGACATATCACCTGAAAAACATCCAAATTCCCGTAGCATCTACGCAAAAAGACCTAGGCATTTGGATACAGAGTAATCTGAAGCCCTCATTACAGTCTGTCAAAGCTGCAAGTAAAGCCACGGGAGTGCTGCACGCAATCAAAAGGGCGTTTCTAGCCTTCGATGAAGATCTCTTTGGCAGAGTGTACGGCACATTTGTTCGACCACACCTAGAGTATGGCATACAGGCGTGGCGGCCATGGCTACCAAAGGACACAGCATGTCTGGAGAAAGTGCAGCGTCGGGCAACAAAGCTAGTACATAGATAGACTGGCATGCCTAAATTTATTCCCTCTGCATTACAGGCAACAAAGAGGGGATCTTATCCTAGTTTACAAGATAATAAACGGTCTTGAGAAAGGATTACGCTTTGAAGACATGTTTCAGTGGCACCTCTCGCCTCATCTCCGTGGGCACACAATGAAGCTGCGCACGAAAATGTCCGAGCTAAACCTCCGCTCTGAATTCTTCACGCAACGCGTCATACAACAGTGGAACAACCTTCCACAGTCAGTCGTGGAGGCAACTTCCCTTCAAATGAACAAGCAACGCTTGGATAATTACATGCGTCCCCTCTCCTCCCTCCAAGTCTGACCTCTAAAAAAACCAGACATATATTGTAAAAAACCATGCTACTCACTGTTTGCCAATACTATGTTAGTAGTGGTAAATTTACACGTGCTACTTAGGGTTTTCAAAGGCATTGCCTAGTATCTTCACCAAATAAACTAAAAAAAACTTAACGTTCGCAATTTAAAAGGGTGATGCAAGGAGGAATTTTCAACACGTATGCAGAAATTATGTTAAAAGTTCGGGATTCCGAAAAGGAAGGCAAAACGTGCTTATCTTATTGGAATTTTCAGGCCGCAAACTGCAGTTTTATAATAGCCCACAGCGGCAGACTGCCAGAGAACCACCGTGCATATAGCACAGTGAAGTACAAATACGTGTATTTTCGATGTGTGCACGGCGGCAATCCTAGGGCTAAAAATACTAGACGGCAGACAAGGTAATTGCGTGTAAATTTGAAGATGACGTTTAGATCAATGAGATTTGGTTACAAGGCCAGGTTTACGGCCGTGGAGTTAAAGGGAGGGCTGCATGTTAAGTCTCCCGCCATGCTTCACAACCACGCTTGCAACCAGCTTTTGGTATCGGCGTACCCTAAATTTCGTAAGCTGGAGGGCGAAGAGCTTCTCCGTATCATATATCAATCGAAGCCCTCAGCGGGTTGTCTAAAGATCTTTTTGAAAAGTGAGCATCTTGTTCTGTAACGCAAACACTGTTAGAGTCCCATGGCATAAACTATAAGATGGAGGATATTGCGAACATGAGAAGGCGAATTTTGCGCTCGAAGCCGTATGTTTTACGACGCCAGCGCTGAAAAACCTGTTTGCCCAGTATGCAAAGGTGAGGCAAATGGACGGCACCTACGGAACGAACCGGCACGATTTTGCATTGTATCACGTAGTGATAATAAGAATGCTATATTGAGGATTATACAAACCTGAATTTTCAGCAAAAATGGCTCCATTCACGGAGAGCAAATGGTAAGGTAAATTAAGGGTCATTTTAAAAGGACAAAGGTAAAAGGTCATGTAATACTTACTCTAAAGTCAAGTTTTTCACGACATTCACATGCACTATGGAGACAGATCGGCTTTCAACTTCTCCATTTCCGCTTCTTCGCACGCTTTTTTCTTCGTGTTGGCATCCTACGGAGAATTGTCGACGTTGGTGTTGTTGGTGAATTGCATATGCGACAGATTGGCCGCATTTGACAAATATTGGGATGGTGATATGTTGTACAGGAAGGTGTTGCACCGAGTCGGAGAACGAAAAAAATGTAAATCAAGTTGTTTACAGAGAAGAGATGTGCCCGCAGATGTTTACAGATATTGATCAAGTAACCCGGATTGGACGGGGGTGGCGACGGGGGAATACGGGGCGGTCCGGAGTAGAAGCTAAACGCATATTAATTAGTCAGGTACCTTAACTTTTGTCATTGTTGTGTCTTTCCATCGGTCGTGGTAGAAACGCAATTTAAGTAATTTTTAGGTATAATTTTATG
Organism: Ligula intestinalis; assembly: GCA_036362985.1. Classification (NCBI taxonomy): domain Eukaryota; kingdom Metazoa; phylum Platyhelminthes; class Cestoda; order Diphyllobothriidea; family Diphyllobothriidae; genus Ligula; species Ligula intestinalis. The sequence continues at coordinate 47,388,235 of JAYGXS010000005.1, forward strand.
TAAAAAAGATGTTAAAATTAAAAATAAGTAAGTTTGTAAAATATTATTTGAAAGAATATATCGATCCCATAGACGTTTAATAAACTAAGGGTTTTGTTTTAACTTCCCAAGAAGGCGGTCATTCTTGGCCCTGACCTGTCGTGCGTTCTCGAGTGATAACCATTTTTTTGAAGTTGCGATCAAATCTATCATTGTTTGTCCAGGTACGAATATTTTTTAA
>JAYGXS010000005.1:47388464-47480476 GCA_036362985.1 Ligula intestinalis
CGAGCCTCAGGCTTTCCAGATATCTATTAAGCTTCCCCCTTACGAAGTGCGCGACCCGACAGTCTGGTTCAAACAGATCGAAGTTGTTTTCGCCTCACGTCAGATTACTGGCGAGCGTTCGCGTTATGCGTACGTCGTGCAGTACTTACCGTTCGACATCGCCTTTGCCGTTCAGGATCTCCTTGATCCTATCCCTAAAGTCAAACCTTACTCTAGCTTAAATAAAGGCTATTCTCGAACGTACGGCGCAATCTGCCGACAGCAAGCTTTGCCAACTCCTCAGCAACGTCGAGCTTGGCGACCAAACCCCCTCCGTTCTGATGCGCCACATGCGTCACCTGCTTGCTGGTCGCACCTTAGATGATTCTATTTTTCGTCGCATTTGGATGGATAAATTACCCCATTCAATGCAACAAGTACTCGCCCTACTCGATGATGATGTTCCGCTGACCAAACTCGCGGAGCACGCAGACCGCATCCAACAATGTTACCCCGGTACTAGTTCGTACGCTGTAAACCAAGCCTCGACCTCAGTACCTCAGCATGCCGTCTCCCAGGTTTCGGCCTCACGATCCGACCGTAAACCTGACAGCCGTACACACCGAAAGTCCACTAAATCGCTTGGTACCTCATCCCCGCGGTCTACTTCACCCACTCAACCAATTCGAGACGTTACAGACCACAGAGATGACGACCTGCAGGATCTTAAAGATACTGTGAGGTTATTGTGCTCTCAAGTGAGCACGATGTGTTCCACACTCAACCGGCTTCAAACCGGTCGTCCCTCTACAAGCCGCAACCGCTCTAACTCAAAAGAGCGTGCAGACGACAAAGTCTGCTGGTACCACCGAACATTCGGCCCGGATGCTATTAAATGCGTCTCGCCTTGTTCTTATGCTCGACGTTCACGTTCGGGAAACGGCGCCGCCAGCCAGTAATGGCGACGACTGGTGCTGGCCACTCGCGACACAGTCGCCTGTTTTACGTGACCGACAAGTCCACAGGGTTCCGTTTCTTGATCGACACAGGTGCAGAGGTTAGCGTTGTACCGCCCCCTCGTCGTCATCATCTCCAGCCATCGCAGTTTACACTGCAGGCTGCGAACAACACTTCTATCGCCACGTTCGGTCAACGGTCCCTAACTTTAGACCTTGGGCTTCGTCGCCGCTTCCAATGGGTTTTCATCCAGGTCGACGTCCAGTCGCCTATCATTGGCGCGGATTTCCTATCACACTTCGGCCTCACAGCCAATATTGTGCCGCATTTCGAAGCCCTTTGTTTTCAGCCCTTTTGTTGTTTGTGTCTTCGCAGGTTGGGGTAAACCTGACCCTATTGACAGGTACCTTGAAGACTGTGTTACGGATCTCAAGGAACTCCTCGCGCATGGCCTGTCTACTGGACTAAGTCATGGCATTGTGACTGTCATTCTGCATCAGATTGTCTGTGACTCACCAGCTCGTGCATACGTGAAACAAGTTACAGCTCACAATGGCACTTTTGGATGCGACAGGTATGCTTTCGCCTATTCGTTATAGGCAACCTTACAGGTGTTGTCACCAAGGGGTGAGCTTCATCAGACGTATGATATTTCCGACGTCTAGTGGCACGTTGCGGGATAATTCATCCTTACGAGCCCGCCGACAGAAGTTCCATCACAAAGGGAGGTCTCCCTTTGAAGACCTACCCATAGACATGATTAAATGTTTTCCACTAGATTACATGCATCTGGTGTGCCTGGGTGTGATGAAAAAACTGTTGCATACGTGGAAATGGCGTGGGCGCATCAGTGAACTGAATAACCTCATTGATGTTCGCTGTCGGTGTCTTCCAGTTGAGTTTGCACGTAAGTGCAGATCCCTGGAACACCTTAATTTTTGGAAGGCCACTGAGTACCGACAATTTTTATTGTACATAGGTCCCGTTGTTTTACCCTCTTTCCTACGTTCTGACAAGTACTACCATTTTTGATGCTTTCTACCGCTATTTACATTTTTCGTCAATAGCATGCAATTAGTCCTTGAATGACGATGAGGGTGTTTCCAGACCTCTTCATTTACGCGGCGGCTCAGACGCCATTTTACATAAAAATTACGTCTTATCAACAAAGTCCCCTGATAATGTGGTTCTAATCGGCTATAGGCCGTGTGAACTTACATCCATTACGGCGGACAGTATAGAATATAGACCCTTCCTTGATTGCCAAGCCCTTTTTACAACATCAATTTCTTCGTCCATCTGTTTTATGTTTAAAGCTTCCATATTAGAGGAATTTTCCCATAATGCATCCCTTGCTGACGTTGTTTGTAAATATGTCCCTTTTAAGATGAACAGCACATTTTTACTTATCCCTCTTTTACATACTTTTTTTGGAAAATAAAGATTTTTAAAAAAATGTGCGCTTCTCCTTTTATACTACACTAACTACAGTGCAGGATGTACTCACAGTTTACTTTGACTTCAGATGTTCCTCGTCGTTGAATTTTGCCATGAGAAAACGGTTGGCGTAGTGGCAGAATCCTGGTTACACACCACGGACCATAATCTCACGATGTGGCCATCTTCAGACGCAGTGAGTAGGCGGTTGTTATCCCGGCAGGAGCCTCCTCCGGAGGGTACACCGTTGTACCCCATACGGGTCCTCGGACGGTACGAAAGCTTACAAAAGGTCCGTCAGTGCGCGAGGCATGCCGAGGACAAGTCCAATCTCCCAAGTTGAGAGCCCACACATATGGGCAAGGGGTACAGGAAGAAGTAAGTACACACTATTAGTAATTATGTGTTATCTAGGATTCTGCGTGAACTAACAACCGAGTCTGAGGAGGAAACCAGCGATGTGGAGAATATCCCACCGCAGACTCCCACGCCGCCCTCGAAAAGCTTATTGGGCTGGCCCACACTCACTCAGTAATATCTTTTACGTAAGATTATTTTAGAGTGACTTCCACTTACTCTTCGCCCACTCTTGCGCCTGTGCAGACGATTACAGCAGTGCCGCGCTCAGACGAGCAGCGCCAAACGTCTTTGGAGGCGAGCGTAAGTGCTCTCAGATCCGAGATGTACTCCCGCTTTTAATCTCTAGAGTCGCTTATGTGGCAGGAGTTTACATTGGTCAGGCAACTTATTGAGAAGTCAAGGTAAGACCGTTCATTATGGCTCATTAAATTTTCTTTAGAAAAGAAAACACTGACTTTAGACAAGTGTATCAACATGACACAGATTGGAATCGGTAAGATTGGTCTTCTTCACATTTTAAACTTTCACTTAGTAAACGAGAAGGAAAGAAAGCAGTGGACCGCAGCGTGATACTAACAAAATTAGAGCAAATCGAGGCCGCTACTTCTGACACTCGCCGCACACTGGTTAGCGGTGAGGCAGCCACGGGGTCTGGTCTGCCACTATGCACAGACGAGGCCCTCCGGTTGTATCTCAAACGCTTTGAAAAAGAAGAAACAATTTTGCAGGATAGCGTATGATTACGGTCGAATTAATTTACACTTTGCATTAATGCAGGGAGAACCCTGGACGTGGCAGCAAGATGGTGCAAAGCCACACACTGCCAATGACACTGTCGCCTGGCTCCGAGTTAACACTCCAGATTTCATCACACCCCAGCAATGGCCATCCAAGAGCCCTGACCTAAATGTAATGGACCTTTGCCTTTGGTGTACTCTTACAGGAGGTTCAGAGACGAAGAATAGGAATCACTGATATTGAGTCAATAAAACATGTGTTGATGGACACATGGAACAACATCCCTCTTGATGTCATTCGTCGAGCAGCTCAGAGCTGGATGGATCGCTTACGTCGCTGTTCTGCAGTTAATAGACAGCATTTTGAGCGGTATCTGTAACTTGTTATTAGGTAACAGTTTGTTAATTACACAATAAAGTTGTTAGTTATGATTGTAATCAATAATTTTTATTTTTATAACAGTATAAACATTATCAGAAATTTAGGGGTTTTTCGTGGGGCACCCCGTAGATAAAAAGGTAGCAGTGTACTGTAGATATGACCTCATGATCACAAATGCAGACAAACAAAGCAGACGATTAGAGAGGATGGTATAGGATAGTAAATTACCCCGTGAATGGAGAGCAAAAATGGGTGGCCCAAATTCGAAAGCATGGCCATGCGCGGTCCGTATACTATGCTTTAATTAAACACAAAACGGCCGATTTAGTAGAATGGGTCGTGAAGAAATTCATAGGCTGCACAGCCAATGAAATACGTACGGTTTCGGTCGATAAGGATGCTCGTGAGATAAAAGCCTGGGAGCAAGTATTTCACGAAGTGAACATTCGCATCTTAATATGCACATTTCACGTTCTTCAGACATGCAGGCGAAAGGTTGTAAGGCTATATGGAGGACTTACAGCCGACAATGCTATGGTTTTTGTTAGAAAGGCTGTGTATACATTAAGCCGTTCAAGATATAGAGGTATATTGCGGCACATCCAAGCCAATTATCCTGAGTTGTGGTCTTATATGGAGGCCAATTGGTTAAGCTGCCAGCACACGTGGGCTCACCATGCCCGCGTTAAGGTCGTCACTTATGGGGACAATACAACGAATACGACCGAGAGTCTTAATCGTAGGATAGAGGAAGTATGCCAACGGTACAGTAATATGCCGAATATGTTCGGGCGCGATGCCGGATTGTGTAAAAAACCTTTTGCACTCAGTGGAGGTGAAGAATGTTGACAGTGAAAGGTTGGAGGCGGAAGAATATGTCCGCCGAAGGCATAACGACGGGTTTCCCCTACATGTAGCAACTATATGTAAGAGGCTGACGGATTATGTGTCAGATAAATTCCTCGAGCATATTGAAGCCACCAGTGGGGTTAGCAGCATGAGTGAGTGGATGGACGTGTGTGGTTGCCGATTCTCATCGAATTGGGAACTACCTTGTATCCATATAGTAAACTGCATGGCCGCGAAAAACGCTGACCCCGAGATCGTTTTGAGTTGCAGTCGTTGGTTGACTACCAAGGAAATTTGTGAAGCTAGTCCTTTTGAAGAGACGGTTGTTCCACGCCCTGTAAGTAGTTTTACAGAGGGCGTGATTGTAGGATGTAGGCAGACTGTGTACACAGAAGCCTATAAGTATACGGAAGCGATGAGAATTCTAGCTCCCGTTATTAAAAAGATGACGAGGAGCGGTACCAGGCGCTTCACTAGAATGCGTCGTGTAGCGGACGCCTTCGCCGAGTCTATGATGAATTTTCCCTCTGATTCCTCTGATGAGTCGCCTTCTATCTCTCCGAAGCGGGCAGAAGACGAAGGGGATATCAGAGAAGGGCCGTCGGTCGCGCGTTGTGTTATGAGAGCGGAAGGCAACATGTGTATGCACACGTCGGGTATGGTAATAACCAGCCCATTTTTGCGTGGCACAAGGACGAGTTGCTTCCCAATCTTCACGTCCGCGGTCATTCTCGTGTGAGGGTACCGACAGTAAGACCTTTAGCCAGAAGTAGTTCTTATAACGCAGCTGCTAACCAGGCTGCTAGTTCGACTTCTGGTACACCTATTGTGCGAAGTAGTAACATACGATGAGCCTCTGACGGTTCTCCTGATCAAGAGAACCCTCCTTAATCGTCTGTGATAGAGGGCAATTTGCATGTGAGGCCCTACCATGGCTGTGATTAATTAACTCTGATCTCAACTCTGTTAGTCTTTCACCGTACGTGATTAATTGGTAGCGTGGCCCTGATTTCCTACCTCGTAAAGCTGGATGCGGCAATGCAATTCCCGGCGGCATCTGAGCAAACAGGTTTTGTTAACTTGCGGCCATGCGTGCAGTCAGTGGTACTCAGTCTAGGGTACTCGACTTCTCATTCTTCTGGACTGTTCGGCTATTGCGTACTGAATAACTCGACTATATCCCAACCACGAGACTAGCATCCTGTTCGCATGGACAGGCTAGTAGTTCTCACTACGATAGAAGCCACAACACTGACGATAACACTGGGGCGGACTGAAATCCAACCTTTGGCCTCCTCGTGGTGTGTAACATAGGTATACCCACGGCTAACAGAAGGCAATTGCAGGTACTACCGGGGACGAAATTTGTAACACAATTTTCAAGAAACTTTATGGATAAAACACGGCGAGAGAAATCAAGGTCCCAGAAGATGATGCACGGTACATGCATTTAACAGTCGTCTGCAAACGAACACAGGACAAAATAGGGTGGAAATAGCCATGACAAAACAGGTCATAGCACTTTCCTAGCGTTTGGGCCTACCTTCGAAGGCAGCTTAGCAAATAAGTCTGTGTTTGCTGTATATGTCCTAATATTGCAAGCGGACGAAGCAGTTAAGACTGAGTTCTATGAACACCTTCAAGCTACAGTGGCCAGGATACCCCCAAGAGATTTGCTCTTCGCCGTTGGAGACTGGAATAACAGAACTGGCCCATGCGATGAAACTACGAGGTACATTCTAGGAAAATACGGGCTGGACCAAAGTTGCGACAACACAGAACGACTGGTAACGTTCGCTGATAATAACCACATCGTCGTTGCAAAAATTAGATTTCAATACCCCCGTCGGTAGTTGCAAACATGGCATTCAAAAAATAGTCGAACGGCAAACCATCTTGGGATGCTCAAGGTGGGCCAACTCAGCATTCGAAAGCCGATCGTGTTGAGGTGCGGAAGTTGGATCAGACCGTGTAGTTTTCTATGCCCGCTTCAAGCTGCGCTTGTCAAATCCGAGTTAAAGATTGCCCCCGAAACGTGTGAACGTTATGCACTATTGAAGACATTAACCCGTTGAACGGGGTGTCACTGCACGGTGCAGCGATCAATTCACCGTTCACGTCCATAATCAAACCTCGCCTGCTACTCAGTGGCCACAAGGTGCGATGAACAACAACAGATAGTACCGAGAGGGGACTGGATCTCCAAAAAATGACCCTTTATCTTTCGGTGTAAGCTAGGATCGTTCGGTTGTCAAACCCAGAGGACTACCGCTCATTGAGACGTTAAACTAGGCGATCAGCAAGATGTGACCGTCAGAACTACTTGACCGAGTTAACTGGCTCCATGGAATCAGCTTAAAACTGTGGTAACTTCCATCAGCTCTATTACCTATCACGAAAAGCAGCTGGCAAACATAAACCACCTTGCACCACCGTTCGAGGTAACTCGGTTCAAGTGATAACTGACATGGCTGGCAAAATTTATCGATGGTGAGAGCACTTCAGTGAGCTACTGGATCTGCCCATACGTTAATCTGCGAACCTACAGCTGTCGACTGGAATTCTGTACGATATTCACTGCAAACCACCTACAAGAGCAGAAGTGGACACGGCATTGCAATGACTGAAAGGTCGGATGGCAACGGGTAAGGACAGCATCCCAGCGTAAGTTGCCGTTCTGCTTTGACAGAATCACTTTGTCAACTATACTTGAATATATGAACTACAGAAGTCATCCTCAAATTACATTGGCATTACTCCAACCGATATAGCCACCATAGTGTTTGCGACCATTCTTTTTCATAGATTTTCCATTGAGCGCAATCTTCGCACTCGTTCTAAGGAAGGTTTTATCCAGGCATAGGACTTGTTGACCAGATGTTCATTTTACGTCGCATACTGGAACATAGACACCAGAATCGATAGATCACTACCGGAGTTTCATTGACTTCACGACCACCTTTGATTCCATCGAAATAGTAGTTTCATGGCAAATCTTGCTTGCTGACGGTATGCCAATAAAGCTGCTGAATCTAATCGATGTCTACTACAGCATAACATCAGCCGGCGTAAGAACCCTTTGTGAAGAGTTAGATTCTTTCTCACTGACTTTTGGTATTCGACAAGAATGCACTATCTCCCCAGTTCTCTTCAATGTTTTGGTTGACTGGGTGATGCATTAATCAATTCTACCTGACAGCGGATGTAAAACGAGCTCTGAAGTCAGAGTACCTGACCTGGAGTATACCGATGACATCTTCGTACTTGGTACTACGCCTCAGTAACAACAGCCAAAGATAGACCGAATCACCAGCTTCGCTGCAAATGGTCTGCCGATTAATATATGCAAGACGAAGTTCTTGACTACGCATCTTGGCACATCACAATCACTGCTTATCAGCGGTTAAACCATCGGAGAAGTTGGCTGCTTCTAATTTTTGGGCTCGACTATCCTAGCCAACGGACAGCCCAAAGAAGAAATTAGGAACCGGAGCCCGCATGCTCGAAATGCATTTAGGCTTCTAACCGCACCACTCTGGTCTCGCTCAGACATCAGCTTACGTAAAAAGCTGCTGATATACGAAGCATCAAGTGCTAGTATATGCCTGCAAATCATTACCTATCAGAAAGGCAAACATCCTATCACTCGAAGTTTTTCACCGTTGGTGTCTTCGACAACTCCTAAGAGTCTTCTGGCGGGATCGGATTTTCAATGTCGGACTCTATCGCAGTTGTCTTAAACTACGAAGTCTAGCATCATACATTGAACATCGCCATGGCCATGTCTTGCGCAAAGCATCGACAGACCTCTGCCGATTGGCCGGTAACTCCTCACGTAGTACAAACTGGAGATACCGACAAGATGGCCAACTGAAGACATGGCTCTACACTGCCCAGTCGGTCGTTAAACGTATGGACCCCGTAACTGTTTACGACTAGCGACACTAGAACAAACACTGGGTTAACATTTGCGAGGAGCTCGCTTCCGATCGCCGCTATTTGTGAAGCTAATTCATCCAACAGGAGCTAATCGGGTCACGCCAATTATCCCACTATGGGTAATCGGCGTCTATGTTTGTTGTACTCTGCCACCTACCATCAAGACTTCATGATAATGCTATCGTTTTCTGAAATCATGTTCCTGATATACTGGCACGTAAGTCGCTGACCGCATTTAAATGAATGGCATCAGCGGCCTCCACTTTACAGCCGTACTGGTATGCAAGCGGAAGCATTGATTTTTCGTGACCTAAATTATCCACTCAAACAGGCCTGGGACCTGTCGTATTGAGTATGACCCAAAACGCATTAACTATGTTTGTACTCAGTTTCTACGTCGGTGTTAGGCGATACTGTTCTCAGGCAAACAGGCCTACTTTCGACGAACACAGCTCACGTGAGCTCGAAATGACGTCTGAGTTAGTCTAACGGCACCCACCCTGCAGTTACTTCGGCGAAAAGTAGCCATAGTCATGATATCAACTGAACTGCACTTGTAGCTTGAAACTTGAACACTCTTCCTCGTTTAAAACGCTGCAATTTCGGAGGCGCTAATTATGAACTCTCACACGCACACATTGCCTGCGCGCACCCACTCAATTGACCGCTGCGTGACAGAAATGTCTCGCTAAATCAGAAAAGTCAAGCAAATACGGAACATCCACAGAATCCAGTACAAAACAACAGGACACACGCTAAGACGGATTTATACTCTTGTTTTTACCAGTCTGCGACGATAACAAATTAAGGGCAAACATTGCTGCTAACTTGCCAACAAAACGTTGCTAGGACTGTTTTTATAGAGCGTTAGTGCAATATCACGAGCAATCGCGCGGGCACCGACACGGCTCATACTATAGTATACCGAATACCACCTAACTGGCAATTTTCACCGTATCGGCGGAAACACGAGCCGGCCCTTTTATTAAGGCAGAGCAGGTAGGTAAGAATTAGTTACTCAGAGAAATGACAGATCTCAATGTGTAGAAAGGATGCGGACTGACGGGGCATAAAAATAGAATTTGATTACCTGCAGAAGAACGCAGGCGGAACCGCGAAGACAGCTTGAGGGCCACGTGCATAGGACTCGGGACAAACTGTAACGAATCGAACCCGACCGGTTTGAATCGATACTTTTGATGCGAATGCCCTTTTCCGACTTAAAAAATTCCCGTGTTGCACCAATCCGACTGCGATAAGTACTATGTTTTAACCTATTGCACTCCTCCTATTTTTCTGACATGCCTGCTTTCTCGTATGATGAGATGTAAAAGGATTAATACAAAAGGTATACATATCTATACCTATTTGATTGGATTGCATGACACGCGCGACAATGTGCCCAATCAAAGAGTCGCTTAATTACCGGAAAAGGCTCTTCATGTTAAAGGTACCGATTCAAACAAAACAAATAATTAAACTTAAAGAATTAATTAAGAATTATTTATAAACATTTGTGAAGGAGATAACTAGGTTATCCGATATCGCTGCAACCGCTAGGCCATTTGAATCCAACATGCCAGGCAGCATGGTCCACCCCAGGGCAGACATTAAATTGACCATCGACAATCGCCCAACCTGCATTTGGAAAAGTCACCAGAAGTGTGCGTATGTCTCCGTAGAACGTATATATCAACTAAAGTGACTTAAAGTGACTGACTAAAAGTTTCAGTTTGTTATTTGGGAAGCATGGGTGCCGACTCCCGACGCGAATTTGGCTCAAAAACAAGCATTCGAATGACCATCTCTTTTCAGATGACAAAAGCGACCCCCCCCCAGATTTGTGGACCTTTGCTTTTGAGCCATCTCCGTAAAAGAATTAAGCATTTCCTGATTGTCTGCCTTAGTTCTACATTTCCGGCTCTTGAGCATTCCTGTTCCTCACTTTCCTCCTGAAAATGTTCTGGATTGAACGCCTCATATACTTCGCTTTTTCCTTGCATACATTTTGTTGCTGCTCACTTTTGCGATTATTTTGCGAACCGAGCAAAAATAAAGCATTTTCTAACAATTATGATTTCCCTTTTTTTGTTTTGTGAAACTTCCACCCATCGAAGCCAATTCTTGCATAGAAGTGGATCCAGCTAAGTCGCCATTGCCTAACCTCACTGTTTAAAATTGGGAGTAGTCCTAAAAATCATAATAACGTTTAAGAGAGCTATAACTAGTTTTCTTCATTCAGGACAACTGTCACGAATTTTGGGTGCTCACTCGGTGGAATCTCTCTTTCACTGTGACGGCGTTCGTGGACTTTGAACCCCACCCGGCTTCATGCTGAAGCAGCAGCCCGCAGTCTGCTAACCCTTCAGCCGATAGCACGCAACTTTTGCCGACAACCATTGAAGGAAGACTGAGAACACTGTGTTCTTGTGCCAAACCTCTCCGTCTGGAACTAATGTTTTTAAACGATATGAAACATTTCTCCTGCTGATGAGTCAACGCAGCTGACAACTGTACATTTATTCCGTTTGTATCATACCTTTTGTTTCGTCCTTTGCTTTCTTTGACTGTATCCAGTAGTCACGCGTACGCCAAACCAGTGATAACAACTATCAAGGTAGTACGGTACTATTAAGAGAAAATAGTACAAAATAAATACACAAACCTTAACAATGGATATTCCACGTCAAGAGCAAAGGGAATCCGTCAAAAGGGTATGTGTCCGGTTTTATAGGATCCCAGGAGTCGGTTCCTGGGGGATCCAATTGGTCTGAATGCATTAGTCCAAGGGTGGGGAGGGTGGACAGACGCGAACAGAGACAATGATTTGCCGGCAAAGGGGGGGAAGGAACGGACGGGAACAGAGACAACGTTTTGTTGGCAAAAGGGGCGATGCAAGCGCTTGACAGACAGTTGTGGTGGGGTGACTTGACGAGTGGGTCTCGAATCAGCCGCGGGCACTGGGTCAAAAGGGGGGAACAGACGTCTGGGTCGACACCGCCGTCAAGCTGGTCGTAATGTGAGTGTCAACAAAGGGCCGAGACTGGGGGAGGGCAGTATTCAGTCATGTGCATTAGAGTGAGTCATGGGCGGCCAGCACTCCGGGGGGAAGGAGGACAGCCTTCGAAAGTGTAAACAATCATTTTGTAGTTCGGACAGGAGCCACATAGGAGAAGAGATGTGGAGAATTTCAAACTTGTTCAGCCGGAAATAACACCGTCCGCCAATTCTCCACGTACCGTCCACGTCGGCTCTGTTAATTCACCTACACTCAGCTCATGCAAAGGACATAACTAGTCGCTAGTGGAAATAGTTTGTATCTGCTCGTGACACTAGTACCACGTCCCCTACTTCCCTGTTTATTGTCTACCCTCTAGTAAACAAATCTTACGCCCATTTGTCTTCATAGCGCCGCCCGCCGTTCTCAAGTTAATCCCCCTATCTTATTCTCTTACACTATCTCTCAATCTCTCTTTCACTTTCACTCTGTCTTTTTCCCTCCTCTCTCTCTCTCTCTCTCGCCATATTAGCGTCTTCCAATAACTCTTATGGCCACATCGCGTACTTTCGGTTATCGAGACGCTCGAAACCCCTCAGTGCCGCGTTGTAATGTGGGAAGGTATCATTTTGGCCAGTGACGCCAAAGAACACCTGCCAAATAACGTGCTTGCTTCAGGCTCACGTAATATTGCTTATTTAAATCGTCAGTGTTGGGCAGCTCCCAGTTCTCTCGCTTCCACACTAAACTCTTCGATGAAAGTGGTTTTATTCGAGCCCATTCAACCTGCACTTGATTCAACGATTGTTGTGCACTGGCTCCCTGACACCAAGACAAGTCACGCTTCTGAGCAGACTGGAGGGTGTTCCCAAAATCTGGAGGTGGACTTAGGACGGTCTTGCTCATGTCCCAGGTGGTACCAATATATTGATTGCGTCTAACAAGTGACCTGATCGGTGCGGCATTCTTGGCCTCCATTTTATGCACAGAGGATGAACGCGCAATAGCCAGTGCACGTGCATTCTCTAACGAGTGACTCTCGATCGTTGCCAAAGTGTCCAAGAACTCGGAGTCGTACAACGGTTTAATGTGCTCCGTCCCATCACTCGCCCTGTTGGCAAGACGTTGATTGACAGCGTGCTGCAATATTCTGTCACATGCATATTCAAGCGATGTTTATACGGCAAACGGTCTCCCTGCATTATTCAGGCGCTGATCCTTTACCCAAAGAGCTTTCCCGATAGCAGTTCCCATGGGTGTGCCGATCTCACAATCGGTGAGCCCGTCCTCGCTTAGTCCGTTCAAGTGTGACCACGCAGATGTCAATTTCTTGGGGAATTGTTCCACGCACAATGCTGAGTCTTCAACTGCTAAAGCCTTTTCAATTTCAACTGGTTCAGGATCAGCCAATACACCAGTGGGAACAGGGGATGAAAGTTGAGAACCCGTAACAGTCGGTAGAGGTTAGTCCTCACGAAGGGCAAAATCATAACTGCCGTCCAAATCGGCGGAGTAATCGTGACCCGAACGCAACTTAGTGTCAGCAATGCACACGTGCGCAGAATGAGCCGAAGTCAAAGAAATACTAGGTAGCTCACTAGAAACGAATGCAGGGGAAGGCGACGAAAACATGGGAGCATGAAAAACAATCTCGGGAACATCGCCAACAAACTCTGGCGATCCTGATTTGCCTATGTTCACATGATACAGTGGACCCTTTTCCTGAAATTCATCCATTTTGCCAATGTCCCCACACTCGAAACCAAAATCCCCGTCCGAAGTCGGGTCTGCATGCAAGTCATTATCTGCAGACGACAGTTCCCCGTCACCTGACCCATATAAATTCGCGTCTACCAGAGGCATCTCCACATTCGCACGTAGGCCCTTCATTCTGGCGCTCGCGGGATTTGTTTTACTCTTGGCATTAAGGATCAAAAGTTCTAGGTCCGCTTCATGTTCATCTAACTCCGCTTCGCGTTTATCTGGATCAGTTTCCTGTCTATGTATCGCCACTAAGCGCCTATGTAGCTCCACATCCCACTGCGGGCCCTTAGAATTTAATCTAGTGAATTCCGCTTTGAGCTCGAAATAAATAGTAAAAAGTTCGTTCGCTTCGCGTCTACCTATCTCTTTTCTGCATCTATCAGATTTCGCCTGAAGCTGAGCAATTCTTAAGGCCTTTAAGGTTTTCTTATTCTTAAAACTAAAAAGGCTACAAGAGCTTGACTTACCAGAGCCGCCGTGGAGGTTCGAGGACTTGGCTGCTCCTTGACTAAATTTGATTGTTCCCTCTTCCTTGGGCATTTTTTCCAACTGTGTTGTTCCCTTAGTTCGCCAATCCGGCCAACGCTGCAGATCTTGAGTACGGCCGATCTGGCCAACGCACTCTGTATCCTGTTCAGCACTATCGATCCGGCAATTCCGCATTTGTGTTTAAGTACCGTCAAATACTTTCAATCCAGACGAATGCGAGACTCCTGCTTGTCCGGCTTGTCCGGTCAGATACTCGTATCGATGTTGAGTACTGGTTTGTCAGACCAAATACCCAGGTAGCACGGCCAATCCGTGTTAAGTACTGACGATCTGTCAGTTCTGCACCTGCGTTTAAGTACCGTTGAGTACTGTCAATCCAGCCAGGTGCGCGATTCCTTGTTCAGCACGATCGATCCAGCAGTTTCGCAGCTGTGTTTAAGTACTGTCAAGTACTTTAAATCCAGACAAATGTGAGACACCTGTTGAACACTGGCTTGTCAGGCCAATTATTCGTATCGAGGTTGAGTACTGGTTTGTCAGACCAAATACCCAGGTAGCACGGCCAATCCGTATTAAGTACTGTTTCGTCCTTTGCTTTCTTTGACTGTATCCAGTAGTCACGCGTACGCCAAACCAGTGATAACAACTATCAAGGTAGTACGGTACTATTAAGAGAAAATAGTACAAAATAAATACACAAACCTTAACAATGGATATTCCACGTCAAGAGCAAAGGGAATCCGTCAAAAGGGTATGTGTCCGGTTTTATAGGATCCCAGGAGTCGGTTCCAGGGGGATTCAATTGGTCTGAATGCACTAGTCCAAGGATGGGGAGGGTGGACAGACGCGAACAGAGACAATGATTTGCCGGCAAAGGGGGGGGGGAACGGACGGGAACAGAGACAATGTTTTGTTGGCAAAGGAAGGGGGAACGGACGGGAACAGAGACAACGTTTTGTTGGCAAAAGGGGCGATGCAAGCGCTTGACAGACAGTTGTGGTGGGGTGACTTGACAAGTGGGTCTCGGATCAGCCGCGGGCACTGGGTCAAAATGGGGGAACAGACGTCTGGGTCGACACCGCCGTCAAGCTGGTCGTAATGTGAGTGTCAACAAAGGGCCGAGACTGAGGGAGGGCAGTATTCAGTCATGTGCATTAGAGTGAGTCATGGGCGGCCAGCACTCCGGGGGGAAGGAGGACAGCCTTCGAAAGTGTAAACAATCATTTTGTAGTTCGGACAGGAGCCACATAGGAGAAGAGATGTGGAGAATTTCAAACTTGTTCAGCCGGAAATAACACCTTTGAAGGCAGGTTTTTTCACTTGAAAAAAACTCCCTATCTCGCCCAGTATTGACAAAAAAAACCTGAAACAAAACCAATACTGGCTGCAACATCGGGAGTTTGTTTTAGGTTTTTTCCGGTCTTCGAGGTATTGGAAGGCGCCCAAGAGGTGCATTACCAACTCTTTACAATTGCCTTTAAACTGGCATAATAAACCTATTATATTATATAACACGTTGACGTTCCAGTAGACCCCTGTATTTAAGATTCTTAATTCACTTCTGGACTCCAATTCATTTGAAAGCAACCTCACGAATTTACCTCAGATTGAGTCTGTGGTGCATTTAGTATCAACAGAAGTTTCAGATAGATCAAAACGTAGCTGTAATATAATCTTCCGCAACTTTCCTCAAACGAGTAATCCAATGGTAGCAATACAAAGCGTTTTTCAACAATGTGGGATAAGTATAGGCATAGTGTCTATCAAAAGACTAAATTCGCGAAGTAAAAACAAACCGATTTTGCTTACATGTTCTTCCCACGCCGAAGCTCAAATGCTACTGCAAAACTCTGAAATAAATAGGAGTTTCCGGAGTTTTAAAGCATATATAGGCCCTGACTTGACCCCAATGCAGCGCAGACAAGTTTTTCACAAAGACAAAGGGCGTAAACAAAGTCAGCCGCATATAGTCGTTGAGGACGGAAACACTCCACTAAATGCTACTTCAGAGGAACAATTAACGAGTTCCTCCTCATCTGGGAAGGAAAACGAAAACTATCAACGTAGCATCAGCTTAGATGACTTGAGAGCGACTTCTTCTAACTACAATAATGACAAACCGAAAGCAAATAATAAACCTACCGAAGCAATTAAGGGAAAGAATAAGGTTCAAACTAAAAGACCCCGAAATAGTACAACCCCATTAGACATGACCAACACTTATCCTGAATCTAATCAAGATACACCGATAAATAACAACACACGTCTAAACATGTCCATAAATAGCAATACCAGTCCTAACTCAACGAACCAAAGTAGTAAACCAGTGTTAGATTATCTCCCCCGAACAACCCAGAGAAGACCACCAGTCCCAAACAGAATTTCATATCAAAACGAATATCCGTATCTAAATGCACACCCTAAAATGACACCTAACCCCTTCTCTCAACCTATGTATCCTAGCCCATACACAAGACGACCACCGCACACCCAACCCTTTCAATATAACACACACAATCAACTCCCACCTCGCACAACTCCATACCTTCCGATAGTTACACAATGCCATCGAATTCCACCACTCTCATCACCAATTTTTCCCAATAATGCACAATTCGCCACAAATAGTCCAACACCACCATATTATCCACCAATCACACAATTTCCGCACATGAGCCCTCAACACAATCAACCAAGTAATAGGAATCCATTTTTTCACAACAGATTCCAGCTTTTGTATCCGACACCATAAGTGTTGCTCTTATTAATGCTAGATCGATAGTAAACAAAGTTCCACGACTTAGGACTTTTATTGACACACACAATCCCGATATAGTCTTTTTAACAGAAACATGGGTAAACGAATCAACCTCCAATGCTTCACTTTTTATAGCAAACTACACCTTCTATAGACAGGACCGTGCGAATAAACGAGGAGGAGGTTGTATGATCTACATTAGATCTACCATAGAACAGAGTGGCTTTGAGGTTCTCCAGGAGACGTTCAATGGCGAAGCGTGCTTTGCTATAATAACATCCAAAGCCCTTAAAAGCATTCTAATTGGATGTTTGTACACCCCTCCGGAATATAGTAATGATGACACTGGTCTTACAAATCTACTAGATATTCTTTCGAATATGCAAACCGAATATAAGATAATCGCAGGAGACTTAAACCGTCCAGAAATAAACTGGACAGAACTATCAGCCCCATCCAGACATGATGAATTATTATCATCAATTGTGTTTCATAACTGGACGCAAATAATAAGCAAACCAACCAGGGGAAACAATATACTCGATGTTATTCTCACCAATGATATCTGGCCCTTATATACGCACTACGACAGCTTAACCTTTGATAGTGATCATAAGACAATAATAGCAGTGCTCCCTCTTAGCATTAAAATAAGACCTGATCCTAGTTACACTTCTATAAACCCCAAAAATCTTGACATTGAGTCTATGAATAACTACATTAGGTCATTGGATTGGAGCTCTTTCCTCCTAACAGCATCTCCTCTAGAAGCTGTAAACATATTATATGCCACCCTTAATTTAATTCGAGACACCCTAATTGACGAGAGATCCCCATGTAAGAAATCACTAATCCCAAACTTCCTTTCCAAACGGCTAAAAAAACTTAAAAAACAACTCCACGACCCATGTATTAGTTATCTATCTACGCTCAGACGCATTACAGAGATTCACGAGTTAGCCCAGAACATTGAAACAAATAAGACGATAGCAGCAGAACTTCGGGCAATCGAGTCCCCAGAAGGGACAGCCCAAATCTTCAGGAAACAAATAAATAATCATCGAAAACAAGGCCCCCAAATCATGCTTGATGACCAAGGAATGGTAATAACAAATGACAACCAAATAGCAAATCTTTTCAACGAGTATTTCTCAACCAACTATTCAGTCGAGGAAGAACCAATCCCCCAACCAACAGAAATGACGGCACTAGTATTAAAAGAGATATTGTTTAACGAAGAAACTGTAGAGAAAGCTATCCGCCAACTGTCCAATTCCACATCATATGGAACGGATAGAATACCTCCTTGCATACTGAGACATATGACATATGCCCCAATACTTCTGTCTAACCTTTTCTCGTTACTGCAGTCAAATGGTACTTATCCAGAAATCTGGAAAAAATCATGTATCACCCCAATTTACAAAAACGGAAATCGATCCAATGCCCAAAATTATCGTGGTGTTCACCGCACATCAGTTTTAGCAAAAATCTTAGAAAAAATAATTTATAACCAAATGGTAGACCATCTGACGAATGTAAATCTCATACCTCCCTCTCAACATGCCTTTTTACCTAAAAAGTCATGTCAGTCCTGCCATCTCACTTTCTTGGAATTCGTCTCCAGAAATCGAGATGATGGGAACAGGGTAGCTACAATTTACTTTGATCTAAAAAAAGCCTTTGACAAAGTTCCACATAAAAGACTGATCGTGAAGCTAGTGAGTCACGGAATTCGGCCCCCCCTCCTTGATTTCCTCAAATCCTATCTTCACAACCGATTTCAAGTAGTACAACTTCGAAATATAGTATCAGAACCAACTCATATAAGCAGTGGTGTTTTTCAAGGCACTATCCTAGGTCCACTCTTATTTCTCATTTACATTCATGAGTTATCCACGATATCGACATCTGGTAAAACATTTTTATATGCAGATGACTTAAAACTCGCATATGCCTATAACAAAAATTCGATAAGTAGTGTGCATAGAACAATTGAATTAGACCTTCAAAAACTAAACGACTGGAGTGTTCAGTGGCAAATGCCGTTTTCACCAACAAAATGTCATCTCATGATTTTTGGACCACTAAAACTTCCCCCCATAATGTTTAGTGGTCAAGAAATAAAAGAGCTTACATCTTTAAAAGATTTAGGTCTTAGCTATTCTAATACTCTTGACTTATCCCCACATGTTAAACAAATCGCACCAAAAGCCAATCGACTATGTGGCTTCATAAGTAAAAATTTCACATTAATTACACTTAAAACTAAACTTTACAAAATGTACGTTTTACCTATTCTAGATTACTGCTCAATATTTTTCGGTACCATGTCATCAGATGACAGACAGAAACTAGAAAAAATCCAGCGAAGGTTTACCAGAGTTCTGTGTAAACGCGATGACGCCCGAGACTCCTATTCAATAATGTACAATAGATATGGCCTTAAACCCCTCTGGCAAAGGCGACTCCAAAATGGTTTAACTTTCCTATTTAAAGTGACACATAATCAGAACATCCTTAGCAATAATATGTTAACAAATCAAAACGGCTCCCGTCCCACTAGAAACAACCAACATACAATTCATAACGCTAAAGCTAGGACGGCCCAGCGATCAAATTTCTACACCATAAGATATGCGATCATATGGAATGCCCTACCCAACGATATTCGCAAAAGCCACAGTATAGCCGAATTTAGAAGAAAGACCAAACAGTTATTATCAAATGACATGACGCATATATTTCTGAACAAAATAGGACACTTTGCTAACCAGTTCTTTGACGTCCAATTCGGACCAAAAGGGATCTAACGGTCCAGGAGAGTTCCCGAACATTTTGGAGAAAACTGGCAAATGCTGGAAGCTTTCCAGTCGACGGTTTCCAACGCTGATAAAATCAAAGCTTAAGCAAAATTGTGCCTTGCCTCCTTTTCCAATCCTTAAATAAAAACAAAAAACAAAAACTAAGAACAATTTATCGATTCCAATATTCCTCTACTAATATCTAAATGTTTATAAAAAATTATTATGAAAGAAAATAATTTTCTCTTCAACTATACTAAAATAGATATTGTTTCCATTTATTTTGTATCAGAAGTATAAATACTAATGATGTAAATCTCAATCTCACTTAGATATTCGACAAACGAAAGGCCGAATGTCTTCTGCCGATACACTTGAATGACGATGGTGCTTCGCAGCTGCCTCGACCCACCTCAGACATCTGCAACGTCCCATCTAATTAGCAAACTTGTGCCACTGGACAACGATTGTAATCTCCGCATCGAGCAGACCCATGCAATATGGTAGACGCCATATCCTCAGCTGATTTTTTCACCTTCAAACTGACCGCGGCTAAGTATACCTCATTTAAAGGACATAACAGTTTTTTCCAGACCCCAAGTATTCTTACTATAAAACCGTAACACCTACAATGTATAGATATTTTATTTCATGTTTTTCTAGATTTGCTTCCTAGAAGTCAGGTTTTTTTCACTTAAAACAAACTCCTTATTTCGCACACTATTGACCTAGCAAAAGACCAAAACAAATACAATGGTCACTGCGAAAGAAGGGGTTTGGGTTAGGTTTTTTCCTGCCTTCCGGGGTTTTTGACGGCGCCAAAGATGTGCTTTACAAATAAACCTTATTTTTACTCGCTGCTTAATGTCATTTGTGAATCAAGTTTTACAGTGTATGTGCCTTACCATTGCTAGACTTTGTCAAATTAATCACCCACGATTTTCTGTTTGTGCGCTGAATCTTTACTGAGCGCTTTCTAGGCTTCCTTATATCGAGGAAATGACAAGGAACCAATGGGAGGCTGGCCCTTTCGTCCTTAGGAATAAATTTCTCCATTAGATTGCATTGAACGATGCCAATACGTGCTTTTGAACATGCCTCCATCGATTGGTACTTGCGGTGTGAGATTTCTGATTTTTAATGTTTGTTATTTTTTGGTCAAATCCATTTACCTAATATTGTCCACAGGCTTTTTCTCACCCTGCTGTAGCATTAATTATTTTGCTTCTTGTGTTGTTGTTGATAGATATATGTTCTGTTCTTCGAACGCTGAAGCTTTGATCTAATTCTCTCAGTTACTTTTAAACCTGAGCACACAGTGAATATATCCAAAGTAAGATTGGTTAATTTAGCTACTTGTGTATGTATTGCGGGTTGCAGTCTAAGCCTCATAAGCGGTAGAATATCACCGGAAAATATATTTCATAAATGGATGTTGTGACTGCTTCTGCAAAAGATGAAGTTTGTTCAAACGTCAATACAACTGCATTTTGACCGTGGCCAGCCAGAATAACCGGTGGCTGAGGCAATGTTCCGTTAGCATAGGCAATTACCTTTGTGATTGTCTGATACTCATTCCTGTTGAAAGCTTTTTCTGAAAATTAACACAGCATTCAGGTTTACACAACCACCCACGGCCCCGGAGAACATGACCGTCCAAAACGAAATCGTGACCCGACTCCTTGTCCGATAAACAGTGAGGGGGGCATGCCAGCTGTTAACTCCGAAAAGATGAACGTTTTGCCTAAATTCTTTGTCTGTGTATACAGAGGAGCTACCTTTTGATAAAGAAGTACCGCAATTTATTGCCACACAAACAGCTTCGAAATAAAAACAGTAAAAAAATTCCGTCTATTTCCGATGGGCCGTAAGTGGTGTTTTTAGGTAACAGACTGAGTGTTTTATGTCTAGTCGGAAAGATTTTGTATGAGGAGGAGATTCGATCGCTGGGACAACACTTTCATTCGCATGAAATGCTTATATGTGTCGTAGATTCTTTATAAGAGACATGAACAGAAAGCAGTAACAAAAATGGGTAACATATGAAAAGAAAGTTGCAGTATTTATAGGACGGAGTTACTACTGCACACTTATGACAAATAACGATAATTGCCCTCTTATGTGTTGATATACTGATTATTGGCGTGCGGGTAATAAGTTTGCAGTCATGACTCTGCCCTATAAATAATACAAATTTCGGTGCATGTGTTATCCGTTTCTGTTGCTGCTTTCTGTTAATGTCTCTAATGAATAATCCGCGACGCATATACAAATTTCGGGCAAATAAGAATGTTATCCCAGCGATTTAATCTTCTTCTCACTTTTTTCTAGATCTCGTGCGTTTGCTTGCATTGGTAGCTTTTTTATGTAAAAAACTCACCCATCCTTC
The DNA here is from genome assembly GCA_036362985.1 of Ligula intestinalis. Classification (NCBI taxonomy): domain Eukaryota; kingdom Metazoa; phylum Platyhelminthes; class Cestoda; order Diphyllobothriidea; family Diphyllobothriidae; genus Ligula; species Ligula intestinalis. Next base: position 47,410,307 of record JAYGXS010000005.1, read on the forward strand.
TGGACGACACTTGCGTACACACAAAGAAGATAAAATTCGTTTGTCACCTCTTCCTTTTAAATACATGACGTGGATTATGGGACACGCCCTATTACGACGTTTCGCTTACGATTAATGGTTGAGCTCTTTATTGCCTCGCATGAACTCAGATGATAATTCAGCATTGTGGCACCTCTCGCTCATGATGGCACTTTCAATGTGAACTGATTTCACCCGAAATTGGGGTAATGGGACGTAAATTATTGTGTGGCGTACTAGCTCTGGCACGACCACTCGTTTTTAATGTCCTCAAAAAGGACGTTACGAGGAACGGATCCAGTTGATGGACCTACTGTACCAATCGCCATTCAGACCAAGTGATCACTTGAGCTTTCTTTTGATTACCCAATGCTTTCCAAGGTAACTGCGCTTAATCGGTGGAAGGAAATCATTTGAAAGACAGACTATCCATTTTTGAGAAAATAAGTGCCAGAGGTATCATGGAAAAGAGCACTTTGTCTTGGAGCAGATGAATATGGGATAACTTTCAGTTTGATACTGAAAATGTTTGTTTACCTCAACTGTCCTCTCGGATAAATAAATAAATTTTATATTTAAGGCCTGGAGGGCCTCGTCATTGCAAACTTAGTGCTGTGGAAAAATAAATACAAAGTTGATAAATGCTGCTCTCCGTGAAACAACCACATAGGCAGCGGGAGCGTTTAGTAGTGTTGGTAGGTAAATTCATGTTTATCAACATATCGTCGTTTTAAAATAGTAGTCAACACTCTCTGAACGCACGGTGAACTAAGGAGGAAGCAGTGAAAAAAACTCTTACCCTTAAAGCTGGGGCGGAGTTCAGCGAACCCCTGCTTAAAAAACAAAACGTAGGCGAAAAAACTGCTTCAACAAAATAAAGGGGGTTTGTTGAGAGTATTGATTGTAGTAAAAATAGACAGGACTGTTGATGAGAACGTATGTGGGTTGGAAACGCTTCTTGTAATTGGAGAAATCATATAACAACAGAGGCTGTCGCTCACCACTGTAACACCACCCGACTGGCTTCATGATCAACCATCAGGGAGGTGAGACCGGAGGAGGCCATCGCGGACAACAGGGTGACAAGAGAGTGAACGGCAGAGATCACCTGATCATCAACGAAACGCCGGAGATGCGACCTTGTAGACTGCGGAGTCCAGCAATGAGCTGGCAAAAATAGCAGAACCGCCATGAGAATGACTAAAGACCATGAAGCCTATCGTCAGGGTTGTAAAACGGAGAATGGAGAAAACGGCAATGATGACTGGACAGAGAAGTGGACGAAACATCGTTGCAACTATCACTCAAAAGAGGAAGAAATTGACACATATGAAAAACAGTGTTATGTACACATGACCACTTCAGATACCAGGGGGCCCTTTTCAAAGTCCAAAAGTTGTGTGCTTGGGAAGGAGATGGATAACAAGGACTTTATATCTTCCGAAGTTAAGTGTTTATGTAATTTGACTTTAAAAACTGCTAAGTTAGACGACAGCCTTATTTCGAGGGGAATATTATTCCAGAGGAAGGCATATTTGGACGCAAAGAAGTGAGAATGGTTCGAAATGGAGCTTAAGGGGGGTGCAATTATCCTGGAGGAATTACAAGTGACATAAGGTCTATCTGCGGGAATTGAAGCGTTGATTCGTGGAAGATTAGGGGTATAGTTAACGCGAAAGATGAAAAAGATGGGTCATTGGAGCCTGGAACGGACTCCCGGAAGATGTGGTCCTCTCAAATACTGTTGACATTTTTAAACACAAACTTGATTCTCATTTGCTGAGAAACTGTGGCAGATATAATGAACAAAGTGTCAGTAGCAGCACCTTGCAACTGGCTCACACTTATCGCTGATGTTAAGCCTACATTTGTACATTTGTATTATGTACTATTGTTACGGCGGACCTATTATGCGATTTTGGTTATGAATAGGGAGCTCAAGGACGAAAGCCTTCTTTCCGTAATAAAGTGACTTAAGGTGACTTAAAGAGAGGCCCACTTCGAGTCTTCTGACCCAAATAAATGTCATGTTCACTAACTGTTATCTCTCCGTATAAGAAATAGTGGATTGAGGAAGAGCAAACATTTTGCTAGCAAATACCCTCCGTACATTTTCAATCTTACCGCGGTCAGAAGCATTCATTAGGCCAAAAAGGGGACAGCAGTATTCTAGGATGGGTAGAACATACATGCGATAAAGTTTTAATTTTATTTCCAACAAGAAGAAATTATGCGATATAAAACCACATATCTGTGCAGCCTTTATTTATTTTATAAACGCATATACTTGCCGTGTCCTTAGAAAATGAGTATATGCATTTCAGGTCATCTGCATAAATGAGATCGTGTAATTTTTTTATACCAGTCGAAATTTCGTTTTTGTATAGAATGAAGAATAAAGGACCCAAGACAGTGCCTTGAAAAACGCCACTCATGATCAGCTGAGCAGTGGAGTAACTTTTACCTAGGAGGACCTTCTGGCTGCGGTTAGACAAGTAGGAACCGATGAAGTCGAGGAGAGGCGGACGGATGCCAATGGCTTCCAATTTTACCAGAAGCCATCTGTCGAAGGCTTTGCTCAGGTCAAAGTAGGTAACAACCACGGATTGCCGCTCGTTACGGAGGGAAGTGACGTGGTTAAGAAAAGCTAAGTGACACGTCTCGCATGATCTTCCGGGTAGAAAAACATGCTGCGCGTCGCTTAAAAGCTTATTTTTTAGGCAAAAGTCGAGAATAAGATTAAAAATTATCATCTTCAGAAGTTCAGCTAGGGCCGGAGTTTTATAAACATCGCGGTAGTTATTTATGTCCGAACGAGATCCTGATTTAAAGACTGGAATATTAATGGATGGCTTCCAAGTGTCAGAAAAGTAACCATTTAAGAGATAGACTGAAAATATATGCCTAAGTAATTTGGAAAAGGTCGACACTCTTTTGATAACTGAACTGGGGATACCATTAGTTCCCGAAAAGCGCTAATTTTTAGACAAATTATATGCTTACGTATTAATCATATGGAGGAATCAATGTTCCCGAGAGTATTGCCTGAGTATGTTCAAAATGACGGGACCTGTTCGGATTCCGTCGTAAAATTCTTCGCAAAGAAAACATTGAACAATTTAGCCTCGTCAGAATCATCGAGTACCAATGTTTTATTTTCATTGAGCAATGGGGGTATTTCAATTCCTCGTTTTGTGGAGGACCTACGACGAAACAGTTGTGCAACCGACTTTGCAGAGTTAACCTCACTCAGGGCGCAAGATTCCCTGTGCTGGTCACGCGCAAGACGAATCTTTGACGCTAATTCGAAGATCTCTGCGATCCTTGGATGCACAGACAGCGAACTAGTAGATCGATCTTTCAGCTGCCGCCTCAATTTCTTTAGTCTGGGCAAAAGAAAATGAGGGACGGTCGATTCTGGTGTGTAGGGTTTCGCAATTTTTGTGGGCACTAATTCCAGCATTTTATTAGAAACGACCGACATGAGTTGAGAAAGATATGCGGGGTCGTTAATGGAGGAGAGGCTCTGCTCATCTAATAAGTCAAGAAAGTTGGTGATTGAGCTTAAACCTGCGAAGTCATATGCCTGATAGGTACGACTAGTGCTAGCCTTTTCCGTAGAAGGAAGCAGAAGGCAACAGTGAATTAATGTGTGATCACTTTTGAAGATGTCCTGCTTAAAATAAACGAAGAGAGGGGCAATACCGTTTGTGAAAATCAGATCTAGGATATGATTCTGTCTTGTTGGGGAACTAATCAGTTAAGACCAGTTAAAAAACATTAATGGCATCTAGGAAAGGCTGAAATCTAGGTGGAAAATTGTTTGAAAGCCAGGAAAATTAAAATCTCCAGCAATAATTTTAACTTCAAAAGTGGATTCTGAAATAAACTTGAATATTTCACACAAATTTGCATCTTCTTCAGATGAAGAGTTAGGAGGATTATATACATATCCGATAATCGCCTTTTGCCGGGGCGACAGGATAATAGAAGTGAAACAGTAATTTCCAGAGAAGGACATGCTATTTAGATAAAACGGAAAGTGCCTAAATGACGTTCGAATATAGAGAAGACAACCACCACCATGGTTATGAATGCGATCGTGACGAAAGAGATCATACTCGTCTATGATAAAGGAGGAGTCAGAAATGATTGGATGGGTCAAAGATTCTGTTATGCATATAACATCGGACGTCATTGCAAAAGCAATAGCTCGCAGTTGAGCCATTTTATTCATAACAGACCAGGCATTAAGCAATATGACATCTAGTATGTTTTGAGTGGCAGGACTATGGCTATCGTTACTCATAAAAAAGAATTTGGAGGTGGATAGACAAACTGCTAGCCATTTTTATTCGGGGAATAAGTACTGACGGCTATGGAGCTATTTCCATATGGGTAGCCAAAAAATGGATGGCTGATAAGCTCTGAGATATCTAGGGGCCTCGCTTTCTGGCAGGGAAAATGAGGAGAGGATACACCAAAATAATCTTCTGGGGCGTTTGGGAGGAATGGGGGGAGGCGAGAAGGCATGTAGAAGTTTGCAGGTTTGGGTGGTAGAGGATGGGTAAAGGAACTGATGGGGGGGGGACGGTGACATAAAATTAGTGTCGGGGCTGCTCGCGTAAGGACAAGTGGTCTTAATCAGTGAGTGTCCTGTACGGCAACTCCGATTAGATTTAAAAATATACCAGCACGGGCTGCTGCCGTGCAAATTAAATTTATCGTGGTTCGGGCCCGGCGTGTTCAATAACGCATTATACGGGGGAATAAAATAACTCGCCCGGTCAAGGGAGGAACTAGGTTGTGGCGGGGAAGCGCTCGGCCTTAACGCTTTCGACGGTGTTGGTGACATTGTTGATGAGCTTGTTGCCGAGTTAGAGGTAGCGGAATTTATCGATCCTTGGACAGAGAATGTACTTAGACAAGTTTTAATTGTAGTAGATGATGGAGTAGTGAAGCTTGAATGTCCCGACATCAAGAGGGATGGGCTTACTGGTGCACTGATGTTTATGGGCCTATGACTATACATTCGGGGGGCAGGGATAACGGGTGTACTGACGTTAGTGAGTGTATGACCAGATATCCGGGGTGGAGGATTAGCGAGTGAATTAACCCTATCGGGACTACGAACATATTAAGGAATAGTAGGCTGAGAAGTCACTGGTCTATTGGACTGGAGAGCCACATTTCTTCGCTCCATTGGTGTAAGATCTCCACAAAGGAAACTTTTAGTCATTTCTAAATATCGAGAAATGCGACCTCGTTGAGAAAAGATTGGGTCCACCTCGATCGGTGAAATTTTTTTAACTAGGATGGGCGAGTTTTTGCTACGCGATTGGAGACGCTTTGCTTCCGCAATTTGTAGTTGAAACCACCCGAACATAGAAAATCTTTTGCAATATCCAAGGTGCGACTTAATATGGAGGCAATTTTTAGTATAAAGTTAAAGTTTCGCTTTTGTCTACCAAAAGCTTCCGTGGTTATAAGATGGACGAGAAAGTTTGACTTTTTACAATCTTGCGAGGGCACATCTGATAGCTTACCATCAAACAGATTGCCTTGTATAAACAAAACAGAACCACACTTCAGCATGAAGTCATAACAGTTCTGTAATGCAGATAAATCAATTTGCTTAGCCTTGACAATGAGCTGCATGTTGATATCAAGGCATTGACTAGTAGGTGTGGTCAGGCACCGCTTGGGTCTGGGGCAGGTATCTTACGATTAGCTAAAGGATAAAGAACAATTAAATCCTACCGAACGTAGATAATTTCGAATTTGCTGGTCCGTTTCAGAAAAATAAATCACTTTTCCAAACGCTGCAGATTAACCGGCTCTAAAAAGCACCTGCGGGGATAAAAACAGCAACGGAACATTTTTAGAATGAGGCTTCTACGCTGCGAAGGTATTTCGAACCGAATGTAGCATATATAGCGCTAAAAAATATAAATTTCCAATTCCATATATTGCGAAATTCGTTTGAACACACCGAAAAACGATGTTTTTAACATACACAGCACTAAAAAACGCAGTATCTGATCTCTGTCGTTAGGTCTGAAGAATAAACACTGGAGACCGATGACCAGGTTAAATAATCCCTTGATTCAAATTTCTTCCAGCCCACCCTTAATTAAAACCCTCATTTTTATTGCTGTTTAACTCGTTCGTCAACCAATGTCTCACCTTCATTCCCCATAACGCAACTATATGTAGTTGGTAGGGCCGAACTAATCCACTTGATGCTCACACCGGGCTGAATTCCTGCGCTTACATTTCGAGAATATACTAGCAAACTGTGATGAGCATATTTCAAGCTTTTTAGTTTGTAACTTCTTGAGAAATTATTCGTGATCTATAGCATGGACTGAAATTTGACGCAAATATTTGTGCCGAAATCCATTACCCACTGTGGGATAACCGCGTAATATTTAAAAACTGCCAACACACATAGAGTACACTAAGTATGCAATTATTTACCAAACCGGCAGCACAGGTACTGGCCGCACTAGGACTAGCACAGTACAATTAACACTACTAGCACAAAACCAATAGTATTAAGTAGTACTAACGGCACCAGCATATGTACTGGATATTATGTAGTGCCTTCGCTGTTAGTATGTTAAATAGTTGCGATAGTCATACTTCAAATCTTTTTTAAAAGGTGGACTTCCGGAAGAATGGAACATTGCATTTATCATCCTGGCCTATAAGAAAATTTTACGACTTGACTTCGCAAATGGTCAGTAGATGTTTTATTATTTGGTGTCAATACTTCAGTGGTGTATTACACAAGCTTATTTTATAAAAGATTTTGGAGGAAGGCATTTAAGACCCGATATTAACAGGGATTTCGAGTTTCCTGATCTCCAGAAAGCAGAAGGTCACTTTAAGTCCCTTTATTTAGGAAAGAAGGCCTTCATTCTTGAGCTCCTTATTCATATCCAAAAATTTCAAAAAATTCAACCTTAACAATAGTAAATAATATAAATGCAGGCTTAGCATCAGTTATAGGTACGATCCAGTTGCAAACTGCTGCTCCTGACACAATGTTTATTCTATATGTCAGAGTTTCTCAGCAAATGAGAATCAAGTTTGCGATTCAAATTGTATCTGAGAGGACCACTTAATCAGGGAGTTGTGGGCTCTTGGCCCTACTTATGTGTTGTTTAAATTTATCAATAGCCAATTTTGTTAAAACTAAATACAACACACGTATACACTTTCGGTTTTGACGCGTGCTAGCAACTATCTTGCTAATCACCCCCCACGGCTCATCTCTCTCCTCACCTGCCGCTGTTTATTTTGCCCTTCAACGACACCTCTCTGGTGATCTATTTCGGGCTCCAGGAGAATCCAGCGACAATTTGCAAACGAGTTTTCTCTCCATTTTTGCAAATCGCAGCCCAACAAACTTGGATCCCAGTCCTCGCAAAGTTATCCTTTGGCAAGTTGACTACTTGACTACTGCCGACTAGGATCATGAAGGAGTTGTATCATTTCTAATCTTCATCGTCAATCTCTTTACTGGATTTTACGACTTTTCCACTAGAATAGTCTAGTAAATCCCTTATTAGCAGTTAGTCTACCCTCGAAAGTTTTCCATTGCGTATTTGCTAAGACGTTTTGTATATTTGTAGTGATAAAGTCCCTACAAATTTGGTGACCCCGTTTCTATTGTTATCCACGTCTTATTATTTATTCCATTCATCTGTTTTTTTTCCGTTTGAATCTGCCGTTCATAAGTTTTTCACCATGAGCGACGAATACCACCCATTTCACGATTGCGACGAAGATGATGCTGGTTCTAACCACTCGTGTGCACCATCTGCTCACGACGAGCCTCAGGCTTTCCAGATATCTATTAAGCTTCCCCCTTACGAAGTGCGCGACCCGACAGTCTGGTTCAAACAGATCGAAGTTGTTTTCGCCTCACGTCAGATTACTGGCGAGCGTTCGCGTTATGCGTACGTCGTGCAGTACTTACCGTTCGACATCGCCTTTGCCGTTCAGGATCTCCTTGATCCTATCCCTAAAGTCAAACCTTACTCTAGCTTAAATAAAGGCTATTCTCGAACGTACGGCGCAATCTGCCGACAGCAAGCTTTGCCAACTCCTCAGCAACGTCGAGCTTGGCGACCAAACCCCCTCCGTTCTGATGCGCCACATGCGTCACCTGCTTGCTGGTCGCACCTTAGATGATTCTATTTTTCGTCGCATTTGGATGGATAAATTACCCCATCCAATGCAACAAGTACTCGCCCTACTCGATGATGATGTTCCGCTGACCAAACTCGCGGAGCACGCAGACCGCATCCAACAATGTTACCCCGGTACTAGTTCGTACGCTGTAAACCAAGCCTCGACCTCAGTACCTCAGCATGCCGTCTCCCAGGTTTCGGCCTCACGATCCGACCGTAAACCTGACAGCCGTACACACCGAAAGTCCACTAAATCGCTTGGTACCTCATCCCCGCGGTCTACTTCACCCACTCAACCAATTCGAGACGTTACAGACCACAGAGATGACGACCTGCAGGATCTTAAAGATACTGTGAGGTTATTGTGCTCTCAAGTGAGCACGATGTGTTCCACACTCAACCGGCTTCAAACCGGTCGTCCCTCTACAAGCCGCAACCGCTCTAACTCAAAAGAGCGTGCAGACGACAAAGTCTGCTGGTACCACCGAACATTCGGCCCGGATGCTATTAAATGCGTCCCGCCTTGTTATTATGCTCGACGTTCACGTTCGGGAAACGGCGCCGCCAGCCAGTAATGGCGACGACTGGTGCTGGCCACTCGCGACACAGTCGCCTGTTTTACGTGACCGACAAGTCCACAGGGTTCCGTTTCTTGATCGACACAGGTGCAGAGGTTAGCGTTGTACCGCCCCCTCGTCGTCATCATCTCCAGCCATCGCAGTTTACACTGCAGGCTGCGAACAACACTTCTATCGCCACGTTCGGTCAACGGTCCCTAACTTTAGACCTTGGGCTTCGTCGCCGCTTCCAATGAGTTTTCATCCAGGTCGACGTCCAGTCGCCTATCATTGGCGCGGATTTCCTATCACACTTCAGCCTCACAGTCGACCTTAAACATCAGAAGTTGCTAGATCCTACCAATCAGCTGTTTACTCTCGGGTTAGTTTCGCGTGAGCCTTCCGCTGGCATCCACTTGGCCGTGCCAAGCCCGCCATTTTCTGACATCTTGAGGGATTATCCTTCCCTCTCTAAGCCTTGTCAGTTTACGGAGCAGGTTCAACACGCTCTTCGCCATCATATCACTACCACCGGCAGACCAATCCATGCTCATCCACGTAGGCTTCATCCTGAGAAGCTACAAATCGCGAAGAACAAATTCGAGCACATGTTGAATTTGGGGATTATCCGTCCTTCGTCCAGTCCATGGGCTTCACCACTGCACATGTTTCCCAAAAAGTCATCTGATGATTGGCGGCCATGCGGTGATTATCGTGCTCTCAATCGAGCTGCAGTCCCGGACCGGTACCCGATTCCCCATATTCATGACTTTTCCCACATGTTGGCTGGAAAGACGATTTTTTCCAAGATATACCTCGTGCGAGCATATCACCAAATACCGGTCGCGGAGGAGGACATCCCTAAAACCGCCGTCACGACTCCATTCGGCCTGTTTGAATTCCTTCGCATGCCTTTTGGTTTGCGGAATGCGGCCCAAACGTTTCAGCGTTTTTTCGATGACATTTTGCGCGGTCTCTCCTTCACGTTCGTGTACATCGACGACATCCTTGTCGCCAGCTCGTCACCCGAAGAACATGTTGAACACTTACGCCAAGTTTTTGATCGTTTTCAACAAAATGGTCTACAGCTCAACGTCGATAAGTGTCTTTTTGGCGTCACTTCTCTGGATTTTCTTGGCCATCATCTTGACCAAAACGGGATCACACCCCTCCCAGACAAGGTGCAAAGCGTGTTGTCTTTTCCAGCTCCGAAGTCCATAACTCAGCTTCGCCGTTTCATCGGCCTAATCCACTACTACCGGCGTTTCATACCAAATTGCGCGGCCATCCTGGCACCTTTGACGGATCTTTTGAAGTCAAAGTCCAAGTCGCTTCAACTTTCACCCAGTGCTCTTGAAGCATTCGAGGCAGCCAAGAAAGCACTCGCGGACGCCACCCTGCTTCATCATTTGAGCACCGATGCTGATACACAACTTATTCTGACCACCGATGCCTCCAACATTGCCGTAGGTGCAGTTCTGCAGCAACAGGTCCACGGACAGTTGCAGCCGCTAGCTTTTTTCTCTCAGAAGCTTCAGCCAGCGCAGACTCGCTTTAGTACTTTCTCGCGTGAACTTCTCGCCATTTACCTGGCCATCCGTCATTTTCGACACCTGCTCGAGGGGAGAGATTTTCAGGTCTACACGGATCACAAACCTCTCACTTACGCCCTCAAAGCTAAGCCAGATCGGTATTCGCCGCGCGAAGTACGTCACCTGGATTACATCTCTCAATTCACCTCAGACATACGCTACGTCCGCGGTGATGAGAATGTTGTTGCTGATGCCTTGTCCCGTCCTGAGGTCAACGCTCTTATCACCACAATAGATCTGGCGAAGCTTGCGGAAGCGCAGGCGCTTGATGACTCCATCATTGAAATGCTTGCGCCTTCTGTGCTTCAGCTGCGGGAGGCTCCGCTCCCCGCGGCACCAGGCTCTATCGTGTGTGATTTTTCTACAGGTACCCCTCGTCCTGTAGTACCCCAATCCTACCGGAAGGTTGTTTTCGACCACTTCCATTCGCTATCCCACCCCGGTGTTCGTGCCGGCCGCAAACTCATCGCAGCTCGTTTCGTCTGGCCAAAGATGAACACCGACATTGCTACCTGGACCAGGCAGTGCTTAGCCTGTCAAAAGAATAAGGTCCAGCGACACACCGTTTCACCTCCCAGCACGTTTGCGGTTCCCGACGCCCGTTTTCAACACGTCCACATGGACTTAGTCGGACCGTTACCCCCATCTCGCGGTTTCACGCACATTCTGACTGCTGTTGATCGTTTCACACGATGGCCCTTTGCCATTCCCATCTCGGATACCTTGGCAGAGAATGTTGCCATGGTTTTCCTTACGCACTGGATAGCCAACTTCGGTGTTCCAGCTACACTCACCACTGACCGCGGAAGTCAGTTCACATTTGCACTCTTCCGTGAGTTCACCAAACTGCTTGGGTGCTCGCATATCACCACCACTGCCTACCTCCCAGCATCAAACGGCCTCGTGGAAAGCCTTCACCGTCAGTTGAAGTCCGCGTTGATGTCTCAACCTGCCCCGCACAACTGGAGCGACAACCTGCCGTTCGTCCTCCTCGGCATTCGCTCGGCTGTTAAGGAAGACATTCAGTGCACTGCCGCCGATCTTGTTTACGGCACATCACTCCGTTTACCTGGTGAGCTCGTGCAGTCTTCCTCCGTCACCCCTGACGCCACGAACACCTTCGTGCAACAGCTGCAGCAACGCATGGCCGCACTACGCCCAACCCCCACCCGCGTGACACCTCGACGCGTTTTCGTGCACGACGACTTGCACACAACCCCATTCGTGTTTTTCCGGCACGACGCAGTTCGCAGGCCCCTTTGCCCACCATACGATGGTCCCTTCAAAGTACTTGAACGGAAGGACAAATATTTCGTCATTCAAAGGGCTGATGCTACTGATACAGTCTCCATTGACAGACTAAAGCCGGCCTACGTTGAATGCACTCCACTATCACCCGGTCCGTCCACTTTCGGGGCACCTTCCCCTGCACTCCACCTGCAGCCCTCGGCCCACCGCCACCCTCGGCCCACCCTCCCCACCCGAACCTACCCCCACCCCTCGAACCACTCTAAACACTCCTCCCCCCCTTTTACTCGTTCTGGTAGACATGTTCGCTTTCCTACCAACTTGCGAGACTTTGTTGTTTAACCTTTTTGTACATCCTCTTTTGTCGAGCGTTTGTAACACACCAACGCTCTGGTGGGGGAGTTATGTGGGCTCTTGGCCCTACTTATGTGTTGTTTAAATTTATCAATAACCAATTTTGTTAAAACTAAATACAACACACGTATACACTTTCGGTTTTGACGCGTGCTAGCAACTATCTTGCTAATCACCCTCCACGGCTCAACTCTCTCCTCACCTGCCGCTGTTTATTTTGCCCTTCAACGACACCTCTCTGGTGATCACTTTCGGGCTCCAGGAGAATCCAGCGACAATTTGCAAACGAGTTTTCTCTCCATTTTTGCAACTCGCAGCCCAAAAAACTTGGATCCCAGTCCTCGCAGAGTTATCCTTTGGCAAGTCGACTACTTGACTACTGCCGACTAGGATCGTGAAGGATCTAAGTGAGTTGTATCATTTCTAATCTTCACCGTCAATCTCTTTACTGGATTTTATGACTTTTCCACTAGAATAGCCTAGTAAATCCCTTATTAGCAGTTAGTCTACCCTCGAAAGTTTTCCATTGCGTATTTGCTAAGACGTTTTGTATATTTGTAGTGAGAAAGCCCCTACAGAGTCTATTCCACGCTCCGATGACCATGTGCGAGAAGGCGTTCCATCGAACATCCGTAGACGCCGGCTTCCTCTGCAGTTTAAAGAGATGACCACTCAGATGATCCGTCCAAGCCAATTCGAAGCATTCATCAAATGCTGAAGCGCACTCGCGGTCTGTGGCATTACGGCAGGTTTGGATGATGTCACCACGAAGTTGCCTGTACTTGAGAGAAAATAAATAAAGTTCAGTCAATCTGTCTTCATAAGGCAGATGACCAAGCTTCTTTACCATCTATGTAGCCCTTGCCTGCATTTGTTCCAGGTGCAGATAATCATTCCTAAACCACGGACGCCAGGCCTGAACGGCATATCCGAGTGGCACCGAACAAACGCTCCGAACATTTTTCTGAGGAGTTCGATGTGGACGAATCCCTGTGTAATCGCAAACAGCACCTGTATCACGCGTTTAGCTGCCTATTGACACTGTGAAAATGGCTTAAGCGAGGATTTTCTGAGAACACTGAAGTCTTTCTGTTCGTCAACTTTTGAAAAGGGTTACCTACCGAGGGGGTATTGGAAGGAATCATCCTCCTCATTGGTCCTTCTAGTACGGAGCCGAAAAACCACACACTTAATAACATTGACATTTAAGAGCCAGTTAGCAGACAAGCTGCTAAATCGACTGAGACTCTCTTGAAGTGTTTTCCTATAGGCGTCAGACCTGATGGCTCCCCAGAGTTTGATATTGCCGGCAAACATGATGATACTGCAACCCAGGTCGTCGACACTTTCATTGATATAAATTTAAAAAGCAGTAGCCCTTAAACAGAGCCTTGAGCGACGACACTAAGAACAGATTTACAGGTTGACTTCGAGGCACCGATGTACACAGCGATCGCCCTGTGGGAAAATCGGTGATCCGTGCCAGCAGGTTTCCTCTTATTCCAATTTCTGATAATTAATGCATTACAATTTTATGATAATAATATAAACAGGGTGTCCAAAAAATATATACACATTTTACCTATTTGTTCACTTGGTGTTTATCATATTTTTCTTATTCAATAAGTGTTAATATACTTAAAAGTACTATTTTATTTTTTCATCAGTGAATGCTCTCACACCGACGTCCATTTTGATCATGACACTGCTGAAAACGCGAAGCAATAAAATCGTACAAACCACGAAACAATTCCCGTGGTACTCGGGTGCATTCATGTTCGGTGAATTCTCTTTATTCAGCCACTGCTGCAATAGTCAAAATGCAGTCAAAAAGCAATGAAATGATGCATTTAAATAAACTTACGTTTCTGAACTAACAAAATTTTAATAAACACTAAGTTTTCAAGAACTTAAAAGGTGTATACATTTTTGGGACACCCTGTATTTTTGGGATGAAAGCGAGGGCGACCGTAGATGTGTCGAGATAGAAAAAATCCCGCGATTGACCACAATCTGCTTCGACTCTAACAGAAGAGGGCCATTAAAGTTCACTGGAACCATAAAAATGCGAGCTAATGCGACCATGATACTTCTTTAATGACCGTCCAAACTGGCAGAAGATGGCGAAAAGAGGGGAATCTGCCGTGATCATCAGCAGATCACTTAAGGTGAAAATCCGAAGCTGACTTTAAACTTTGCGGATATCATCGCTGCAAAGGGGGTTCTAATGGATTTAACAAGCATTTAAAAACTGGGAGCAAAATAATGCGACTGAGAGTTTCCGTTCACAAGAGTAAAGCGCGTATTTTCTGTTCTAAAATCCAAGAAGGACATCCTTCAGAGCCAGGAATTCAGATCTAACAAATGGATTTACTCATAACGATCGTATGCTTGCCGAGGTAAGGTGCTTGCGAAGATTCGATTTAAATTCCGATACCATATGTGATGATATAAGATAAAGAAAAAGTGCCGCAGCACACCTGGGAATGACGTTGTCATCTCCTTAATGTGCAAAGTTTTCTAGAAATAAAGAGTTTAAAATAAAGAAGGAAAGCACAAAAGTTTTGACCTATCTAACTTATTATAATTATTTGATGACATTTTATAGTCTTTTCACTTCGGCCAGCAACGACGGTAAAGTCACTGAGTAAATTGCTAAGACAGTGTCACGTTTATATCGTTTCGTGAGAGGCTTCCTAGTGACACTGGTATTAATGGTGAAATAAGCTACGTGCACTTTCTGTTTGCTGCTGTTATCCATCTAAATTTATACAATTTTGTTGAGGTAAAAAGTACTTAGATTTGGGTAGGTAAGCAACATCTTCACCTAAAAAGGATATTTGCCACTAAAAGTATAATGATAATTTTGTTTTACTACGCCAATTTTGGATTTCAAACCCAACGTAATTTTTATGAATATGCGCAGAATCATGTCATTACTTCATGAGGAATCGCACATGGGGTTACTCATAGTTTTAATTCATTTTTGGATTACCTTTGCGAATGGTTTTCCTTTGTACGATGTTAAAATAATCGGGGAACCAACTGTTTATCATGGAATTGAGAACTTATTTGACAATAACTTGTTTTCGCATACGGATTTCTTCATGCGTACCAATGAATCGTTCTCCATTTTGATCAACATACAAGGGGAGGTGATGATAAACTCCCTTTCAATTCATGGTTAGTCTGAAGCTGCACTTTTTCTTTTTTCCGTTTGTCGATACGAATTACTATAAACGAATCCTTAAGTATTTGCTACTCAATTTCAATTTCAATATATTTAATACAAGAGGCCCAAGGCCCGGAGGAGTCTCTCTAAAGATATTTCAAGACAAAAAATAACCTTTTACATGACGGTGGTTCTCGAAACGAAGTGGGAACCGCTGACTGGTTGAGTAGATATTGTCATCCACGTGCATTAGAAAAAAGTCATCAAGGCGTCTTTCGAAACTGGGAACCGATATTGCTTGGAGAATATTCTCACTCAGGGAGTTCTAGTGTTTAATGACCCGACGGGAAAACCGGTAATTCTGAGGCAGATGGTCTGAACATTGCTGGACTAGGCAAAAGGAGTGGCCTCGGATACGATCGTCGTAATTTCGAATAATGATCCAATCCAACTCTGGGTAATGTTTGAGCACAACCAAGCGGAACAGAAAAATTATTTCCCCTCAAAATCGCCGATACTCCAAGAAAAACAATTTATAACTGCAAAAACGTGCTTCATAGGGAAGTCCGCGGAGTTGTGGGACCATCCTAGAACCCAGTCGTTGCACCGATTCAAGTGCGAGCATTCCTCCTGCATAGCAAGGAATGTAGGCTGAGCCCGTGAAGTCGATGACAAGCCAAACATAGATGGAGAGCAGCTTTTTCAATATGGCAGGAGACCGCAAAGATTAAGTCCTTCTCAAAATCCATAAGCACCAAAGCCCAGCCGCACGAATTTTGGCTGTGTGACAGATTTTTTCAAATTGTCTTGTACCATGACTCCGAGGTCGCGGAATTCCGTGACTTGTCGGAGTGGGCCACTATTGAGCGAGTTTGGTGAGACGACCTCAGTATATCCAATTGTCATGAACACCAATTTCGCAGCATTGACCGGCAATTGGTTACTTGAAGCCCAATCGACTAACTGGATAAGGTCCTGTTGCAGGGCGATTATGTCGTTGGAACCTGTGACATCACGCCATATTTTCTGGTCATAGGTGTACAATACGAACGGAGAGTACAGGCATTGTTTCAGATCCTGAACGTAGATGAAGAGCAAGATGGGGCCAAGAATGGATCCTTGAGGAACCCCAGATGATGCGACCTCGGCAGGAGACAATACACCCCCGTCACTGACACTCCACGCCCTATCACTCAAATATGACCGGATCCAGTTCAGAATGTTGCCACCAATACCAAGGGTTGCTCACTTGTTTACGATCAGTTGGTGAGAAACCCAGTCAAACGCTTTACTGAAGTCGATAAAAACCACATGCGTTGGGCAACCCCTATCTTTCGATTTGGCCCAAGATTCACGGACAAATAACAGGTTTGTGGCACAAGATTTTCCGCGCGTGAAACCATGTTGCTCTTGAATCCAACCGTTGGTTTGGTCCAGAAAAATTGTCGATCTCTTGTTTTATGAGAGTTTCAAGAACCGTGACTGAAACCGAGGTGAGAGTTACTGGCCTATAATTTGAGGGAAGTGATTTATTCCCCGGATTTATAAAATGGCTTCACGACACCAAACTTGCAATCTTGAGAAAGAGTGCTTGTAATGATGGACGTTTGAAAAATATCTATAACAAGTGGAGCAATGATATCTGCTAGATACTTCAGTATAAGTGGGTGCAAATTGTCGGGTCTAGTTGAGGTTGAGGATTTAAGTGCAGTCAAAACATAGATAACTTTTTCTACCAAGAACTCGATGTCCGTTAAAATCTCAGGGCTCTGAGATGGGAGGGACACTGGTGTTATTGTTTGCTGCTGGTGAGCATATACACCCCGGTATTTTGATGCCAAGGCCGGCGCTTTCTCTCCGTCCGATAGCATGCGCTGACCATCCACCGCAATTAGCGCTGGGATTCCAGGTTGAGATCTGCGACGACGGTTGATATAGGCGTGGAACCGCTTTGGCTGAGAGTCGGAGACTTCCAGTATGGTATCTTCGTAATCCCTTTTACCTTGCCTTATAACGGCCTGGCATTCTTTACGCACTCGTTATTAGCGGTCAAATGCAGATTGCGTACCAAGTAAACGAAACACTCTCCACGCCTGGTTGCGCCTCTGCAATAAGCCTTGAGCTGTTCGGCTGGAAATAGCCGTGACGATCCACTGACAGACATTGGAGTAAACTCCGCGACAAGTACAGTAACGTTAGATTTCAACAGTGCCCATTTTTCCTCTGCAGAGGCAGTGGTAGGCACCTCCTATAGTAAAAGTGGAGCAGCTTGACGCATGCCGTTAAAGTCAGTATGCCAAAAATTTGGCCGTGGTGGTCTCCGAGGTCTAACTGTTGGTCGTGAAAGCAGATGGTGTGCCAGTGGGTTCAAGATGGGGACATTCAAAATTTCATCATGCTTGTTAGTCAAGATTAAATCCAAACACGACGACAAAGAAGCTGATATCTGCGTAGGCGACAAGACATGTTGCACAAGACCATTGACCAAAACAATATCAAGAAAAGCGTTGTTTAGGCAGTTTGGAGATGTGGATACTGGAGGTGCCATAGATCAATTAACCGAAGGAAAGTTAAAGTCGCCCAAAATACAAACATGAGAAGATGATACGTATTCAGCGAACGTGTCGAGCCAGGCCAGAGACGTAGTGCTAGGACTCCTGTACACAACACCCACCATTACAAGTGATTTGCGGGAGCTGGAGACTGACACCCAGAGTTGTTCAACGAGGCCTTCACCTCCAAGGCTTCGGATAACCTTGCTTTGGAGGTCCTGTCTCACGTACAATGCGACCCGCTATACGCAGGACCAGCTCTATCATTTCGGTGAACGTTGTAGCCAGGAATGTGAACTCAAACGTCACCAATATCAGGATGGAGCCAAGTTTCCGTAATTCCCAAGAATAATAGTCTTTGGTTGTTAACCCAATAGGAGAGCTCGGCGAGTTTGGGAAGCAAGCTTCTGGCATTGATTAAACCGATTGGGAGGCTGTTCGACTGAGTTGTCTAACAAGCTCACAATCAATAGTGCAGTGAGGAGACAGCGTTTCCTCATAACCCGAAAATTTCAGATTATCAGGTACGTTTCGCCGGTGAGTGTCTGACGCTTTAGCTCTTGGACGGCTGTGTGGCGTTTTTCCCGTTCTTCGGGTGAGAGGTTGGGTTTTACTGATGCTTGTAGGCCCTTGATCTTATAAAATCTTGACAGCCATTTTTTAGCAATCACAGATGACTCGAATATGAGCTTTAGTGGACGGAGGCGACTATCGGACTTGGCACCAAGTCGAATCATTTGGTTAACCGCGAATTCCTCACCAGCATTCTCCAACAGCCGTTACAAAATGGAATCGATTGCAACTTTTTCAAAGTTTAATCGAGAGGTGGGATCGCCTTCTGTCGCTTCAGGAACGTTGAACATGATCAGACACCTGTCACGTTGTCTCACTTCGGCAGCTGGTCGTTTCACTGACATAGATGTGGGAGTTGCAGCAACAACCGGGGGTTCGTGCGCTTTGGCACACTAGTTGATGGGGTCTGCTCCGGAATCGAGTCGGGGGCGGGAACAGGCACGGGTGGGTTGGTTTCTCTCTGTCGTCTAGACCTCGTGGGCTTTTTGGTTACAGGAACAAAAGGCGAAGAGGAAAATGTCATGTCACCCCGGCCAACAGAATCTGGATATGCAGGATCTGCAACTGAAAGGGCTATAATAGTTAGAACTGTCTCCTCGTCCACAACTGCTTGAACTGTGCCGGCATGGATAGTGGAAAAATGGAGTGCATATTGGGTTCTACATGGCTCACAATAGATGACGAAGCATTGAATATCGAATTCTTTGAGAACTTCGTACTGTTTTGCGGTCACAGCTAAACAAGCAATGTGGAACCAGCTGGAACAGCCCTGGCACTGGACGGCTTTCGTCCGACGTGTGACATTGCAGTTGCATTGAGGACATTTAGTAGAATTCGTCAATTTGAGAAATGAGTGGATTCCAAATGAAAAAGATCTAATAAAGAAGATTTGTATAATCAATACAAATACTTAACGCCTTTCTTCTTGTAAATAGATCGATTTATAGAAATCTTCCACATTGTCTCAAAATTTGACCTAACCACAGTCAAGGTCAAGGTCAAGGTTTTTTTCTCGAGTGGTGCTTAACTTTTTAAATGGCCTGCTTCATCGTAAGTCTAGAAACGTAAATCCCAATAAATTTAAACTAATAGAAAAGAAAGATCAGGATGTAACGGGATTTCTTAAGTTGTTTCTCTTTTTTTGTGCGACATTGGATAATCAATCAATGTTAGCTGACATAATTACATAATCGTTGAGCGCGTATATGAATTTGCCGCCCATTTTTTGAATTACAGTTATTTTGAACTTTTATGTTTTATGATTCCAATTGCGATTATGGAAGTCGCTTATTTACGATATGTCTTATGGAAGAAGTTCTAATCCCTCTTATGAATGTAAACTGCTATTTCACATCGGGTCGACCCGATATGTTCCGTTGAAATACGTGTGTGTTATAAGTATTTTGCTTATGAACGATCAGATCACTGAACTTGTATTTGCCTTGATTTGGAAAGCACTGAATGTTGGCACATGGTAACGTATTTCTATCTGGCATCAGAGAACAGAATGCACGTTTATATTATTTTATTTAAACGCAGAAAACCGCCAGATTGGTTTGCTTATTTTACAAAAGCCTCCCAGTAAATTATGAGCTTCTCAGAAATACAAAAAACAGCTATGTCTTTTTTCCTAGAACTGGTGACATGGCCTTATTCCACTGATACTGGTAAAAAATCCTTAAATATTTGTGAGGCCGTGTCCATTCGCGATAATACGTTTGCTGTACTTTGTATATAAGATGTAATAATATTGTTTAAAAAACTTTTTAAAGCACTTCAAAGGCACTTAATAAAAATAAAAGAATAATATTTCAAAATAAATTGTGAGCCACATAATTTCAAATGCATTGCATACCATCCGGTAATCTTCGTAATCTTTGAACTATCAGCTTCTGATACAATACAACAAACTTACTGCGTCAAATATGTTTGAGAAGTGGACATGAAGATGTGTAATTATTGCACCTCATGCCACTTTTTTCTGTTCGGGTCATTTATTTTGATGAAAAGATCAATTTCGCAAAGTTTAATGGAGCAAAAATATGTGAATGATAAAACCCATTCAACTACACGCAGAGTTCAGTTTTGTATCCAATAATTCAGATGATAATAATTACTGGTTGCATTCGGAGAAGCGCGCTGGTATATAAAAACATTACGTCTGTCGTAATTATAGCCTAGAATTTATCGACTTTATGTCGAATTCTAGCCAGTTAATATGACAAGAAGTCACAATTGAGCCCGTGGTTACCTGTTTTATGTTATTGAAACATTTTCGCAGAGCACGCCTCCTTTTGAGAGTCGTATTTAAGTCCATATTACCAAGAGAAATAAGGTGACAGATTTTAATAATGAATTTTACTGTCATCTGTGAAAGCTTGTTAATGAGACCAAACTCATTTGCATTCATTAGACTGCACCTGAGCAGAGAAGTATCTGAAATTTCTTAAAACTGTTTGAGATGTTCGTTTACTATACTTTCAGACTGTATGCAAAAAAAGTGCATGAAACGTTCCGTATTATGCGTTCTGAAGATTAAGTGGAGCAAAATTGACATTGTTGCAATATATTTGTTAAAAGTTATATAACTGACAAGGTGTGTAAACCATTTGCGCAAAGTTGTGTACAGCATCAAAATTCCTTACAAAAAAGTTAAATAAGCTGGATTGTCATTCACGCAGCAGGAGAAAGTGAACAAATATGCAAGAAATTGAAGGTTTGTGTAATATCAGGGTTAAAGTCCGTGTGCTTTTTTTAAAGAGATTATATAACTAGCATTTTTTAAGAAAAGAGACGTTCTCAGGTGTCATATTCTGCAAAAGGGGGTTTGTGATCGAAAGTTTTGAAACAGATAGTTAATCCGTAGTTTTTTATGCATTTGACTACCGAGTGTTATGGATATGCCTCATGGAGGCATTTCTTAAGAGTATCAAAGGTATTGCATGGTACTGGAACTTAGACTATCAGGACAAATGCTTGCACCAGCTTATATCGTAGCATAAACATGCTTGTGGACTAGTTTGCAGATTCAACGGACTTGAAATCTTGTCGCTTATAGAGGGTTAGCCAGCTTATTCCTTTACTCCAGTCAGATTTGTAGCGAATCCTGAAAGTTGCTGCCTGGTTAAAAATACGTAGCAACTTTATGTACACTATGGATTCTGTCAAAATTTTCATTTTCGTTTATGCTTTTTGGAAAGCAACGCAGATTTTTTTGCATTTTTGCATTCCATGGAATTAAAAAGTCGACACATTTTTGTCCCAGCGATTGCGTCTAATTCTTCCCAGTTACATCCCAGAACTCGCATTTTCGTTTCTTTTTTATGAAAAATAATTTTCTGAATTAAAGTACGCATTCGTTTACAGTGCACATAACACGTAAATTCTTCAAACTAACCACTTATTTCTTTTTGGGATGCATATATTATCTGTCTTTGGCATTATTGCTGCCTTTTATTGGATAATATTTTAATGTGCCCTTAATCATTTAAAAAACCGCAAACCTCCCGTCTTATCCCACCTGGTATAGTAACTGATCATTAACTATTCCAATACCGGTTAAGTAGACAGTTGTTACTTGATGTAATGTCTGATTATGGAAGATGAGCGCGATCATACCATGTAATTTCTTACAGCATAAGTGATTGAATTAGTGTGAACGCTTTTTGCAACTTTGTTTAATGTTACTTTGTACATGTATATGTTATAAAAATTTGGCTGACAAATGGCGATGCTATCTTTTAGTCTTCAACTTTAGACTTTTATAACTAACTATCAATTCTAAACCGAAACTTGCATCTTAACTAAACGAGTAAGTTCAAACGAATATTAGCATGTTCATAATTTTGGGCTATCGTTTTACCCTAAAATTTGAAAAAGTCAGAATCCCGGCATAAGAATAAGAATTCATTTTTTGCTCGCCGGAATAAATTTGTCGATTTGCTGACGTTTCGGACAGCTGGGCTTGCTGTTCTTTGTCAAAGCGAATACTGAGGTTATCGATCAACAAGCTTAAAGTTGAGACTGTGCGTGTTGGCCTTGGGCTGATCAATTTACCTCCAGTCACTGTTTGGCCGTGCGTGTGAATTTGGCTCAGCGTGACGGCAGTTGGTGTTCTGCTTCATCCCCACGGTAGAGGATGCTGGTAATTATGCTCCCTCTTCGGGTGGTTTCGTCATTGTGCCGTCTTCGTATGCAAGTGCTGAATTCGGTTTGACCATGTCCTGTCCTTTAATGACGTAATAGCGTAGGACTTTTTAGGCCACGGGGAGGTCCAGATGCCTGTTGACAGAGTTGACGTCTGAGTGCCGTGCCTCAAGCGTCAATCTTTCAGCTTTTGATTCTCCTCGGCCTACGATGGTCGTTTCTTGAATATAGAAGTCGTAATCAGTCTCTCTGATATGTGTTGCAAGCTGGGAGTTAGGGTCTAGTCCCCGGGCTGCCGCCTTGTGTTCCTGTGGGCGGGTCTGCAATTTCGCCCTGTTTCCCTAACGTAATTACAGTCTCCATAGTTGCAACATATTTTGTAGACAGCTGCAGAGGTTTCAGTAGGGGGTATTCTGTCTAAGGGTTGCATCACAGAGTGTCTAACTGATACGGAATTTACGGAGGAAATATTGTTATGCCACTACATACATGTAATAATTAGATATATTTATGGGAAATAAATTTCCAATACCTTGCCTGTTTTTAGTCTGAACCACCTTAAATTCGACTCTTTCAGCTGAATATTCCGAAAACTTTGAACACTCTGTCCACGTGGGATATATAAATTCGGAAACGCATCATGAAAAGAGTCTGCCGCTGCCCTGCGAGCGATTGGAAAACGGATATAACTGCAGACTGGTGTGCGACACCACTGGAAATCGGACTATGATTGGAGAGAACCTTTTATGGACAGGAAAAAACATTGGCCCTGATGGTTGGGTTCGGATGTATGAGGCGAAACTCACGGCGCTGCCTATTGAACTGCAAAACACTACAGCAGGTAAGCGGAGCTGCCTGCATCTGGTCTCCCACACGAGTCCTTATGCACAAAATTGTGCATCAGACCGTATTTTTCTTCTCAGAAATGCTTTTGATGTCTGCAGAGGAATGTCAAGTTTCTTCCCTGCACGTATGCACAATTTCAACTGCATAGTGGTATTGTCAGTCTCGATTTGGCCATGTATGGATAAACTATAACCTCCTAAGTTGGTGGACGCCCATATTTTCGACATGGCGCCAAGACGCTACGGCAACACATTCCACAAAATTGACGAAGCAATGGATCTAAATGTAAATAGAGTCGACTGCATTTGAGCTTTGTATACTTGGATTGCACTTATTAAGTACAAAGGAAACGACCAGCCATATAGTAAAATAACAGGCCTTTACCAACTGGACAGAGTGTTTGCGTCCACTTAAAATTTCCCTTAGAGAGTCTCATTTTATCAACTGACAGTTGCTAACAACAAGGTAGGCAGAAACAGGAGGCTTTTTTAATTGTTTCATAGTCTGCGCATAATTCCTTCATTCCCCAGTTTGTAGGTCATCATTGCTTTCACCTTTAACATTCAAGATCAGCCAAGGTAATAGAAAACTTGCAATCAAATTGTATTATCATTTTTTTCTGCTTTTTCCGTTTTCACGAACTTTCATGTAATTTTCCTAAAGCAGGCCTCACTTACGTCGATAAACCATAAAACCATAGGGCTGAAAAATTCTTATCAAATATATTTAATTTTTACAAAAAAACAAATATAAGCAAGAAGCCCCTACGTCTTTTCCAAGCAGTTACCTACATTTCTTAACTATGGTTTTTGGCAAATCAATGTGCTCATACCTGCCTTTGCTGTGTAGACCCTGAAAAATTCCTATTAGCTACAGCACAACCAGTATTTCATTCAAAATTACAAAATTTTCGAAAGAGTGATACTCACTTGTAAAACGGCATTAAGTAGGGTTGTACTATTTATTTTCGTGTAGCCTAATCTCACTTCATTCTATTCACGTGAGGATGCCGGCTTTTTAGTGGGTTGCTTCTTGACCACTTAAAAGATGTATATTTTTTGACCAAATAGTGACTTAGGTAGTATGCATTTAACCCATTAGTTTTGACTGTCTTTATAAATTAAAATGTAAACCATAGGAAAATCTCACAAAATTAGCCATTCTTGTACGTCTTGGGTAGAAAATTACGCGGTCTTCAAATTTTATACTTAAAGTGAGGGTAGATGTCTGTTTAAAAAATTTCTAATCATGAGATTTTTCACGACCGTAAATTGCTCATTTATAATACATCATATTCGTCAAAATATTAACGCTGCCTGTAACATATTCAGCATTATCCACATCTTTTGAAAAATTTTTCGAGAGCTATGTTACTTCTTCATCACACCGTGGAAAAAGCGCACACTTACTTACACAGGAATTCAAAGCTATTGGAGAACTTTATAAACTTTTAAAATCGAAACAATACTCTTCATTTACATAAATAATTTAAAGATGGAGTCTTCTGCTAGCCAAAAGGGTACAAGCAAGAATAATTTTGTGAATTTTTTCGATAAAATATATTTTAATTTAAAAGGGCAGTCAAAATCAATAAGATAAATGCATACTACACAAGTATTCACTTTTTTACAGAAAATAATTGTTGAAAGTAATCAGAAATAAACTTTTTCAGAAGCCGGTATTCTGAGGTGACTGAAGTGATTTAAGCTTAGGCTGCATTATAATCAGTATTACCATCATACTTAATACAGTTCTTCGAACAGTTTTCAATCTTTCGCAAATTCCAGACTTTTGCACGAAATGTCGGCCATACTGTATCTAGTTTTAGGGTCAGGTTTTTTCAGCTAACAGGCATCTTGTTTGATTGTACTTTTACTGCGCTCGTTTGTCAACTGTGCTACTTCACGTAGTACTGTGTGCAGTTCGTTGGTTTCAAAGGCAGCCTGCAGTTAATCGGTTGGAGCTGGCATCGCATATACCAGTCATTTATGTGAGGGGCATACCTAGTGGTAGGCTTGCCCGACCGACGAACATTCTAGTCGTAATTCTATGCATGCCTGATGATTTACCTAGCATAGACTGTTCCGACCAAAGAACTGGCATTTTTTTTCGATTGGCTATAGACCACAAGGAAAATCCTATCTGGGTTTCCTTATTGCGGGTTTGCTTTTCCTGCCGAAGAAACATGCAAAAGCACTAGAAAATTATTTTTTATCTTCCAGCGTTTTGATGCCTTATTAAGGCTGTTTTTGGTACTTGACCGAGACATTGTGTAGCACTTATTTTCTTCCATAACCTGCGCTTCTCCCTCTCGCTCCCTCGTAGGTGCGCAAATGTTTCTGTTACCAGATGCTTTCCAAGGAAATGTATCACGCTAGTTAAAGTAAAACAGGTTGGTTCTCAAACGTTTTGACGCTAGGAATGAACTAAACTTGTTACAGAGATAGAGAGAAGAATGCTTTATTTTGAAGGTAATATCCAAAAATTTACAGCAAAAAATGGCTCTCTCCACGGAGAGCAAGGGATAAGGTAAGACAACATATAGGATAAAATGTCATAGAATACGCGAAGTTAAGGTTTATACGATATCCACATCTGTTATGGAGAGAGGTTGGCTTTCAACTTCTCCATTTCCGTTTCTTCACACGTGAAGAAGTGTGCTAGGAATGGAAGCACAGAGTATTGGTATGCCAATGTACGGCAAGACATGTGATGGAAGCTTCGGCGGGTATAGGTAGTCTTCGTAGCCATTAGTTCAGAATGAAGAGGGTGAGCGACCTCACTAAGGATGCGATCAACAAATTGCTTGATCACTTTAGTGCCACTTTATTATAATGTCAGCTAAAAAACATAGGAAACACCGGCAGCTGAAGAAAGCATTCGGAGGATGAGTTTAAATTGACCTTTTAAACGTCTCTTTTAAGTAAGGCTGGAAAAATAACTGGAGAGCAGTAAAGAATGAAGGGGTGAATACAGGCATCTATAAATCGCCAGATTAGGGCTTTTGGTGTGTGATATGAACACAAGCGGTGACTATAGTATAAAGGTTTACGGATTTTGATAAAAAAACGCCTTCTGTGTGAAGAGGAAATGAAAGGTTAGATGCCACATTAACATCAAGGTACCGGAAAGAGGATACCTCGTTGGGCAGAATGTCAATAGTTTCAGGACTAGGAGGGGGTTGCAGTCGAAAAACACTGAACTGACATCCGCTTACCGAAGTCAACGGCACGAGTCATTTTTATACATTTATCGTTCACAAAATATCCCCACAAGTCCATACAGGTCTGTTTGAAAACACGAGAACGCACAGTTAAGTCTTTGAGGAAGTTTTAGTCAGGATTACATATCCGTCAATAAAAATTGGCGTCAGAAAAGTTTATTTCTGAAATGTTAGCGACATAAACTTGGCCGAAAAGGGCCACTTGATACGGTTATATAAAGGCCAAGAAGAGAAACGTAGTGATACTTTTGGAATTAAATGATCAAGAAAAAAACTGTCAATTCAAATCCCATTTAAGGAGATTGCAGCTTTCATTTTTAATTTTCATGTTTATACAAATTCCGTTCTATCGTCTATAAAATATGGGTATAATCTCCTTCTCGTAAATGGTTGTACAGCCCCCTTCGAACATTGTATCATGAGAAATTATAAATGTTGGTCTTAAATCTTTTCCTACAGGCGCTTTGGGTAGCCACATGATCATTCCCGTAGTCTATTAAATTTAAGTTTGTTAACGCCGTTCGAAGGTAGTCAGTGCATTCAAGGTCTATCGAAATATCTCATGAGAATCAAAAGGCCACTTTATAAGGAAACATAAAGTCAGATGACATTTTTTAAACCTTTCTTACAAAGAAAATGAATCCTCTTCCACAAGTTCACACTATAAGGATGAAACTGAAAAGGACCACGCAATATTTTCAATCAGTAGTTTTAAAAAACATCCAAAGCAAGAACAAAATCGAAAACAAGGGTGGTTTTTACTGAAAACCAATTTGTACGGGTTTTTGGAATGGTTACCAATCGATGTGCTATCCCAACAGCCTGTAGGAATTTACTTTGGTCCATGTTAGCCATCGATTACTTCGAACACATAGGAAGAAAAGATGGTCAATTCTTTGCGAGTCTTTACCACATACCGCGTCTGCAGCCATCAGTCAACCATAATTTGAATTTCATAGTGAAATTCGGGTGTGTTGGTGTACTGAGACACAAACTTGAGTCAGAATTGTCCGTTCCTATCTATTCGATGTCTTATTCATGCTCAACTGCTTATCACTGTACGAAGTCAGATAGGACTATGAGTTAGTTTTACAACTCCATGCAAGAAACCCTCATTTTATTCCAAATTCGGAACAGGCGAATGGCCGTAATGCTGACCGAAATATAATAAGGAAGACTAATTAGCCCAGTCGGGCTCCTAGAAAATGAATGGTGTAAGCTAAAACCAGAAACTTGGCCTATGGGTATCCCTACCGATGGTACGATTTTGTCCCTTATACACCTGAAGCCGACAGTTATTTCCTTGCGAAAAGACTATGAAGGGATGTCAATTATTTTTACATTTTTGCATCAATAGCTTCGGAGGCTCTTCTTAGAAGGGTCGCAACAGTGAGGGCCGAAGGGTTATTACTTTAGTTCCTGGCCTCCTTTTGTGGCTCCACACACTTAACGAATTTTCGGCCTGATTTATATGTCAACATTTTGTGCCAGAGTATTTTTATTTCCTGTTGAAAAAACTACAGTGACATTTGATAGGGAAGATAATACCCAATAAGGTGTATGTGCTAGCAACGCATACGCTGCTAGGAAATGGTCAATTCGCTCTTTTAGAGGCGATTTGCTACCCGAAAGAAAAATGAATCATCACAAGTAAGTATGCAGGTGTTTCTTTCAACAGTCACTGTTTTCGTGTACGTCCAGGCTTTTTACTTCATTGTGGAATGCACTCAGCTAATATTAACCGATTCTCTCGCGGAAGAAAAGGTCAGATATGCCCATTACTTAGGAAACGACATCACGCGGGTTCACCAGGGGTATAAATAATTGAGAAAATGTGTCTGGAATTATCACTTTGTCCCTTCGAAGGTCCTTAAATAAGACTTGCCTAGTACTGGAAAGCCGGGCAATCAAACCTACCAAATATGATGTAGTTCCCGGACGCTTTATGACTGAATACTCTTGTTTATCGTCGTGCAAGGCGGCAAAAACCATACCTGAAAGCCTGCAGGGAACGTTTTTGGTGTAATAAATACCTACTCCGGTCCCAGTTCAGGCCGATGCGTTTGTTCTTTAAGTCTCTGCATCTCATAGAACAGTATTTAAAGTCAAATATGAACGGCGATCCATGCCTTGGTGTACATTATACAATCCAAAATCTACGTTTGTCAAGCGCCGGATCAATTGATTTGGTCTTGTGAATAGTTATTGCTAAGGAACAAGCACTGAGAGTAACGTTAGCACGGCAAATAGATCATTCCATATCGGCTCACGTACAATCATTAAATCCAATCTCCAGCATGATGAGTCCATGTCTAGTCGGCAACAATAAAGATGGTGTACCACATTAGATACCCCTAGCCCCTAGCAATGCGATTTACATTAGTTTTATTAGTTTTTCTTTAGTTTAGTTTTTAGTTTAATAGTTTAATGCTAGTTTTGTATGTTTTAGTTAGATCTCGTCACAGTTAGATAAATATACCTAAATAAATACCTAGCTGAGCGCGAGGGACGGTTACCAGGCGGCTGGTACGACGAGCCGTTACCACATAGAAACGCAACCTATGCAAAGCGGCTCGAACTGGATTGGCAGACTACGCCCGCGGACGAAAGGAGTGGAATATATATCGAAAGCCAAAAGCCAGAGTATTCATGCTATGAAGACGGATAGATGCGATAACTATCCAAAACGTCAGATCACAAATAAACCTTTCCCAATGAACGCCCTTTCTCCATCTGAACTACCGCATAATAGACTAAGCTTACTAAAGTAACACATTACTTCTCGGTGATCTCATATGAGATCACTTAAAAATTAAGAGCTTTCGTAATTATATGCCTGTATATACGCATATTTAACCTTCATGCTATATCTATTAGGTATATTTCTCTGATATCAACATGAGATTTTTAAAAAATTCGCTCAAAGTTAATTTATATACAATTTTGAAAAGTTAAGGTATTCAAGTTTCATAACAAAAATCAAAGTGGTTAAAATTATGGGAGGTAATGGGTTAAGCCCAAATCAGCTTGGAACGGAATTTTACACAGCAAAATCCGCCGGCTAATAAGCCCAGTTTGCCGGCTCCAAAGCCCAGTTTGCCAACAGAATAGAGTGAGATTCTCATCTCTCTGCGTGCGCAACGCGGTCTACGGGCATCAGATTTCCCAAAATTCGGCCATTTCTGGCGCCTGAAGAAGGACATCAAAGAGCACTTGCGAGAAAAGTTTCCTCCAAAACAACTGACACTAGTGCTTTTTTAAACGTGTCGCAACTCATTTTTTTGGTTTTGTTATTACGTTAAATACAGACAAGCAGCATTCCTTTCTTTTAAATAACCAAGCTCTACACATAATACAGTACGTATGTAATGTATAGTGCCTACCCTGCGTTTGCTAATCAAGAACTAGGACTCTCCGGTTAATGCGCCCGCCGGTTATTAAGCCCAATTCGGTCTGGGCCCGTGGTGGGCTTAATAGCCGGCGACTACTGTACAGAAAAAGTCATAGGTATCCAAGTTTCATAACAAAATCAAAGTGGTTAAAATTATGGGAGGTAATGGGTAAAGCTAAACTCAACTAAACTAAGTCAAATAAAAGCAGAACTACAGCTAATCAATAAACTAAAAACTAACTTTTACTAATGCCACCGGTCTTTTAGGACAGAATCTGGGGTTAGGGTGTTTCGAACGTAGAAGAACAATTTTAGTGTTACCATCTAGTCAATACGGTTAGATCTCCGTTAATAGAAAACTCTATGGAGGTTCTTTACAAACATTCTTGATGTGCCCACTCGACCATGGCATATGACAGTATCCATCGCGTAACCCCAAAGAGTGGACCGCAGCATCGAGAAATTTCACCTAAAAAGGTTTTAAGTGATAACAGACGTGTGAAACAACTTCCACGCTATATTGCTCCTCGTCCATAGAACAAAACAAAGTCAAGAAGACCGGAAGCATAAACGGGAGTAACGGTGGCCGCCTACGCGTGTCCCATAACCTGATCAACGCATGTCAAAACTGATATTTTGGTGTGCCTTTTGCAAAATGAAGGAAAAATGGGAAGCCTGCCAGTCTCACGAACCTCCACGGACTTTGAGTTAATACACTGATTGGATGGCATTTTTTGTCATTTTACATTTCATGCTCCGTTGGCAGGCGCTTTCAACATGCATGGGTAAAAATGAAAAAAATGCTGCTTTTTATTTCCTTATCACACAGAGAAAAACTTAGTTCTGAAGAGACCGTTCCACGTGAAGGACTGGAATGGAGAAGACTGCTCACAGCGTTACTGGGAGCTCATTGATGGGTCACTACCGACAATGCTGCCAGCAGAGGGATCCGATCGTCCCATGACGGTGTTCTTCGGACGCGCCTACTTTGCACACCGGGTGGTGTTTATTCCAGCAGCAGGTCTTCGTACTTTTGGTTAGTGACTGCATGCGCCTTTTTGAAGGATGAGAGGCTTTATGCCCTATTTTGAAAGCCGCTATCCTTGTGAGATCCAGGGATAGGTTTTTTTTCACAAACTTTTATCAAACTGAGGTATTAAAATGCGGGCAGGCCCGTAGATTTTAGATAGTAAATCTAAACTTCACTTTTTCTCAGCCTGGTTATTGTGAATTATGTGAAAATGGGTGAGCAACTTCAAGGAAGTACACGTTTTTGGAAAGAGGCTTGTCTGCAGTAAGTCTCTTTAGTTGAAACTTTGGGGCCGTGGAGCACTTAGTCCCACATAAGGGGACAAAAACTTGATCGAAAATGATACAGTGATGTCGTTAGTCTCTGTGTAGGATGTCTGAGAATAGAAAATTACTCCTAGAAGACAGACTGGCAAATATGAGTCAGTTTTGGTCTTTTCTTGTGGGTCGAAGCGGGGATTAAACATGACAGACAATAAAAAATTGTTATTGGCAATGTTACTTTATGTAAGCTCCCTTAGTCACTTCCAACCCCAGGATCGTGTCCAAGGGGGACGGTTGCAATGGGCTTTGTACAGGTGGAGTCTCAATACAGAAAAGCAGATAAGTGTGGGGAGAAAATATAAAAATAAATATATGCCTGCTAAATTTATTTTTCTCAGCCTATCTTTAGTAACAAAATTGAGAGTGATCGTTAAAAAACAAAAAGCAACTGAATGAATCACAGGAATTTGTGCAGGAAAAAAGCACAGTGAAACATCTTTGCGTATATCGTTATATAAAAACAGTACGAAATACAGCGAGGTTTTGTACACAAAACTACGAACTAATAAGACGGATCATGGAAGGCCATGTATTTTGAACCCAGGACGTACAAAGCCATATTTGACCTAATTATTCCAACTAGTTAATCCTTTCTTCGCGATAGATACGTGAAATTTATAGCGGTTTGACGGATCACTTATCCCTGCTTCGCAGTGAATATAATCAGGTAAATCTAAAAACATCCGTAGGCGAAAATAAATTTTGCTGTGAACTTAATAAAAATAATTCTTTTTCATTTTCGAACAGGGCAAATCTGGTTTTACTAAAAGTAGTTCGCACTCACATAGCCGCCCTAACTGGAGAATGAGGGAAGAGGCGGATATGAACTGACATGTTCATGGAGTTCCAATAGAATAATAACTAAGTCGCCAGTACTCTAAAACGTTGGGCTCGAAGCAAGCCAATAATCCGATCAGTTGGCCGGCTGATGACGGCTAATATGCCCGAAATGGCAATTGTAGTCTCCCCCCCCGAGAGGGACACTTCACAGATTTTTCAAGCAGCGGAGCATACCGGCGAAACACGTGTCTGGGCCTATTAGCTTTTACTATGGTAAGTTACTACTGCAGTCTGCCCGTTGGCAGCAAGTATATACTTCGCAGTGGTTGACGGGTTTCAGCCCGACTGTACATTTACAATTTTGGTCTATGCCTATAGACCTTAAACAAACTGATGTATACGGCGAAAAGAAATTAATTTCTCAGGAAATTAAAAGCTGAACAAAAATACTTGTTGGCATTTTCGAACAAAACGAATCTGGTTTTAATACAAGAAGTTCGCACTGGTATAATCGCTCTAGCTGCCGGATTAATTTAAAGTGAATAAACTTTGGCGTGAATTTACTCATTTGCAGCATGGAATTTGAAATGAAACCCGTCGCAAATGCGCTCAGCACGTGGAAATATAGCAGCAGTAGGCTATCAAGGTCTGGAATCAGAGACAGCGGCATTCGGAATGTGTGACGGGCTTTCCTATTCAATGTCCCGCCAAAGAAGGTGGGACGCATAACCCATTTCCACGGCTTTGAATACGCTCCTACCCAAGTAAGTCACAGTTCAGCACGCTGAACTAGGCCACGAGATTCATTCAGTCTTTTAAAGGAAAATCAGTGTAGTCATAAAACACTATGTTAGGCAGCCTAACCTAACAAGAGGAGGCCACAGCTGCGATGGCCTTATTTTGGGGCTGGAAAATGAGCCGGAGAGTGGACAGGAATAAGGGGCGCAACTGTCGGATTTTGCCAAGATCAACCGGCATATTCAGCTGTGGCCCAATTATGGGCTTGGAAAAGACCCTTTGCAGGTGGAAGATCTCACAGCACGTGGGGCGAATTCCCTCTCACCTTCGCCCTCCGCTAGAAACCACGTCTCTTGGAACAGGTAGCAGCCACCTCCGGTTTTATGACTAAACACAGGTAGGGGCCCATACCGGCTGACTTGGGAGGCATGCGGACGCAGGCAGCAGTGAAGTCCGTCCCCCAACTTCCACCATAAAGTAGTGGCGGTACGGTGAACCACCTACTTTTCGATGCTGAATGACCTCTCATTTCCTTCCAATATTCGCGCGAAGATGGCAGCCGACTTTGTTAGTTTCTTCACCTCCTCCTCTATCATCAAATGTTTTATTTACGCCCAGGCCTAAATCTCATCTGATCTCTACCTCCACTGCAGGGCAATACTGCTGTAGAAGAAGAAGCGATCACTGGAACATAAGTTTTATTGCCCTTAAGTTTCGGATTCCGTCAGAAATCCTTAACGATAGGTAATTGTAAAAAAGACTGAGACATGCACAGATAAGGGTGATACATGCACAGATTGCACGGTATTTATAGTTCGAAGCGGTCACCCGCATGCATACTATAATTGTCAGTGCCTGCAGCCACCGCTTGAGGTCTTAATTGGTGTGGTGATGGCTCATTTATTGTTCTTGTCCTCGTCGGATGCGGGTTTGATAATTGCGCGTCAATTATGCCCGCTGTCGTCAGAGTTGTTGCTGCGCCCGGCCCTTCCCACGTGACTGATCCTCTTGCTCAGGAAATCTATCAGTACATCGTAGGGGAACGTCAAATCGTTGCGCTTATGGATGGACTGGGGGCCTGAGAACCATGACTCGAGCAGCTCGTCAGTTCCTGTAGCCACCGCTTGAGGTCTTACTTGGTGCGGTGATGGCTCATTAATTGTCAGCGTGCTGCTTTGTTAAAATACTAGGAAATGTGCCAAGAACGTGGGTACTTATTCGCTTACTATTTGTACAGTTTTCTAATATTAACGTACCGGCGTATAAAAAATGCTGTTTGCCATTTAAGGATACTGAAGGAAACACTGAAAAAGGCAACGGGCATGATATCCCATTTTAACTTTCGGTTGGAGAGAAGGGTTTATCATTTGGTTATTTGAGGTGTCCTATCTCACACAATGCGTCGAAGGGTGTGCAGCCTATGTCAGTGTGCTGTTTGGATCACTTAGTAGTAACACATCATTGAAACCACGGCAGACTAGAATAATGTTCGCCACGATGCCGATGTGGTGCACTAAAGTACCGACGTCTGGCAAATTTTTCTGAAGATATAGGGATGGAATATGCACGAGAATAGAACCCTTGTCATTTCTGGATATAAACTGCCAAAAATCGCTTGTCAGTGGTAGTATTCCTTCTTTAAACACTATCCCGCTGTTAAAATGTTGATAGAAATATACACAGTCGCTTTCCTATCTCGTGAAATTTCAGTCGAAATACCGAAATGTGTTTTTGATTCAAACAAATTAGAAGTCACTTTTTGGCAAACAATTGTTTTCAGCAACTGTTCATCAGACCAAAAATTTGCAAGGGAAATTAACGCTGAACATAACAATAAAAGTTTGAATGGGTAGGAAAATCAATAATTATCTAACATAGTCCGCGTTGGCCAATTAGCGCCCATGTTAGATAGTTATTGATTTTTCTACCCATTCAAACTTTTATTGTTATGTACAGCGTTAATTTCCCTTGCAAATGTTTGGTCTGATGAAGAGTTGCTGAAAACAATTGTTTGCCAAAAACTGACTTCAAACAAATTACTTCAGTGGGAGGGTAATATCGTGCAGTGCAATCTGCAGATATTTCAGTCACGTTAGGATGTCGGCTTTTGAACAAACTTTTTTCCTGAAAGATTGGAAAAAAATATATCTTGTAAAGAAAGAAGCTGGAATTTTCCTCGTTGATTTTTGATGCCGCTTCGAAATTCAAATATAGTTTGCAGAGAAAATGTACAAAAGTATTATTTGTGAGAAGAAGACGACTCGATCGCTGGGAAAATAATTTCATTTGCCTGACGTTTCGAGATCCATCATGGATTCTTCATCAGAGACATACTAAAAGAGCAGAGGCAGAAACGGGTCTTGTAGAAAACTACGCAGATATTTGGCGAGCTAGTCCGTGCCATGCAGGAAATAGTTGGCCTGCTTATCGCTGATAGCCAATAAGATAGAGAGAGTATGAGGAGCAACAAATTCATCCCTTTTAAGAAAGCAGCTTAGGCTGGACTGCAAATAAGTTTTTCGCTATGGTGCTTAAGTTGAGGACTCTAATGGAATTAGGATGGCCGGTATTATGTACCTTTCAAAGACTGCTTGTGCGTACGCTTTATTGAATTTTATTAAGTGTACTGTGGGGATCACTAAAATCGCCCTACCATAAAGTACAAGACAATATTAACCTCTAAAGGAAAGGCTAAAAGCAAAATGTTATTGGCCAATCTTGCCTGAGCGTAACAAACTATGCAGGCATTTTGCTAGCACTTGGGGCTTCGGTCTGAAGCCTTTGCGGACGAAATAGGTGGCATCACAGTCTGTCCTCTAATCAGGTCGTATCGGTAGGCGCTCAGCGCACATAAATAGAGAACACTTCTGTGTTCAGCCGAGAATAGCATGAGCCTTCGGCCAGGATGAGAGATTACTAGGCTGTAGAATTCAGTAGACTCACGCTCTACCCTACAGGGGTTTAGAATATGGCCGGCTGGTCCCCGACAGCCCGTTCATCTTAGTTTTTTCATACTAACGAAATTCGGGTCATTTTTCCCGCTCAAATAGACTAGTACTCCAACTTTTTCTGCGCAAACCAGTGTGATTTTGGTTTAATTAATTACTATTACGCAGTCTACAGTTACGACATTGTTGTTTGACTAAAATATGTCTTTATGCACTTTAAGAATTTGAGTTTGGCGCGTATGGCCAGCATTCGGCAACTCTTTCGCTGGAAAACGACTGTGCACCAGACGGTCAGGCTTACACCTGCGCGCTCCCAAGTCTGAAGAGTATACCCGTTGATCGCATCACCTTCGGCGCTGGGAGCCTATTCAATATCCAGGTTTATGGATCTCCAGGTAGGCAGTTGAACTCTAATTTTTAATTTTTAAAGTGTTCCCGAGAGTCATTCAAGGGCGTGCCATGTTTAATCACTCTCCCTATTGCTACATAACTCGTCTTTAAAGTCAGCTATTACTGCTCCGCGGTTTTGAAGTGTGCCCGATACCACCTTACGATAGCTCCATTAGCAGAATGAGAGGCAAAAGAGCTGACTTTAGCAACTTGTTAAAACACAGCAAGCGCTGGCTGTGAAGCACCTACCAGCCGACAGCTGAAATGCTACTTGCGCAAATAACAGATGGTCGTAAATCGGCAGGGTGCTTTTAAATTTAGTATGCACAGAAGTTTGTGCAGTCTTTTCCCTCCCCCCGGCTCTTGGGAAAGCATGAACCCAAAAAGCTCCAAAGGTTTTTGGGCCTGAAAACTTTAACTTCTATAAGAAGAATCTGCAAAACGGTTTCCGGCATAGGCCTTTTTTCATTTTCGAAATATCCACTCAAACTTATTTTCCATTATTGGGGAGAAAGACAATAGAATGAACTGCGAACCGACGGTTGTTACTATGGCATATTTAAACCGCTGAAAAATGTGTCTGATGGCTTTGAAACACCCCCCTCGAGTGCACTGTTCAAATCAAAACTGCATATCTATTCAGAACTGATGATGATGATGATGATGATGATGATGATGAGTGCAGTCAGGAAGGTAAGGACATAACAGATAACTGATATAAAGACTATGAATGGTGAATACATATACTAGCTGAACGATTCGTAGCCGATATCTGGTATTCAGGTATCAGCAATTCGACCATCACTCTCGACCACGTCCACCAAGAGCTTCAACAGGCTGAAGCAACGTGGCGTCTCCCTCGGGATTATAGTGAAAGTAGGCTTGTGGCGAATTTACTCCACTCCCTCACCACTCCCACATCGGCACCTGGTGTCCAGAAAAATAGTCGAGAAGACCAGATATGGGGGGGGAGGGGCTGGTGGCAGGCGGCTGGCGCGACCAAAACTCAACACGCGTACCAACAGCACACATCGCTGGGTAGGCTCCCGCCTGGGAGCGCCATAAACTTCACCTGAGCCTGACTCTCAGTCCGCAGTAAGCCATTCCACTAAACAAGCCACACACTGGTGTCCACTGGGGGTGCAACGACTACAGCTGAACAATTTTGTGTTCTGTTAAGAACAAGTAGGTGGGGAAGAAGGGGGGGCGGGACGATTTGCGCCCACGACTGGGTTGGATTCACACCATTTATCGCACAGCTGCCTCGTGGTGCGGTCACCGTGGTTCTGCTTGGCTGGAAACTGGGTCGAGCCATTTGACAGGGTGCGTGTAACACCTGCTAGCGGGAAAGGTGCTATATGGGCTTGGTTGGTAGTAGCAGCTGGGGATTTGATAAAGTAAATCCACTTGCTTTCCTGTGTCCAGTCGGTTTTCTAGTTATACGATTCTGGTACGCCTTGTGCCTGCCGGGAGTTGGACGATGTCCATGCCCAGACTCCTAGGCAGTGCAATCTGTTGCTTGTGAAACATTATTTAGGTTAGGTGGAGGGTGCCAGAGTGGCGGTGGCTCTCTCTCTCTCTCTCCCATCTGTCATAACGAAGAGATTTTTCTTTACATTCCCAACGCGCGTTGGATGCGCTGGACCAACACGGGGCCAGATCAGGGTGCGACAGGCATTATTCGGGTTGCGCTCCCATAACAAATGCCGGAAATGGGGGGGGGGGGGGAGGGATGCGTGGTAGCACGCATAGGGGCGGCTTCGGCCGCGCTAGTCACCTGAGTGCAGTCCCCTTTCCGGTCTTCTTGACTGTGTTTTGACACTGGGCTCAGGGGGTGCAAGAAGAGGGAGTACTGTAGATTCTGCGCAAACCCAGAGACTTCTCAGCCATCCTTCGCGTTCAATGTTGTGGTTTTACCCTTAGTAAAAGGTCCTGAAATCGGTTATTTGATGTGATATCGTATAACCCGTGTTGTGTAAGTGTGGTGCTTAGTTAAACGCAGAACGATGACGTCAAAGAGGGGCATCTTTCTGCTTTCATATTGGCTGACCAAAAAATTAGTTAGCTGTTAATGCCATTGATCTAGCACTCATTATCTCTGAATGTGGGTGCCTGCATGGGTTAGAGAGCTCAGGTAAAAACATCTTCTGTGCTAGTAATTGCACATTAATCGTTCTTGCAACAAGAACCTGACGCTCGTGCATTCTTTACGTTCAGCGATGATACCCATGTAAGCATTAAGGAAGTCAAATTAGGCGAACGAACGTTTTCGATTAATCTATAATCAAGCAATACAGTAACATAAGGGAGACTGGAGTAAAAGAAAGTTTTGAGCAAACCAATCAGTAGTAGCAAGTAACTACTGATTAGTCTGCCTAAAACTTTCGTTTATTCTACCCTCCCTTATATTACTGTATTGCCTGATGATTAATTAATCGAAAATGTTCGTTCACCTAACTCGTTCATTCGTCACCCTTTTTCAGATCTTCGACCCATGATTATCCTTTTCGGGGGTAAAGCATTAAAAGTGGGATTGTCCACAGATGTAAATGCCCTCCCCTACTAAACATGGCCTTGTGCTGGTTTTCGGTTTGAAGTGTACTTAGTATCGTGTCCTTAATTGAATACGAGCGGTAACCTAAGTGTATCCCTTTGCACATAACTATGACGCTAAATGAAATCCTAACTCATTTGACTTAGTTGTGGCTCAGGGGTCGCGCTGGAATTCGAACCCACGTCATCTTTACTACAGCCAGAGCTTTAAGCACCTGGACTGCGATGCGCCCACCAGGAGTCGTGGGTTTACTTACACTGGAGTCAATTAACACTAATCGTAAAGGTGTAAGGCCACTCGTGATATCTGCGGAACTAAAAATAGTGCCCCAGCCAAAAATAAAATACGGTCCTACGGTGGACACCGTGCAGACCAATTCCAGTGGACCAATACCTTAAAAATAACAGATAATATTCTTCCCTACCCCCAGAATAATGGCTTCCATATTACCTTCTTATGTCGTTTTCCTATGCAAACATGGCTTCGATTTAGGCTACCACGTCAGCCAAATCCGACCCAGTCTAAAGGTCGGCTTGTTTTCAGTGTTATGCTGACACGGTGGCTATAAAACAGGCATTTCGCCCCCAACCACCGAGGGAGGGGGTAGGGGGTGGACAGAGGAAATAAATGGATCAGACGCTAGACTGAAGGAAAGTTTAGAGTGACTGATGATGAGGATGATGGAGGAACTGGCCAAGCGTCTCGTCGCAGGCTAGTCGCACGTCTGCGCGGCGATAAAATGGCAAACATAATGTACTTGTCAAAGTGGTGTACACTTTGTCATCTGTTGGCGTCGTCGTCTTCAGGTGTGCTTCGATGGCGCCGGCGGCGGTGTTGGCGTTTAGCTTGGTTTCACTGACTGCTCTATGCCACATATTCTGCAGCTGTTTCGGTGATACTGCGCACCTTAAATGGTTCGGGTCTCTGCGGGTGCAAGGAGAGGTAGTAGAGTAATCTCCAAAAGCAGGAAATGTTGACCGAAATTCCTGAGCTTCTTTTTTTGATTAAAAAGATCGAATAAAGTAGGTTGTAATACCGATTTTCGGGCAGCTTAATCCAAAGACTCAACTGGATATCAGCTCCGAAATGAGCCCCTTTCCGGCCGCCCGCCAAACGACTTTCGATAGAAAAAATTCCTATTCAATTACTTTTTGTTTTTTTTTTCACATCGATTTTTGATGGCCTAGTAAATGCAAAGATACAGTAGATTCCCTAGCTCATGAAATGTCACCCGGAATTCTGAAATACATTTTCGATTCAAACATATTGGTTACGCATGGTTTTAAAAATGACGATTATACAGCCTCATCTCAATATATTTAGGTCACGTCAGGATGCCGGCTTTTTAATAAGCCTCGTTCTAACCGCTAAGTAAAAGTATGTATTATAAAAAGTGGCTACGTAAGTAGTATGCCTTTTTGTCATTGATTTCGACTGCCATTATAAATTTAAATATATCTTAGGGAAAACATGCGCAAAAAATTATGTCTTGTATTCTTTTAGTAGCAACGGACGCCTTCTTTAAATTTCATACTTAAAAAAGGCTATCTTTCAGTTTAAAAAAAGCTTCTTATTATGAGCTTTTTTGCAATTTTCAGGTGTTCATTAATAGAACAGCATATCCGTCAATTTGATAATGCTGCCTTTACTCTATAAAGCATGCTACATACCTATTGTAATATTTTATGAGAACTATGTGAGATCTTCCTCAAACTGTAGGCAAAAAATTAATTTTCCTTAGGCGGAAAGTACACAGTGCGCAGATTGTAAACCTTGAATTTTAGTGTAGCAGTCAGTAGGTTTTAAAATTATTCGGCAATTAAGAAACATTTTTTAAACCAAAATCTACCCTTTCTTTCAGTTTAAAATTTAAAGAAGGCGTAATTTGCTACCAAACGAATACAAGACACAATTTTATCGTGCATTTTTTCCATAAAATATATTTGGATTTATAAAGGCAGTCAAAATCAGTGACAAAAGGCATACTTTTTAAGTAGCCCCGTTTTATGATACATACTTTTACTTAGCGGTTAGAACGAAGCTCATTAAAAAGCCGGCAGCCTGACGTGACCTAAATATATTGAGATGAGGCTGTATAATCGTCATTTTTAAAACCATACGCAATCAATATGTTTGAATCGAAAACACACTTCAGAATTCCGGGTGACATTTCACTGTACTTTGCAGAATAATGCATAAAAGTCCTTTCAAATATTCATTTGGTAATAACTTGCATACCCCTAAATTTTACACAGAAAAGATTAGTAGCCCTAAGTTTACAAAAAACGTGCGTTGATATGAGACTTTTTAAGTCGGTGAAGTGTCCATGGAGTATCCTATCTGGCTGTTTATTCTGCTGACTATTAGGTATGCAGTATGGTACGCGTGCATTGCAAATCTTTTTGACCCCTATATGACAAACTCTCAGTAGCATAAAGAAATGCATGAGTTTTTTTGCCCAGAAAGTATTCAGCGTGCAAATTGGGCTGCCTTAACACAGGTTCCATGGCAGATAAGGTTGCACATTCCCCGAGAATAAAAAAACTTTGTCAAAGGAAAAAAGCTTTTTTTAAGTATGCAGTCTAAGAAGGGATAGTTTTCCACCAGCAGAGAGCGGGCTTCCGGTAAAGGCCTTCCCTACTATGTGGGTTCAAATCCCGCCAAACACCTCGAGGTTTTCACAATTGGGTCAACTCAACTTAAGCAAATCTGCCAAACCTTGTAATAAAAAGAGTACAAGAAAGTATATGTTTATGCACAAATTAAATAACACATATCGTTTGATTTAGAAGGACACCGATAGTCAATTTGAAAATAATATTCGATAAATTGTCATTTTATCTGTGTGGAAGGCAGCCAGAAATTAGTTCATTAAAACGCTGGCGCCCTGGTGTTACTGAAATATCTGGCTGTTGCGCAAAAATGCAATGAATCTAAAAACCTCACGTAAGTAATCCTTCTAATTGAAAAAATATGTTAGCACCTCTGTTAAAATTTCACGAGATACGCCAACTACTGTCGAGAGCATTAGGTGCTAGACGTGAAGAACAAACTTTTTAAAACGCTTTTCATCAAATAATGCTTACAATCAGCTATAGGGTGGTCGTACTTGTGCTTGAAGATAAAATGTCAGCCGCTTTTGACAAATATCCAGCAATTTTTCATCGGTTGCTTCAGAATATAACAAAAGCCTCGATAAGTGAGTGTATATATGCATTAGCAGTAGAACATTGCGGACAGTATACAAAAGCTATATAATTCCTATATTTATACACCATTCATCACTGATTTACAATACTATGGTTACCTTAAATCCCCAGAAAGTAGTATTTGGCGGAACGTTTTTGTTTATATCTGTCCTGCTACATCGCAGTTTGTTGCTTATCGGACAAGTTCAATTTTTTAGAGAAAATCTTGGTGGTGAATAAGAACAATTCTTGCAGAAGTCAAGGAGTTAACTTATATCGTTAATTTCCACAAACAAATGCATGTTTTACAAAAATTCAGAAGCAGGCTTAAATCAAGCGGAATCCCCGAAGATTGGAGTCTCAGGCAAAAATTTATTTTAAGCAATGACTTCAATCAACTTACTCTAATACTTGTTTACGGTTATCTTACAAACACATTGTAGAGGACCATTGAGGACCTTTGCAAAATGTATTAAGTAATCAAATGTTAAACCCGTAGATTGCACTTCTCGCATAAGCACCATTGCCCCAACACAGTAGGCGCACATTTTTACGGCTCATGTGCTCCTTTTACCACCGAAGTTGATGATGGGGAAACAATGCTCGGCAATTAACCACAACAATTATCTACAGAACTCACTTACAATTTGTCTGGCGTTATGCGACGTGCAGCGGAAGGGCTGATATATAGGCCAACACATATTCCTTAAGGGGATGCTTTGGTCTATCTTCCCTGGTGTCTGATCATGCGTCTCTCACCTACAACTCTCAAACTATCAAGTTGGCGGCACGATGGCGTATGCTCAGCAACGGTAACGGATTTGACTGCAGACTGCCTGTTGGTTCGAATACTACTCTGTAATAAGAGTAGTATCTGCAAGATTGACGTTGTGCGAACGATAAGCCAGCCTCTAGAGATGCATGCTGACGAGGAATGAGAAGCTTTTCACTAAAACTCCCGGCGAGAGCTATCCTTAGTTGAATTAATTTTACTGACTCTTTATACCTGATAGCGTCAAAACGTTTATATCCATCGTGGTAGCTGACGAAACGGCATCGAAAAGGGCTCCACATATGGCCTGAAAGGAAGTTCTGTCTGATAATTAGCCGCCTTCTTCTAGAACATATAAATTACGCCGTTAACTCCAAGCCTGGTGCAAGACCAATGTGCACGTTTGATTTCCTCAAAAATCCTGGCAGACGAATGCCAGCTGTGCGTCCACCCGATCCCACCTAGCTGCAGCAACGAGTACGC
Organism: Ligula intestinalis; assembly: GCA_036362985.1. Taxonomy (NCBI): domain Eukaryota; kingdom Metazoa; phylum Platyhelminthes; class Cestoda; order Diphyllobothriidea; family Diphyllobothriidae; genus Ligula; species Ligula intestinalis. The sequence continues at coordinate 47,453,386 of JAYGXS010000005.1, forward strand.
GCGAGGTGTAACATTAATTATGTCAGCAAAAATGGCGGGCTCGGGTTGATGCCTCGACAAGGTCGGGCCTCCATTTCCTATGATGACCCGGGGTGATGAGCATGAATCATCAGGCTGGAATACGCACGCACGCACGCACTGCCGCGTGGGCGGACTTCCCGTGCACGGCCAGCATGGCAACATGGCTAACCAAGGCGGGATGATATTTAATCGTGACCCGCTACACCCATCTGACATGACCCCGGCTTGTTGGTATGCGCCGGAGTGGCGGCCAGGAAGTCAGATGCCGCTGTGGCGCCGACCGCATCGGCTGAGCCGTCGGGGGGGCGGGGCAGTTTGCTAGGAGGTAGACAGGGGCTAGCAACAGGCAGGTGTAGGGGTGGTCATGTCATCGCTGACGCAAGCCACCGTTACTGGTGCCACAAACGCGCGCGAACACTTGTAAGAGCTGTGAGCGTGTGTATCTGGGTGCATGATTCAGTGATTTTATCCCTACGAGTTATAGCAAATATGACCGAAGGAGTCGAGGACCTCATCAACCTCACCAATATCCTCTTATTCATCTTCTTTTTATGCTTATATAGCAAGCTTTACTGTTATCAGCAGATAGTCTTGCCAACAAGGAAAGGGTAGACTGGAATGACCATTTACGGTGCATAAGACGTAGTCAGCCAGTGCTGGTGCTCCATCCGAAGCTAGAACTCGCTGCTTTCTGATCAGAATTCTAACTAGAAGAAGTCAGAGCGTTCACCGGAATCATAACTTTATTCATCTGAGCTTTCGGGCTCTTGCGAGAGTCCATCGTCAGAGATAAACGGTCAACGAAAAGTGAGCAACAGTTATAAGGGGCAGCAGCCAATCAACTGTTAGAGGAGAGGGGGTATAGGGCGAGAGGAAGAGTAGGGTGGGGGGTGAGGGGAGGAGTGGGTGAGAGGTAGAGGAGAAGGAGGGGAGACTCATTAATCACCAGTTTCAGTCGTGCGTAGATGCCGACGGAGAGCGATGTAGGTGGGCGCCAAATCAGTGCACCGGTTGACTGACTTGTCATCCGATGCCCAGGCCTCAATTAACCCTCGTGCGGTTTTGCTCTCGGCATGAGCATATACTCTTGTGGCTGCGAAGTTAAATGTGTGGCCCGTTTCATAGGTGTGGGCCGCCACTTGCAACTGGTCGTCCTCCTGTCTGACAGCTAGCTTATGTTCCTACATGCGCGAATCTGTCCGGTCTGTCCGGTATAATTCCGGGGACAGTTCAGACATGGTATGCGATACACTACGCCCGACTGCTCACTGGGACTTAGTTGGTCCCAGACAAGAAGGGTGCTACTGGTCGGAACGAAGCTCGTTACAAAGCCCGCATCCTATCATGACTGAAATGACTTCAGAATAGACTACACAATAATCAGTATCGCAACATGAGTCAATGCCGATTAGCGAAAGAGCATAAATCTTTCGCATATGTCGGCAAATTGCGTGATTTTCGGCGACTACGTTCAAAATAACCAGAACTTTAAACCTCACTCTTATGTTAACCATAAAACTTACCCAATTTTTACCCCTTAAGTCTGGCTCACAAGCACGCCCAATTCTAGGCATGCTCATAAATTTTGACTCCACCCTCTATTTGGCTTATACTTACTCATTTGAGCGGTTTTGTTTGTTCCGATTACGACACTGATTGACACAAGAACCAAGTGCCCTGAATGGTGTGCATTCCGGATCCAATCAGGCTGTTGCATGATGTCTACTTAGACATCGTGAAGTTAGCAAATTTACTGGGAATGGCTCCTGTTCTCATGCCGTGTTTAGGGGGCCATTTAGTAATCTTTACCGTTTTTATATGTGAGTTGGTTTTAAAACCACTGGAGTTTATAATGCTAGCGAAGAAGACTGAATGAGGTGCAGAGATTCGCAAGAGTAGATTTTCCATTCGCAGCCATCAGTTCCGATGTCCGAAAAAGAAGGTACGACGGACACAGCTCTGATAGCCCAGCTTTGCGTCAGAACAGAAGTGTTCACAGCTAAGCCACCTTTTTGTCTCGTCTACGTATTAACCAGTCGTTTTTGAAGGTGTTGTTTGAAGGAATTCTCAGTGCACTTGGTGGGGGAGAGCGGGGGACCGCCGCTGTTCGTGACCCCCATCATTCCTAAGCCAGAAGTGGTCATTCCAGTCTGCCTTGTCGTTATTGGTTCCATTTAACCATACATTCTACAAGTCGTTATGCGACTGCCTGGTCGCTTGAAGGGATTCTCACTGGACTTAGTGGAGGGGGTGGGGATAGGGGTAGAATATCGGCGCTAGGAGGCGGGCGGGGTCACTGCCTGTCAGGACGCCACTCACACAATCCTTCAACAGCGCCACGCTGATATCTGCTCTGCCGTCTCATGGACGTACACGCGACTGACGCCATGCTGCAACCCCTCGGCAGGCCTCTCGTGTGGTCACGTGAATCAAGAGGTGTTGGTGCGCCCGCATCACGAGCGCGCGCCCCGCAGGTGGGGCGAGCGGGGGGGGGGGGGGGGGGGGGGGGGGGGGGGGGGGGCGAGAAGGGACCTACTCGCGGCCCTAATGCATTTGCACACGCGCACAAGGTGTTAGTCATCTTCCGTGCCACCATCCCTACTGTTCGCTCCCCCCTTCGCACCTGTCCTCAGCGGCCTTCAGGGCACAGCAGGGTATCTGGGCTGGTGCGCAATCGGGACCGAGCATCACACTGGGAGAGATTAAAGTCAGAATCGGCCGCCCCAGCTGACCGCAGGTTCGCGGAGCAGTGACCTTTGGAGCCTGCCTTCCACTTTAGCAGTGACCGCTCATTTGTACAGGGTGTCCCAGACGTAACTGACCCTTTTGATTTGCCAATAAAACGAAAACTATTAATGCTAGGATATTGAAACTTGTCTTATTCGAAAGAAAAACCTTTTATGCTTTATTAGAACTAGGTTTTGAATATAATGTCTTTTAAATGATGGCCATGGTTGTTTTGACAGCTTAGGGTTAGTTTCTCTGTCGTTTCCATAACGCTCCTTAGTCTACCAGGCGATACTTGTCTTATTTCAGAACAAATGTTGTTTTTAAGTTCTTATAGATTTGTTGGATTTGTTACATAAACCCTTGACTTCAGGTAACCCCATAAGAAGAAATCGCATGGGGTCAAATCTGGAGATCGAGGGGGCCAAGGAATGTTACCAAATCGTGAAATCAAATGATCTGGAAAGCACTCATTTAACAATTTCATCGTTTCTCTTGCTGTATGGGCCGTGGCTCCATCCTTTTGAAACCAAGTATTGTGTAGGCCATGTCTCTCAATGTAAGGAATTAGAAACTCGCTGATCATAGTTCGGCATCTTTCACCATTAACTGTTACTGTTGCGCCATCATTATTTTCAAAAAGTATGGGCCAATCACATTGGAAGCAGTTATTCCGCACCACACAGTCACATGAAAAGAATGCAGCGGCATTTCTTGAATTTCTCTTGGATGTTCATCGCACCAAATTCTAGAATTATGTCTATTTATATGGTCAGACAAGTGAAAGTGAGATTCGTCAGAGAAGATAATGGTTTCGATGAAAGAGGCATCCTCACACAAACGAATTAAAGATTTGCAATAACTAACACGACTGTTATAATCATTAGGCAATAACTGCTGCGTTAATTCAATTTTTAAGGATATAACTTCAAGTCTTTTTTAAGAGTGCGGTGTAATGTCGATCGGGAAATGGATAATTGAGTTGAAAGTTTTCTGATGGAGGCTTTAGGATTATCTGTAACACTTGAAAAAACTCACTCGATTACAGCTCCAGTTCGAGTTGATTTTAATCTTCTAGATCGTTGTTTATCATTAATATTTCCAGTGTCCATAAATTTTCGATACAGTGATTTAATTGTGTTCTTCGAAGGACTTGTTGTTCTGAAATAATTTCTGCAATCACGTTGCACTTCTGTTGTTGACATTGTCCGTGTATAGATTTGCAAAACTCTTCTTCTTTCTTCTTTGCTGCATGGAAACATGATGAAAATTAAGCGTTTGCAATGAAGCATAAATCAAATGTCGCGCTGGTTTGTAAATAGGACACAAAGTATCCTATTGTTCAGAAGGACAGTTGGCGAGCATACGTATACTTTCGATAAATTCTCTTCGGGCCATTACATTTATATGGAAGGGGAAGGTACAGGGTGACAAGCAATCAATTAATTATCGTTCTAATCAACTTAGTCTTGGGAATGGGGGCTTGGGGTTTGTGTTGATAAAAAGGGGGTAGTGAAAGGGTAATTAGGAGAGGCTGGGGGGAAAGAACGCGTGGAAAATGCTGGTAGTTCTGCGGCCGTTGGCCATGCTAGGCTTGGGGCCTGAAGGAAGTTCTTCTGCGCGCACAACACCGGCTTCATCAGGCGAATGGCCGTGGCCTCCGCTGTTGCCAGCAGCCGTTGACCCAGGGACTTCGGGTAATCTGGTGAGACCTTGTAGATCACCTTAAAGGCTTCGTTCGGGTCAACACGGTGTCCAGAGTCCACCATATGAGCAAGAATGGAACTGTTGATGTTCCTGACTTCGCCTTTGTTAAGCCATGCTGGCAGATGCTCCCGTATCCTCTTGGATAAGCGCCGGCTCGTGCGACCTATGTAACCTGCTCCACAGGAACAAGTAAATGAGTAGATGCACATGGAAGTGGTCTGGGCTGGCAGCTTATCCTTACCTTCGCCGTGTAGGACCGGGTTTGTTGAGAATAACACCCGAACTTTCGCCGCTGGGAAGGTTCGTGATACGGCTTGGTTAAGGCGTCGGCTTAACAGTTCACTTGCTGCGTCCCCTTGAAAGGGGACTCTGAGGAAGAGGGTCTTCTTTTCCACGGTGGGTGTTAGGGGTTTGCGTTCTCTCTCCATCATGTTCTTCTGAATAAACTTGTCAGGGTACCCGTTCTCTCGAAGCAGGTCCTGGATCTTCGTGAGCTCTCTTTCGATAGTATCGTCCGAGCAGATTTTTCTAGCCCTTTGCGTTAAGCAGCGGACTAGATTACGCTTCTGCTGGATGGGTACGAAACTATGAAAGTTCGTGTACTGTCCGGACCAGGTTTTCTTTCTATAAACGCTCCTTCGGAGGCTACCATCAGGTCGTCTGCTTAGGAGAACGTCCAAGAACGGAAGCGAACCTGCCGTTTCCATCTCCAATGTGAACTTTATGGAGGGGTGTGCTTGGTTGACAGTATTTAGAAGCGAGTCTATATTGGTGTCTGCTGGAGCGATAGCAAAGATATCATCGACATAGCGACCGTAGTGTTTAAATTCATGAATCTGGTCGCTAAGTTGAAACTTTTCCAGCTTGCCCATGAAGATATTTGCTAGGAGAGGCCCAAGGGGGGAGCCCATGGCGACGCCGTCTATCTGTCGATATAGTTGGTTATCAAAAAGGAACTGCACATTTAATGTGCATTTTAGTAGAAGTTCCTTCAGGGCTTCTATTGGAATTCCTACTTCTGTCTGATTCGTCAATAGGAAGTCGCAGATGTAATCTACTGTCTCCACGACCGGGACGTACGTAAATAGCGACGAGACGTCTAAGGAGAGCATCATCATGCCATTTAGGTTTATGTCCCTGATGTCGTCAATAAATGTGAACGTGTCTTGATAGCTCCGTGGTGCTAGTTGCTGCTACAGCGGTTTGAGTTTATCCGCTAACCACTTGGCTATCGTATGGTAGGGCGAGCTACGCATGTCCAAGATCGGACGAACTGGCAGGCCATCCTTGTGGATTTTTGGGAGGCCATACAGGCGAGGGATATGCGTACCTACTGGCCGGAGACGTTCGAGGTCACGGTCACTTATGAAACCTGCCGTTTGGAGTCTTCTTAGGCAGTTAGTCAAGTGTGCCTCTACTTCATCCGTGCGATCCTTCTCTTTGTCTTATTTCTTAAACTTCGTCTGGTCTGACAAGATAGTATGCATCTTTTGAAGGTAATCCGACCTGTTCATTATGACGACACCTGCTCCTTTATCAGGTCTAGTAATCAGGATGTCTTTATTTTCTCGCAACTGCTTTAACTTCTCCATGTGTGCTTTTGACAGCACTCCGCGACTGATTGGTCTCTGATTCAAGTACTGGTAACTACAATTCACCAGTGTCGATTTTAAATGCTGGATACTTTCAGCTGAGATAGGCTTTAATTCGTAAGTTTGGTTAAACAGGTTTTCAAACTGGGTTTCCAATTCTAACTGATTAACTCTTCGAGCAGGTATGCAGAATTTTGTGCCAAGAGATAATGCCTCAACTGTTGTCTTATCAAGCGTCAAAGAGGAATGATTGTATACGTACACCCACCGTGGAAAAGAAGACCCTCTTCCTCAGAGTCCCCTTTCAAGGGGACGCAGCAAGTGAACTGTTAAGCCGACGCCTTAACCAAGCCGTATCACGAACCTTCCCAGCGGCGAAAGTTCGGGTGTTATTCTCAACAAACCCGGTCCTACACGGCGAAGGTAAGGATAAGCTGCCAGCCCAGACCACTTCCATGTGCATCTACTCATTTACTTGTTCCTGTGGAGCAGGTTACATAGGTCGCACGAGCCGGCGCTTATCCAAGAGGATACGGGAGCATCTGCCAGCATGGCTTAACAAAGGCGAAGTCAGGAACATCAACAGTTCCATTCTTGCTCATATGGTGGACTCTGGACACCGTGTTGACCCGAACGAAGCCTTTAAGGTGATCTACAAGGTCTCACCAGATTACCCGAAGTCCCTGGGTCAACGGCTGCTGGCAACAGCGGAGGCCACGGCCATTCGCCTGATGAAGCCGGTGTTGTGCGCGCAGAAGAACTTCCTTCAGGCCCCAAGCCTAGCATGGCCAACGGCCGCAGAACTACCAGCATTTTCCACGCGTTCTTTCCCCCCAGCCTCTCCTAATTACCCTTTCACTACCCCCTTTTTATCAACACAAACCCCAAGCCCCTATTCCCAAGACTAAATTGATTAGAACGATAATTAATTGATTGCTTGTCACCCTGTACCTTCCCCTTCCATATAAATGTAATGGCCCGAAGAGAATTTATCGAAAGTATACGTATGCTCGCCAACTGTCCTTCTGAATTATCGAATGGGGATTTTCGCAACGTTAAAGCAGTCCAAAGTATCCTATTGTGCCATAAAAAGGGTTTTCTTTCGAATAAATTAAGTTTAAATATCCTAGCTTTAATAGTTTTCGTTTTATTAGCAAATCGAAAGGGTCAGTTACTTCTGGGACACCCTGTATTTAAAGCTTCGCTGGAATTTTTCTGGCATTACTATATGTGTGCTGTTTGCAGTTCATATGACCGAACTTTTCAGTAGCGACATGGCAACGGGTTGAAGACAAAAAGAGAGCGAGAGAGTGGTCCACATTTGTTCCTCCGTAATTCCGGTCACACCCTGTTTCCGACGTCTTCACCGAACGCCCAAGGTGCCAACATATGGATAGAGAAGCAAAAAGTTATTGAATGATTTTCCATGGCTAAATCAAAACTGTTTCAGGCGGCACTCCGAATGTCTTTTGGACGAAGCACTTTGTGGAAGGATATGCAGCTGACCTATCCATTGTGGTAGTTGTCTGCGATTTGGTCAATCGCAGCGGCGTTTTAGGTTTTCTGTCCTTTATATACGTCAAAAGGCGGGGCAACCTGGATATTGTTGCTACTTGGCTGGGAACCATCGCTGTTAGTGCTGGAATTAGCACAAGGAGGAACAGGCCGGTGTCGCATATGTGGCACTTGCAGTCCGACTCTGTGAAGAGACATGACGGGTGTAGTAATAAGTGGGAGGCGGGAGGTGCCCTTCGGGGTCTCTCGTTCGACAATCAAAAAACCACTCCCATCATTGTTTCTTGAATTTTTCCGTGAAGCGGGAACCGTCAATTATTTTCCATTATTTTCAATTATATTGACCATGTTGACATCGAGCCCAAGTTGGTGCGTTGGTTCGCCTTGTGTGGCTGGCGTGCCGGCGTCTTGGTCGCAATTGTCTGGCCAGGGCTAGTGGTGTATGTGCTTTGCCCTGTGCTGGCTGCTTGCTCGCGGTAGGCGGTAGGTGCATGCATCCGGTCTTGGTACTATCAGGCAGGTTTGGCCACGTGCGACCCGATCTGAAGACGGTGTCAGGTTGGGAGTTTGGCTGCAGTGGTACATCTGTAAAATCGTAACGCAGGTGTCCCAAGGTGAGCTCAGCCAGGACAGAAACCTGGCGTATAGTAAAAGGGCAAAAGCTTACTTGATTTTGATTTTCAGTAGGAATACAGACCGTGGAAGCGTGGCCTATCGATCCTTTGGATCAGCCGATATTTTAGAGTTTGAAGCAACAGGTGTCAGAAAAGATACCACAGGGATAACTGGTTTATGGCGGCCAAGCCATCCCAGCGACGTCACTTTTTAATCCTTCGATGTCAGCTCTTCCTATCATTGTGAAGCAGAATTCACCTAGTCTTGGATTGTTCACCCACTAATAGGGAAAGTAAGCTGGGTTTAAATCATCATGACACAGGTTAGTTTTACCCATTTGAGGGTTAAACTGTGTAAACAGTGAAGTACAATCTGGTCGTTGCAATGGTAATCCTGTTTAGTGCGAGAGGAACCGCAGGTTCAGAGATTTGGTAAATATGCCTGGTGCGGCCAATGGTGCGACGCTAACATCTGAGGGATTAAGACTGAACGCCTCTTAGTCAGAATCCCCTCCAGAGATGCGCAACGATACAGTCTGGCCTGCCACTTGGTTGGGCAGATATAGCACTTCCCGGCTAGGTTTATTCGGATGGGGCCAGCGTGCCTAACCGAACCTGGTCGGTCTGGTAATGTTATATCAGAGCTGTGAATATAACAACATGTCCCGGGTCATGGTGTTGTGGGGGTCGACCCAATATCCAATTGTGGTGGCACTAAATCGTTTGTAGATGACTTAATGTATTGTCGGGGAGACATGAGTATTCGGGCAGCTATCACCCTGCGAGGTATTGAGTCCTATCCCTACCCGACGTAATGATTTGAGTCCTTGGAGCCCCATTCGTACAGCTGCTGGTATGTGTTCTTGTAGAATATAAGCCGGTTTTGTGACAGGCTGGTACATGGTATGAAGACAAAGTTGTCTTGTAGTCCGCGTAGACGGACTGTTTTGTTTTGTCAGACATTGCACGCATGCCTTACTGACGTGGTATTGCCAGATTAGTCAGTCAGCGGCATTGCGTCCGTTCCATGGGATACGCGGTTGAACTGTTGAACTGATTTGAGAATTTATCAATCGGGGAGACAGAGAGCGGTAGCAACCAAGAAATGTAACACTGCATCTGCCACCAAGAGTCATCACTTTACCCAAATCCTAGACAAAATAAAACAAACTACAAAGTCGAGCGCAAAGCACCAAGGGCCGATGAAGACCCACGGACAAAAGGGTGCAACCCTCTTACTGAACGATATAGATTATATTTGGGAGGCCTAGTTCTTGCAGAAAAACAGTTATTTCTTCGCCACATGCGATTGCAACTGCTATATGTATTTTTATTTTATTGAATTGAGCAATATTATGTTGATTTACATCTGTAGATTTTCCTAATCTGTATTATCGGTAAACGTACTGCGAGAAAACCCACTGATCAAAATGCAGATTTCTGAAATTCCTGAAAAAATAAAAATGGTGGTTAGGAAGTCGTCTTCTTCAACTTACCTGAGGTCCAACTTACTGTTCTGGAGTTAGATTGGAATAGTCTGCGTTGCAAAGCACCGCGCACACCTCCAATTTACACGCAGATCAATGTACTCTCAGCGGCCGCGGGAAACCAAATTAAACTACATTTTCCCACTTTACGTTTACTTTCGCAAATTTCCTTCACCATATGCCCTATTTCCCCCCTCCAAAACCCCAATGACCACCGTTTCCGTAGGAAAAAAAATACTAGGACTATGGCTTTATGAGGTGCACTACTTAAACGACCTTTGTCCTGCCTTCTTCCGAAAGTTGACATGCATTCCTAAACCAACATCCATCGACTTTGACAGCATAATATTCAGAGTCTGCCAACAGGCTGTCTGGCGCATATGCACACTGATGGATGTTTTACGCGCTGTTTGCATCAGCGAATCTCTAAGCACACATCATCTTACGCTTCTCCGACCTTTTCCCCCCAGTTAACTATCCAACCCTGACGCTTCGAACTCAAAAGGAGGCAGATGGGTTCCAACTGACCTGCTCCGTCAACAGCTGCATGGAAGACAAGGATGATGCGATTGGCAGCAGCAGCAGTGCGGCTCAAGCCTGTCAGCGACCACCAGGCACACAGATAAGCTGCAGAGGCCTGGAGTTGGATCGCCTTTCACCTGGCGAAAAGCAGGATCATCCGGTAGTGCTTGTGCGGGAGGGTGAAGTCGTTGAAGCTTGGTCGGAAATACTACCAGACCTGCAGATAATTGAAAGCTCACAGTCGAGTCTCACGGTGAAAATACCCAAAAGTGAGTGGACCCTCTAGGCTCTTTGTGCTATCTTTTTGCCTCAACACAACTAGGAGTCCTACTGTTGGCATATAGGAGACATTCAGTCCTCTAGCTCATTTTTAAAGTTCACCGAGGCGATTTATTGTGTGTAATCAAAGCTCAGCAGCTTTTGGATTTTTTTTATTACATAAGTAAAATCAGTATGCTTTGGTAGATTTAGAAAGCATTTACATTCCATAACCTTTTGGCCATTTAATGGCGGGACATTCGTTAAAATGAAGTGCCCCTTGGATTGCACGTGCAAACTTGATCAGCGTTTCAGCAATAAGGGCAGTCAGAAGATAGGAATTGCGCTCGCCGGGAGGGGTTTATTAGATAGCTGACATTTCCGGAAGTACTAGTAGTGCTGTCCAGTCCTCCTCCTACTCAGAGACTGAACATTCGGGCTCACGGTTCTCGTTATATGCCGCTCTTTTCCATGTGTCTAACCTGCCAATACCGGCGGTCCAACTGCGCCTATGGCTCGCACCTTCCTGTCCCTTCTGTCTTCGCAGCCTTTTCAGAACTAACGGCTATTTACAAGCGTTCATTTAACGGAATCGAATACCATCAAAAATGCGGACCGAGGAGGGCTGTCCGTCAATATCATGGCGGATCATTCCGTAGATGAGAGAGGTCTCTGGAAACAGTAGTTAGATCCCTCGGGATAGGAGTTGCCCATAGGCCTAATAGTCCGCCAACAAGTGGGGTGGCCAAAAAACTAAGCAGTAGACGTCAGCTGTTGTCTACCGAATTCAGTGCAGTTGCGAAATGTGCAACTATGTTGGCGAAACCGTCCGACAGCTACAAACACGAATGCATGAGCATCAACTGGCTGTGAGAAGGTTCGACCCAAAGTCAGAGGTAGCAATCCTTTCTGCAGAGATAGGGCACGTGATAAACTTTAACGTCGTCTAAATTGTCGGCCGAGGTGACAAGCACACATCAAGGCTGGATGTCGACCAACCGCTCAGTAATCCATCACATCTTTTTGCCTACGCCCCCTGTTTGATTTTACGAGTCTCCTTAGCAGGAGATAGTCACGACGTGAAACCATCGGGGCCACTAACCCTCCCTCTCCGGCCAAAGTGTACGGGAATGAAACAAGCCATGGTTAGACGTCGGTCGACTGGCGGTCAACGGGGCTGGCGGTGACGGTGTGGACCAATCGGGATGGTTGAATATCTCTGCGAATAACGAGTGCGGGGATGAAACAAACAAGATCACCGGCATTTCAACCGTCACTGCCAGCGATGTCCAGCAGGAGCTTCAGGGAACCACAGCAGACGCGTCTTCGACCGCGTTCCAACCCACCGTCACGGCGGCCAAGGTCTGCTACATCAAACCTCCCTACGGTGGATCTATCTCTTCTCCTCTCCCTCTGTCTTTTTGATGACAGAGCAGCCCCTCCCGACCATGCTGCTGCTGCTCCTCCTCCTCCTCGCCGCCGGGATTGAGGCCCACCTGGCAGGGCTCCGGATCAAACAAGAGCTACTAGCCAGCCAACTACGAGCTTCAGAAGGCTGAAAGCAGACGCGATGCCTGTAGCTGTTTGATAATGAAGGCAGGCTCGTAGGATCTACCCAACGCTCTCATCACTCCCACACCTGAACCCGATGTCAAGTCATGAGTCGAGAAGGCCGGAGATGGCGAGGGCGCAGACGGTGTGCGCGAAACACACTCCAAAATGCGCCACAACACCACCACCCTGCTAGGTAGGCTCCCGCCCACGTGGGAGTGCCATAAAGGCCATATTAGGAAGGAGCCATGGAGCCTGACTGTACACTCCACACAACAAAACGCGCTGGGCCGACTGCGGTTTCCATGTTAGTCCCTCAGTCGGCAACCCTCCAAGCCATGGATTTTAGCGCATCGTGATAGCTTCAGACGCATCAGATTGCTTTTAGTGAGGAAGGAAATACGCTGGGGCTCGACCTCACTCTCTCCCCCCACCGCAAGTAACAGGCCATCGTCTAGCTGATCGGTCGCCAGAGGTAAAGAAAAGAAATCGGGGTAGGCTCCTGCATGCGCGGGAGCGCCATAAAGGCTACATTAAGAAGGAGCTATAGCAGACTGACTTTCAGTCCGCAGTAAGCCACTCCACACGATAAGACACACACTAGGCTGAGTTATCCCGTCAGTTGGCGCACCGTGATGGCTTCAAACGCATCAGACTGTTTATAGTGAGGAAAGAAATGTGTTGAGGGTCAAACGCGCTCTCTCCCCTAACGGCCAGCAACAGGCCACCGCCTAGCTAATCGTTCGCCTGAGATGGGATGGGCGCATCGGCTGACGGTGCTGGCGGACTCGTCTGCGCACACCCACGACAGTTCCCCGGCGATTTCGACGATGGGCACCGCGCGCTCCAGCAAGCCGCAGCAAAGGCTGAAGCAAGCCGAAGCAGACACTGGGGCAAGCTGGGCAAGTTGCAAGAAGGCTACAGCAAGCTAAAACAACACAGCGAACTACCGCGAATGAAACAAGATTTAAAGCAGACTCGCGGAGAATGTGCCCACTCGCTCGCCACTCACACCTCCGTTTCCGGTGTAAAGACAAAGTCAATAAAACCGGGGATGGGGGAGGTTGTAGATAGCTGGCGCGACAGTCACTCAACATGCGCACACTTGGCTCAGCCAACTCGCGCGGGAGCGCCATAAAGGCCACATTGAGAGGGAGCCATTGCAGCCTGACTCTCAGTCCTCCTTCTCCTCCCATACGCACTTACAAACACTCGTGTAGAGGAGGAGCAGTAACGTAGGGGACCCGAGTTTTTACGTCGGTTGGCAAAACCTGCAGGCCACCTAACCAGGGAATTAGAAGAAGCCGGCACCCCATGACTCGTAGTATCAGTCATCAGCCTCTCTCTTACAATGGGCTGATAGTGTGTCTGGAAGTGCGTCAGTTGATAGCGTTAAAAAGGAAAACAAGCCAGAGGTAAACATTTCCGTGCAGTTTTTGCAGAAAAAAAATGAAGGCAACACGTGGACAGACGCAGGACTACGGACGGTCAACGGGGGCACGGATGCGGCAACACAAGTGACAGCCATAGGCGCAGCCGAGCAGGCGGCACACGGGAAAGAGCGGCATCTAACGAGAGCCGTGAGCCCGAATGTTCAGTCTCTGAAGAAGAGTGGATGGCACTACAAGTACTACCAGAAATGTCAGACATCCAATAAACCCCTTCCGGTGAATGCACTTCCTTGTTTTAACTCCACACTTTGGAATCCCATTTGCACTATAATTAAATAATGACAGCTGATGATGACAAATCTTTACGGGACTCGGGGTTGAATAGAGGAGAAAATGTTCAGCTCTGTGAAGGTGAAAAAAGGATCGTTTATCAGCTGAAATGGCTTTTTTGAATATAGAATATCGCTTATGTTGATTAATATGCTAGATAGTTCATTGTATTTGGGCTTCACCAGGATGACTGTTTTGGCATTTGCTTTCATTCCATCGCTTGCTCGACATTTCCTTGCTATAAAGTAACTTCTTATGCAGTTTGCTTTTTCTCTTTGAGTTCTAATGTGCTGAAAAGTTAAAAATAATGTTAGAAACAATGTTATTCGTTGTACAGTTCTTGTAGAAAATCGCTTCTTCCTCAAGTGCTTTATTCTAAAAGCAGAACTTGTAGTTTTAAAAAGTATTTCTATTCCCGAGTAATTTGACCCTAATATTGTATTGCACTGGTTAGCATTTCCTTATTATAAGCTGCATAACTTATATACACATACAATCAAACAAGGGCGCTTTATTGGTAGTAACATAAACCGTATTACTAATATAGATCCCACAATGTAATATCAATGCTGCATAGTTAAAAACCTTCCAATTGTGAGGTATACACTTTTGAATATGCACACTTTTTATATCATATAAGTCAGTGAGACCATATATTTGTACATTGATTCTGTAAAATGTATTTGAATTTATAATAGCACTAACGTAGAATTAAAAAAGTCTATCAATTCAATAGTCACTTTGTGGCGAGTGGAGACTTTCTAGGTCACCTTCCCGATGGTGAACCAGAAGATCTTAGCGATGTGTTACATGATAAGCGATAGCATAGTTCTGACCAAATAAAACTTCCGAATAAAAATAACCGACAGAATTGTGGTCAAAATTTCATCGCACATACCTCCAGCTCTACCTATGAAGTATGCTCAAACTTGCATGAAACACAGACATCGCCATTTTCAATTGTTTACAATTCATTGCTTGGACTTGGCACATATTCGCAATTTTTGCCCTGCCCATGAGTTCTTTAAAACGTCGCAGCAACAAAAATACAATTCCAAAAAGACCAAAGGCAATGCAAGACTAAAGACGTAGAAAAAAACACTTCAAGAACATGGCGGCATGAGGGAAGAAATATATCTAACCCATATCAATCACCATGTCCTTTCTGCTTGCTGACTGTCCTGAGACCATTTTTTGTAATCCAAAAGGCGTCTGAAAAAGCAGGACTTTCCGTAAATCAAACCAACTCATTTAATTTGACGGATATAGACTTTAATTTTGTACCATGCTCGCGATTTTTTAGCTTTTTAACTGCGAAATTTGTCAGTGAAGCATATGAGCGGAATACTGACGTACAGGTGGTCCGACAGGAACCAGAAAATCTCCGAGGCGTCATTGAAAAAGCTATTTAAAAAAACTGTCACAAGGCTCTTTACTTTACCCTTTGACAGGCTGCCGCTCACGCAATTTTTCAAATAAGTGGTGCCCTGCAACGCTGATAATTTACCCATTTATAGAAGTTATAGACAGCCAACACCACTGTTAAAATTGAGAGCTATCTGCATGCTACTACGTTCCAATGACAAACTTAGTTGCCCACTTTCTCCTACCCATCCTCTTTCAGAGTACCAATATTATGGTCAGTATAAGTGCTCATGTACATCAGCTGACGTCCTGGGCACAAGAGTCAACTCCAAAGCGACGAAATTTATTCCAACCGAATTTGATTCAGGCAAGTTATTCCCTATCGGTATTCGCGGTTTTTGTTACTGAAAAAACCAAATAAGCAGGTGCACTACTTTTGGCCTTACAGTTGCTACAAATGAAGCACACTAACCAAGCGCGAATACTTTTGGGCAACAGTAGTTTATGTGGTGAAACTTATTAATCCCTAGTTACAGCATCTTTTCCCATGAAAAATAGAAATTGTGGTTAGAAGGTCTTCTTATTCAACTGACCTGAGGTCAAACTTACCGTTCTGGAGTTAGATTAGTATAGTTCACGGCGCGAAACGCCGCGTACTCCTTCATTTACATGCAAAACAACTTACTCTCAGCGGCCGCGGGAAACAAATTCGACTACATTTCGTCACAGCACACTTAATGCAAACAATTTCCTTCCCTGTTTATCCTATTTCCCCACCCCCCCCCCCCATAACCATATAACCGCCGTTTCCGTAGGACACAATGCTGGGACTAGGGCCATCTGAAGTGCACTACATCAACTACTTTTGCCTAATTTTGTTCATTTCCTACGTGCTGATATTTTCAACCCCGCGTCTTTAAGCATCTTAAACGTTGAAAAACGGCAATAGATTTAACCTTGTGTGGGCACAGACAAGGGCATACCAGGCCAGGCAGGCCCAGGATAGGCATTTATAATCCGCTGTTGAGCTTCTTGTTTTACGAACGACTGATCAAGATTAAGCAGAGGAGCGAACCACCTATGAATATCTGGTGACGTCTAACAAGGCAGAATGGTCCTTAAAATTTTTGCCTCGCTACGGGCAGTAATTTCTGGTTATGTGCTGGTCATTTTGTGGCGATCTGCGTTGGCCAAAGGCCCTCAGCTATAAGAAAAAAAACACGGAAAATGTTTTTCCTTCCTCCCGAAATGACTTCTATGACAATAAAGAGCTGGTAGGAGTTCCTTATAAGAAGCGCCGCAGTTTAATCTAACAGAACTTACTGCTTATTTTGTTGTAGTTTCTTAATTAGCTGAGTTGATAGTTTATTATTTAGCTCTACTAGTATTTGTTGACTTAAAATTAAGTGGGGTTTTTAATCAGTTTAGTTTATTTAGTTCAGTTAAGTTTAAGTTCAGGGTTCGGTTTACTGTCTATCTTTTACTGGTTTTCGTTTAGTTTTCGTTTACTCTAGTATAGTTTGTAGTTTAACAAGAAATATATATCAAAGGGCTTAACAAATTATACAATGAGATGCATTAGGGTGAACATGTACGTATATATGTGGTAATGGGTGTGCAAAAATCGCTCTACGTGGCAGCCTCACGCTCGAGCCGCGCTAGTAACCGCAAACCCGCTAGTCTTACGACCGTAAGGCGTGACCAACAAATTCAATGAAGACTGGAAGGACGGCTGTGGCTTATTGGCCGTCAACATCCGCCCAATCCGTCGTCAGCCGACGGGTTGAAGTCACCAGCAAGAAGCTGTATGAGTACAACTGGACTTTTCTGGACCGCTTTCCCCTTTTATTATATCCGCTGGGCATGTACACCATCTCAGTTGTACATATTTATAGCATACCTTAATAGTAGGGCGAGAAAGCCGGCTTGGAGGTCAGACCCGTTCCTATGTCTAACGGACTAACTCATGTTGAATCGCAAACCCCAAGTTCGGCATATTTCCAGTGTTATTTCCGGCTGAACAAGTTTGAAATTCTCCACACATTTTCTCCTACGAGACTCCCGTCCAAAAAATGATTGTTTCTCGGCTTCCGAAGGCTACCACCCCCCCCTGGAATGCTGTCTACCCATGACTGCCCCCCTCCGGTCTCGGCCCTTTGTTGACACTCTCACAGCTTGACGGCGGTGTCGACCCAGACGTCTGTTCCCCCCTTTTGACCAAGTGCCCGTGGCTGATCCGAAACCCACTCGTCAAGTCACCCCACCACAACTGTCTGTCAAGCGCTTGCATTCCCCCCTTTGCCAACACATTGTCTCTGTTCGCGTCCGTCCCCCCCTGTGCCGACAAAGCATAGTCTCTGTTCGCGACTGTCCACCCTCCTCACCCTCGGACTAGTGCATTCAGACCAATGGGAGCCCCCAGGAACCGACTCCCGGGATCCTATAAAACCGGACCCATACCCCTTTCACGGATTCCCTTTGCTCTTGACGTGGAATATCCATTGTTAAGGTTTGTGTATTTATATTGTACTATTTCTCTTAATAGTACCGTACCACCTTGATAGTTGTTATCACTGGTTTGGCGTACGCGTGACTACTAGATACTTTCGAAGAAAGCAAAGGACGAAACATCCAGACTTTCGGTAAATTATAAATCTAC
This sequence comes from Ligula intestinalis, assembly GCA_036362985.1. NCBI lineage: Eukaryota > Metazoa > Platyhelminthes > Cestoda > Diphyllobothriidea > Diphyllobothriidae > Ligula > Ligula intestinalis. Next base: position 47,471,125 of record JAYGXS010000005.1, read on the forward strand.
TAGAAATTGGTGTGAGTGTGTATTAACCTCGACCCCTACGTTAACTTACGGTTTTACTAGATAGTATCACGAGTTCAATTAAAGATTTTAGTTTAAGCTGCTGAACCGTTGTATTGGCGTTAAAAAGGAGGGATTTAATTTCCAGTTTGGCTGGGAGACGTAGCAAGGCAGTTCAATAACGTTGCCATAAAATCGACAAACAGACTTGTGGTTGATACTATTCTATGGGCTGAATCATGGGGTGGTTTTATTTCCCTAAAACTACCTAAATTCTTTGAACGGTAGTTTGACAATGGTACAACGTGCCGGAGTACGAGGTGAACGCTTGCCCTCCTAGTCTTAAAATATTGTTTTCGTTATGTCACTTAAGCATGTATGTTAGCTATAAGCAGTAGGCTACACACATATTTGAAAGCAAAATCTTTCCTCTGTTACTCCGGAGATGTTATCTGTAATTTCTTCTTTGCAAAGCACGCAAAGGGCCGATTATTTGTGGCCACTTCCAACTGACGTTCCTTTTTATGCATTTACTTGGCTTATTGTAAAGGGAAAAAGGACAACTACGCCTGCTTTCTATTACAAATGAAAATCAACAATGCGAAAGACCAAAAGTCGACAACGCATGCAAGCAAACTGAATATCCAAGTTCATTTTTTGTGGCGTCACTGGTTCTCAAATGCAACAAATGATTTAACTTGGCAGGCTGCATCTAATAATTTCATATTTAAGGCGCATTGTATTCATACACAACATTTTACCCTTCATGGAACGTGATAATATGGAAAGGTAAGAAATATTACGGCACACTGCGGGTACCCTTATAGTTCTATCCTCATCACAGGACAAAATTTGGACGGCTCCGATTGAATAAAAGTACTTGCAAGCAGACGCTTGAGTATGAGTGACCAATGAGCAACATATTCAGTCAACAAAAAGAGAAGGGGAATTGGCATAATCACTTCTGGCTTCTAAACTGTAGTTAACCAGCTACAATGAATTGTGAAGCCGGCAGATCTGAAGTCGGGAAATGCCTAATTACGAGGGAAAATGGGTCCGTGCCTTTGCTAATCGGATATTGATCAGTAATCGCTGAACGACTGCGTATGTGAAGACCTAACGCGATTATTTAGGCGAAAGCGGATTTTTAACTTTATTTCAGCCTAACATTTAAGATTGATTAGTCAATAAACGATTTGTCTAAATTTGTTTCGAATATTGCTCCCTGTTCTTTAGATGTCGTACTACAACGGCGCTACTGGGCTGCCTTCGAGCAACACAACAGTACCTTCGACAAAACCAGTGTTATAGAACTGCCCACTGAAGGTCGACCTGGCTTCTTCCTGATGTCTGCAACTGGATTTTCCTTTTCCGAAGCCCTGCGGGTAAATACGTCGTGGACCGAAGACAAGCAGTCTAAGAGTCATCTTACCCAGGTACGTTACGTTTATAATGTGGGTTGCTAAAGCGAATTGTGCAGCCTGATCCCAAGGAAATTAGAAGAAGACTCTTACTCTATCGAAATTTATCCAGCCGCTTGAAAATTTATTTAAGTCCAAAGCTTAACGCTAGATAGTATTAAATTTGAAAAAAGAACTACTTAAAGGCAATATAAATGATGCCAAACTGGAAAATACCTCGAATTTTGCAACTGACTATACGTTTGGGAAAAGTTAATGTCAGACTGAACCAACCTACCACGATATAAATTATTTGTGACCTAAAGTGAGTCTATGCTATGTGGTCCAGCCGCAGTGTTGACCATTGTTGTGATTTGAATAGGCAAAATTACATTGGAATCGTCAAAGCATGAATAAACCTTCCACAGCGAACGCCTCTTTTTCTTTCGGCATCGCACTGCTCATTGACGTTACACCACTGTTAAGGCTACTTTCGAAACAAACTTCTTTATTGGAAAACGCAAAAGTTATCTGTTAACAAGCCCAATGTTGGTTCCCGTGAAATAGTTGCTTGGCAAGGCTCTTTGCTCCGTGTTTTCAATGTGTAGCAAGAATTAGCTACGCACCCTGAAGACATTCTATTGTAATGGGCTTAAAGTCTGCATATGTTTTAGATATGTAGTTTACGTGTGCGAGAAACTTCATAATTGTGGTCTAATAATGAAGTTTTGTAGCAGTTGGAGTGTTTAAGCGCCTGGTCTTTAGCCTTTCTGGTAAAGATAAATCCTGGCCTGTCTTCTTCAATAATAGGGCAGCTACCAGTCTCCAAGATATGGAACTTGAAGACTTTTATAATAAATTTGTAAAATTCTTTGAAACGTTATCGGTAAAGAATAAGGTTTTCAAAAAACATGTAGTTTTGTCGCATTTTGATTTAACATCATAAGCAAAATAAGTACTACTGGGGTTTTTGCCTAGTTTTCGTAATAGGGACTTGCTTTGTTCAATGCATTACAGAAATAAAATAAGATAGTGATAACCGATTCAGAATCTTTTATACGCAATCTGAAAAACTTCCAAAGCAGCTAAGTTCTATTTATAATAAGTAGCGGTTGTTGAATTTGTAACTGTTCGTTTGTCGCTGTCCCAAGGATCGAAGGGGGCCACTTTTGAGTTAATTCCCATGGAACTTATGTGTATTTTTTGCGACTCTCTACAGGACACTCATCTGGGTTCAATGCAACAATTTCGTGATGTTGAGGAACTACAAAATTGGACATTGAAGGCCTATTGCCTATCACCGCCAATTATGTATCCAGATTCTGCCGGCGAACATGCGGTCACATACGAATGGTTTCTGCCGGTCGCTGACAGCTCCCTTTTGCCACGTCGTGTGGTAGACAAATTTTGGATTATTGGTTAGTTATCTCCCGCAATATATAACCAAAAGTATGAAGTCAGTCAGTGGTTGTTCTAATTTATTTTTGAAGGTAGATTAATGACCAACGCATTCAATATAGAACGCTAAATCCAAGGCGTCCACAGTTGACACGAGGTATCTAATAGTCAGAAGATCACATTTGAATGTGAAATGCTTTTCTTTATACAGTTCTTTATGCTAATCAAAAAAGCAAGAAAGTTCCATGAGACTCGATGACCGCTTGGGATTTCGTAAAAAAGGAAAGATTAAGTAAGTAGCGCTTTCGGCAGTTAATCAGCCGAAGAAAGCTGTACACACAAAGATTTTCTTCATTCGTTTTCTACATGAACATTTGGCCAAAAAGATAGATAGTACAATCTCTAAGCTGACCTTCAGAGAGAAATAGCAAACGTTCTCAACAATTTCACATTTTTTGCGTCTGAGCACTAAAAATATATCACAATATCGGCCCTTTAATAAAATTATTGTCCGTATTGATTGTGCGCCAACTTGCTTCTGAATAAAATAACCAACCACGGCCTATTAAAACGTACTCATAAAACTTGTAGTTCAGAGATTTTCCTAATGTGTAACTACCAATTAGGTAAGCTTACGATGCGCTTACGTTATTATTGAAAATTTCCTATACTTTATTGATAAAGCTTAAAAATATATCTATCGGAAGTTAAATGCATATCCACTAGCAACACAGTTGGTGCGACACCGTAATATACTGCGATAGCATCTCTCTGTCTTAAATTCTACTTTACAACCAAAGTATCCAATATATTTCCTTGGCAAACGGGTATATGCTTCATGATAAATTTCTGACGACTCATTAAAAAGAATAAAAAGTAAAGACCTTCAGATCTGTACACTGTGGCGAAGAGGCCAAAATGCGGATGCTGATGCCTGAGGACAGAGAAAATGAATTTGGGAAAGTCAGTGCTTGCTTACTTTATAAAGCTAAAGAAAATTATGAAAATTATGTGTTGTTTTTTCTTGATCAGGTCTCCTCCCGGGTATTTTGTTATCAGTAGATATATCATCTCATTGATTTCCACCCAACTGTCTACATACTTTACGTGGTTATTTGTCAGGTGGTTTTAACTCTAACCATACTTAAAATTATGCAGGTTATTTTTTCCGCAGCCAAAAAACCAAAAATGTGAAGGAAACCATTTTACCGCATCATATAAAGCAAATATTTCAAGGAAATTCTCCACAAACTCCATATAGACGCAATAAGATTGACTCCCATGACCTAGTTTTCGGTTAACGCTTATGAAATGCAGAGTAAGGTTTTTACTATCCACTAAATATATGCATATTACTTTAATACCTTTCTTTTCTACACCCAGATGTTGACAAGGAGCCAGTTGATAAATTGCGAGCATGGATTGTGTCTAAAAGTGTCGACCACCTGGAGCTTTACGTCTACTTCCAGCACTCAAACAGCAGTGGCGTTTTCGACGAGAAATCGGAGGCTGAGGTAGAAGTACTCGAGTTCGGCTGTTTACCGGACGATGTCCCCCAAATCCTTGCCAAATTTACCCTGAAAAGTGAGTGCTCTTTCTAGCTCGCATTTATTGACTCTCTCTGTAAACAACAGTCTAGAAGACCGTGAACTACGCCGCAAATTACCCCCTGGGTATCCTTGTTAGAAATTTGCTCTAAAAAAGTTAGCTCGATTATATAAATGTTTATAAAAACAAAAAACGTCAATAAGGGCGATAATAGTGCTCTACGTTCTCTCCGGTGTCATCAGGATCATCTCATACTTTAAGAGTTGCACCTATGTTCTTGTTCGGGTCTTCTCCACTGCCCACGTCAACTCTTTGATGTATAGACTGGCAGATGAAAAAATAAGAAGCTAGCATACACTGAGCAACTAAATACGACTATGATTATGTGGTCCCAATGCCGCGGAACATGATAACGGAAACTGTCCCCTCCGTAAGTGTGGTTTTGCGCTAAACGCCACGGAAATAAAGGCAAGGGGAGGTTAAGGTTTAGAGTTAAAGAAATTTAAAGGCGACAGATTGGATTTGGGTTAGCGTAGGCTTAGTGTTAAGCATAAATTTGCGGTGAACATTTAGGTTAAGGAAAGAAAATATTTACCGCAAGGCCACCTATGTTGCGTTGACGCGTTCATACGCCCATTTCCTCTCACGAGACCCGCATACGAAGCAATTCCGAATGGTGAAACATAAATGCTTTATCATGTGGCTTTACTGGTAACGGATTCTTGCTGGAGTCTGTGTCCCGATAGGCCCCCAAATCGCGGTTTTTATAGACCTACAGTATGGCGAGTACTGCAAGCAACATTCCACAGTTTGAAAAACACCGGTAATCACTCGCAAACCAACACTGAGTAGATATGCAATACGGTTTATCATGCAGTCCAATTTCAACTATTTTCCGTCAGGTTAGCATGCCGACTCTGTGATGAGCTTCTTTCGGACCACTCCGAAAAAGTTGATTCTGTAAAAAATGGGTACTTAAATAGCATGAATTTTTATCATTGATTTTGACTGCCTTTATAAATTCAAGTATAATTTATGGAAAGCATGCTCGAAAAAACCCTCTCTTAACTTATTTGATGGAAAATTACACCTCCTTTAAATTTTATTATTAAAGGAAGGGTTTCCTTCAGTTTTAAAAATGGTTCGAAATTGCCAAATGCTTTTGAAACCTACCGAGTACTGGAACTGAATTCAAGCTTTACAAACTGAGTGCCCTGTTCAGCCCGTTTGAGGAAAAGTACGTTCTTTCCTTCGGTTTGAGGAAGTGGTTGCATAGCTCTCATAGAATTTCGCAATAGACGTGGGTCATGCTGCATATATCCGTGGCAACATTAATAAATTGACGAATACGATGTATTATGAATGAACGCCACGCAGTCGTAAAAAACTAAAAATACGAATTTTTTTAAGCCGAAGGAAATCCTTCCTTTAAGAATTAAATGTAAAGAACGCGTAGTTTGCTAAGATTTTTTGATGCATGCTTTCCATAAAATATATTTGAATTTATAAAAGCAGTCACAATCAATAATGAAAATGCATACTATTCAAGTAGCCATTTTTTACAGAATCAGTTTTTTCGCAGTGGTCAGAACGAAGATTATCACAGAGTCGGCATCCTAGCGTGACTGAAAATAATTGAAATTGGTCTGCATGATCAACAGTAATACAACTCTTTTCAATGTTGCTTTGCGAGTGATTACCGGTCTTGTTTCCAATTGCGGAATGTTGCTTGCAGCACTCGCATTACTGTATTAAGCGGCCTCTTAGAAATGAGCGTTCGCTAGTGCCCACGGTATAGCCGACAGTGCAAGTCAGTAGCAAAGTGGTCAGCCCTGGCGCATTTGCTGACATGCGTCAACCGTTACCAAACCGAGAACGCAGCAGCCCGTTATTCAAAGCGAGGCCGATTTAATTAGTGAGGTACATACTCTGCTACCGGAATATGAGCCAAATATTTCCGTGAGCTCCGCTTCAAATTATAACTTTGTTTCAAGTCATTTCGTCTGGATGGATAGCGAAGCGGTCTCAACGATTGGAAAAAAAACCAGCTACTGTATTTTTCAAATAAGTGCTGAATTCCGTTCCCTGTAAACCCGTTGTACACCTTTGTCTCCTCGAGGTAAATAACACTTTTTGTGCGCAACTCAATGTATCTCACATTGAAGTATCGACTTTGTTGTATTTTCTCTTTACAACTTCTCATTTACAGCGAAAGGAGTTACTGTGCAAAGTTCCACCGCTGACATCAGTCTCGACAACCGAGAGTACGGCAGGGGAGTATTCATTAATTTGAACACCTATTCTACTGCAGTCGACTACCAGCTGCGCGCCCTAGTTAAGGAGCAGGACGAAATATTTAACAAAACGCTTCTATCCATCCCACGAGCAGCCGAGGATCAACTGACACAGGAACTAGAAGGCAAGTATTTTTTTGCAGCACTGCATTTGCAATGTGAGTAGGGACACTTAGAAACCCCGGTTTTATGTGTCGCCATTTGGAAGTGCTCAGACTATCACGTTTTCGAACAAAGCGAAGATCACGAGTTGAGCAGAATTTAATGACGTCATGAAAATTCGTGACCTCTCAATCAGCTGCTAACGGTCGTTGGCTATTAATACGAGAAGTAACTGTCCAATTAAGTGTCGATCTCGAAGGTTGAAACATGATAGGTGAAGGCAGTAGAAACGATAGATGTGGGCGCATGGTGAGGGGTAGAAGAGGGGGCGAGGTAATTGCCACAGTATGGCAGATCATGAAAGCCTGCAGGACGTGGATAAAAAGGGGGGGGGGGGGGTGGGGGTAGCAGTCAGTCCTAAGGGTGACGAGGAGACGTACGCGGGAATGAGTTTATCGATCGTTACCACGGCAATGCGAGGTTGATCACATGATCCAGCTGCTTTCAGAGTTCTGGCTTTCTTCTCCCTATTGCAGCGGCCTCCGCAAAACGTAGGACACGCCCGGTCGTCGCCCGAAGTAGACCTTAAATGCAGTTGTCTGGTCGACTGTATGGCCAGCGTCCACTAAGCGCTTCGTGTTTGAATTCTTGGGTACTTTATTTTCCACCCTGAGCAACCACTTCGGCATGTCGTCAACTGACCGCATTGCCAACTGCCTGTGCGTGCGCCCGATGTACTTGCATCCGAAACTAGATGTGTGCTCGTCAACACAGTTTGAAGTGGCGTGCATAGGTCCTTCGTCGGTCGAACTGGAATGGTCATTGTTGTGCCTATGTACAACAATTAAGCGGTGGGATAAGTTCTTTCAATTGTGCCTGGAAGCCTCCATCACGTTCTCGGAAAGAATGTAGGTTGCTTCAATGTCTGTTCCATTTTGGCTTACATCTCATCCCTATTACCGCCGGTACTGTAAGAGAGAAGCCTGTGGTTTTATGTTCCAGTGGTGTCCCTTACAAGGTATCGTTGCCTGTCTAACATTCGAGGGGTAAAAGAGGTAAAATCGTAAGAAGGACAGGGTGTAATAACTCTTAACACTTTGCCTGCGACTCCCAAAAAATAGCCCGTAGTTTGCCATATTGCGAGCACCACATATGGCGCACGTCACAGTCAAAGTGTTAAAAGCTAAGTAAAAATTCCTGCAAATAAATTATCCGAAATATCGTTTGGATAGGTTTCAGGGAACGGCGCAGACGTAGTGCAGTTCGATTTTTGAAGCACATTGCTCAGAAGAAATTATAAACCCTTTCTGAATTTAAAAATTTCTTGCGAACTCGAAGTGCACTTAGGTGATTAATTCTGGATGTTCAAGAATGAAAATAGCTGTAAAGTTGCAAGAGACGGTAGTAGTTCAAGCAACAGGAAAGTAAACAGTGTCAAGAAAACAAATTAAACATCAAATGCATACCGTATATATAGCCTTATTTTGGCTTATATATACAGCGGAGAAAAGAGTTTAGTATGGTTTTCCAAGCGTAGAACTTGCCTCTGCGGTGATTTTAGATAATTCCATGAACAAAGGTGTCGTATATGATTATTCCAATCGAGTCCCATCCCGCCAGTAAATGTTAGCCTAGTAACGCATTAATTTACTTGAAAACAATTCAAATAATTTTGCCAATAGTAGAGAATATGCGAGTTCCATGGAGCAGTTCAGAAGAAAAAAGATGCGATCACTGGAACAAGAGCTTTTATTTGCCTGGCGTTTCGGATTTCCTCGGGAATCCTTAACCATAGGTGATGATAAGATAGTCATGGTCGTACGCACATGGGGTGGAGGCATGCACAGGCTGCACGATCTTTATAATTCATAGTGGTCGCCTGTGTGTGTGTTTCTGATTCCCTGTTGGTGACTGCGCTCGCGATCCCACTGGGTTTCAGGCCCCACTGCGGGTGCCCGAAAAGCTAGGCGGCCGCTATGCGGTGGGGGAAAGAGTGAGGTCGATCTCGGCGCGTTTATTCCCTCACTATAATAAATCTGAATGCGTCTGAATCTATCACGGTGTGCTAAAAGCCGTGGCTTGGAGGGTCTGCCAACTGACGGGAAAACTCGGGCCCCCTACGTTGCTGATTTTCCTGTACGCGAGTGTTTATGTGCGCATATGGGAGGAGAGGGAGGACTGAGAGTCAGGCTGCAATGGCTCCCTCTTAATGCGGCCTTTATGGCGCTCTCGCGCAGTCGGGGGCATACCTAGCGAGATGGTTGATGCAAGTGTGCGCGTGTTGAGTGAGTACCGCGCCAGCCATCTACACCCTCCCTCATCCCCGGTCTTATTGACTTTGTCTTGACACCTGAAACGGAGGTGGGAGTGGCGAGCGAGTGGGTAGATTCTGTGCGAGTCTGCCTTAACTCTTGTTTTTCTCTCGCACGAGTTCTCTGCGTTGCTCCTGCTTGGTGTCGCTTTCGTGTTGCTTGCCCAGCTTGCCTCTGTATGCTGCGGCTTGCTTCAGCGTTTGCTGCGGCTTGTTGGAGCGCGTGGTGCCCATCGTCGAAATCGACGGGGGAACTGTCGTGTGTGTGTGTGTGTGTGTGTGTGTGTGTGTGTGTGTGTGTG
>JAYGXS010000005.1:47480486-47503115 GCA_036362985.1 Ligula intestinalis
ACACTTCGCTTTCGATTCACTAATTGCCACAATAGCCTTTTCAGCGTCGGATGTGGGCCTGGTAATTACCTGAAAATTAGGCCCGCCGTCGTCAGATTTGTTACTGCGCCCGGCCCTTCCCACGTGACTGATTCTCTTGCTCCGGAAACTTGTGCACCTTATGGGAACGCCAAATCATTGCGCTTGTTGATGGACTGGGGGCCTGAGAACCACGACTCGAGCAGCTCGCGGCTCACGTGGTTGTCACCTCTTGCGAGGATTTCGGCCTCGTACTACATGAAAATATGGCCCGGTCCCGTCGAGTGAACTGCAACCTGGGAGTTGGCGTCTTTCTTTCTCACCGCAGTGCTTGTGGACACCAATGCAGGGAACACTAGTTCAGACGCTGTGTCTTGCACTGCAAACCATTCGTATTTTCTGTTAGCACAGGCTTGCTATATTTGATTTCACATTTGCTTGAACATTCATCACTTTGCAGAACAGCATTTGGCGAGTGTGCACTTTCGGTAAGTTCTCCTCAGGCCACACATTTACATGAAAGGGTTACATTTCAACAATCGATCGATCATCAATTTTTTAAAATGCGATCATTATTTGCTGTCTTAGGTCAACCTTGGTAAGAAATTAAACAATTATTTGACAATAACTAAAAACTTTCGCGGAAAACAATTTCAAAGAATACAAAAGGGTGTAAAGGACGCCGTCACACGTTGATAACAGCGAACGTCATTGATTCTTTTCCAGGCACATTGCAGACACTTGCAGAGGGTGTGCACTTTCTCGTTAAAAATAGATGCTTACTTGAGGCTTAAGATTGTCAGTAAAGACAATGGAGACCGAAATGGCAATTTCTAGCTCATTATTCGTCGTCAGCCAGTTATGCCCGACCTTTTACCAGTGACGACGACTAATAAGCCAGAAACGGTCATTCCCCTCTCTGTTGCCCTGTCGGCAAAACTATCCGCTTAAGACTACTAGCCTTCACGACTGCTCTCAGGACCCGATAAATGCGGTACAAGGCATAGCGAAACAAGTAAGTTCTGTTGGCTGTCAGCGAACTTTCATCAATTGAGACTAACGGATGTCTATCATTGAACAACATCCGACACATTCTGGCAAATATATTTAAATATTATCCATTCCAGTGGCGGTGTTAAGCAGACTATCGTTCGGCTTCACTTAATTTCTACCAGCATACATTCCCACTGCAACAGCTAAGTGCTGAAGTCACAACTGTAATTCAGCACTGCACTTTAAAGTGAACAAAAAGTTTTTATTGTAATTGGCTCAGTCCTAGTACAAATCACTTCGCGAAATTTAGATGAAAAAGACTCCCGTCTTAACATGATTTGAAAACGGGTATAATTGGGAAATAATGTGGGCTTTTTCTTATCAGTGCCCTTTGGCAAATACTCATTAGTTTCCTTAAAATTTTACTTCTATGTTTTTTGGGAAAATTTAGTTCACATTCCTATACTTTTCAGATCCCCAATTCGAAATGAATCTAAGAAAACTGGATGTGTTAGAGGCCACACGGGAAATGAAACTTCAACTGGAAGTATCATTGAACTCGCCGGTAAGTTAAAATATGTTCAAGCTGCCACTTTGAAAAAGGAATTGCAAATGCCTACGCGGTAGTTTTCATCTACAATTTTTCAGCCTGCTCCATTGACAATTTTGAGGTAGGAGCGCATCCAACTTATAAGTTTATAAGAAAGTATCTACGGAAAAGAGTCGACGCTGGTTGATGGATATATATGTATGAAGCATAAAAACGGTGCTTTATTTACTACATACGTGTTTTTATGCATTTAAAACTGTATCCTTAAATAACGCAGGGCACTTTGACTGCTCCTCATTACCACATTAAACTTCATACATATTGTGAAATTCCTAGACCTGTTGTCTTATGAATACGTCAATCATTGAGAAAAACCTAGGTTTAATCATTCATGCATAAGAGTTTCCTGTTTTCCAACAGTTCATTTTAGATCAACTGAACTGTTCAACGAGTACCCTGAAGCTCGTTCCTGACTGGCTGCCGGATGACGCAAAGATGACTGTCTTTCCAACATCTCCCGTTTACTTCGACTTTATGGCCCCCGCTGACATCACCAACCTGGACTTCCGACTCGTGTTTACATTTGATGAAACCATTCGCGAAATCCCATTGAGGCTACCGAATCCAAGTAAGTCCCCCACGGGCATTGCCTAAGAGCACAGTAGTCACTCGAAACAGGGAATACCCCTCCTAGCAGCCAACAAGCAATGAGAAGCTAGAGTAAGTGAAGTCATTGTGACTTTGGAAGAGCGATGCTCTAAGGTTTTCCCAAATCAAATGGATTCCCTGATTCCAGTGGTCTGTTTAAGCAAGCGTTTGGCCACTGGATTTTATAGTTGTGAGCAAGTATTGCAGGGAAGGCGGACAGGTCAATCTTCTTCTCCTTTTACGTCGATATAGACTTTATATTGTACCTGACGTACCGTTAAGACCTTATTATAGCTACAGTGATTAAGTTTTGATTATTGGTTTTCAAATGTGTTCTTCAGTTCCCAAGATAATTTTTGGGTTTGGAACACCTGCAAACTCCCACAGATGTTGAAGTTTGCTAGAGGTGTTAAGAAGCTGAGAAACAGAAGAAGTAATAGCTAGGACAAGAATTTGATTCAACATTGTCGGTGAGTCACGTTAACACGGCTGATGAAATGTCAGCTATTAACGACTCGAACGCCAACAACTAAGCAATTTTCGCACCAGGGGCGAGCCTTTTATTGTTAGAGGTATGCGGCAGCATAGCGACTAATTCATTTAAACACTGCAATTCTCTGTGTATGAATTGCTCCTCTCTGATGATCGGTCTGATAATGGGTGCAGGTACGAGTCTGGGACAGTAAGTCAATGCGATTTTCGTCCCAGAGATTGCATGCACTTCCTCTAAGTTGTTAAAATATGCCACTTCCCATCTTAAGTCTACCATATATCCATAGTTTAAAATCTCCAGTCTGCACACTTATCACAAATCTAAAGTCAAAAGTTAAACTACAATATACACATCACAAGTTAACCGAACTGTGTAAAAATAAGGTTGCTAGGGTTTCATTAAAGATTCATTTTAAGGGCAATTATTAGCATATACCATTAGGAGCATTTTAAATGGCCCATATTCTGAAGGTAGAAAGTTTGCCTCTCGACCTTCTAGTTTAACCTTATAAATGATGCCTAAGTACATTTTCTGCCACGTAAAAAAGTGAGTTTCGTCAACGAATGCCTGGCCTTCTGTATGTTTGAATCTTCGCAGTCGTTACCAATCCTAATTTGGGTTGGTGCCTGGGAGAAGTACATCAAAGCATTTCGCACTAGCCACTTCTAGGGTCAAGCGGTTCTCCGTTTGCTATTTTGCGGACAGAATTTGGCACATTTGCTTAAAGGAAATCAAAAACGCCGAGCATACATCATTAATTGGTTTAAGACCTCGACCAAATTAGAGGCAAATTCCTACAAATCCTTAAGAGGTCAGCTTGGCGCCTTGGCACATTCATTAATCGGATACTTTCTCCAATAAGCGACCTGGAGGGCCTTTCTAAATTGCTTTGGTTTAAGATGTGTTAGGTGTTCACGGTGGCACCTAGCCAACAGAATAACCTCAACCTCTCTCGCTCTCCTTAAAAAACATGTTTCCCTGAACGTTTTCGAAATTTTCCTTCAACACAGCGATGCGAATTCGTTTGCATACTAAGTACTGTTTTGCCAAGGTTTAACTAGTTTTCGCGCATAAACTGGGAAGCTTACCAATGTTCCAAATTACTGTGGTAGGCTATTTAAACTACCGGAGCTCCTACTAAAGGTTGTATCCGAACTATGCTAAGTTTGGTTAACTTCCATTCGGAAGCAAATCCCAGCAACACAGCAATTGTACTTTCTGCTGGTCAAAGTGAGGGGGATGTCATGCCTTTGCGCGACTTTTGATTTGATACAGTTTGCACTGCCCAAATGCCAGTACAGAGCTTCGACCTTTCTAGCTCTTCCTCTCAGAACGCTACATTTTAGACCACCTGGGTAGGGCAGCCCAAAGGCAGGTAGGAACGAAGCCCTGCCCACAAGACCATCAGGATCTGACACGATCTCTTTTGAAATTACGTGTCACTTCCAATCTGCGTGTGATCGCGATGTGAGGGTGAATTTTTGTAGCTTAACACTCACGAGCCCCTGTCATAGGATGTAAAGTAGGGTAATACCTGCTACCGCTAACGAAAATCACTTGTCCCGGTCTGCCTTGATCCTCATTTCTGGAGTCCTCAGAGCAGCCGTAGCAGCGATTAACATAAGGAGATAGTATAATTGACAAAGGCATGGGAGACTGGACACTGTCCATTTCTGGCTTATTAGCTGTTGTCACCCAGTCATTCCTAAAGCCAAGTGGTGCACCCCTCAAGGGCCGAACTCGCGAATATTTTGATCAGAGTGTCCTGTTCTTACCTTTGAGCCTCTAGTTCTTTGTGTTGCCGATTCAGGTCGGGAGACATTGAACCTCTTTGATGAACGTTCACCAACGGCGAGTAAGCCAGAAATGAGCATTCAAGTCTCCATTGTCCTTGCTGGCAGTACTATCGGCCTAAGCCTACTACGTGATATGGCTGCTGTCAGGGCCTGAGAAATGAGGCCCTAGGCAAAGGCGAAATGGGTCGAGTGAGTTCCAGTAGCAATCGGTGAATGTTCATAAACTAGTGTCAATGCCTCCCGAACTAAACCGACCAGACATCGTGCTCGTAGTCCAACAGTTAGAGCGTTAGACTCTGATCAAAAGGTAGCGAGTTAGAGCCTCGAGTAGTGCACGAATTGTGGTTGGATATCACTAGCTACGACGGTAATAAACCAGAAATAGCCATTTCGTTCTCGCTTGGCTTTGGCGGCAATACCATCTACCGCTAAACCTCTCCATACATCAGCTGCTTGCCCCGGAATGCATCTTAAGTTTCTTCCTGTTTTTAAAACACCTATATCATGGTCAGATGTTACTATGATCAACACAAAAAAACTACAAAATTACTGTTGCTGCTGCTGCTACTACTACTACCACTACAACTTCTGCTACTACGCTTGTCAATACCTTCAGTCTAATATTATATCACTGATGTCAACGCAATATGTTCTGAATTCTCTTGTTTATCTTAGTTCTCTGACCTGAGCAAGGTTTTGCTAAGTTTTCGTTGAGCCTTGTTGTTTCAGAATGTTTGAGAAGCGTAAAGCAGGAATAAGAAGCTCGTCGTAAAAAAAACAAACGAAACATAAAAGGCTCGCTAATCAGCATGGACTCAGGTTGTGATACTGATTATCGTGTAGTTTATTCTGAAGTTACTTCAGTCGTGATAGGATGCGAACTTTTTAACCGGCTTCGGCCTTACGACTTACACAACGTAATCACTGTAAAAGGTAACTACTTAAGTAGTATACTTTTTATCACTGATTTTGACTGCTTTTATCAATTCAAATGTATTTTATGGAAAAAATGCACGAAAAATTATTTCTTGTACTCGTTTCGTAGCAAATTACGCCTTTTTTAAATTTTACGCTTCGAGAAATGGTACCTTTCGGTTTTGGAAAATCGATAATTATTAGCTTTTTATGATTGTGGGGTGTTCATTCATAATACATCGTATCCGTGAATTTATTAATGCTGCCTTTACTGTATAAAGTACGATCCACATCGAATGCAACATGTCAGAAAAAACTATATGACTTCTTCAATGAACTGTAGGTGAAAATATACTTTTCCCTAAATCAGGATGTGCACAGTGCACAATTCGTACAGTTCGAATTCTAGTGTAGCAGTCAGTCGGTATAAAATTTATTCGGCAATAAAGACACTTTTTTAAAACCGACAGATACGCTTTTTTAAGCATAGGGTTTAAAGAAAGCATAATTTGCTACAAAACTAGTACAAGAAATATTTTTTCGTGCACGTTTTCCATAAAATATATTCGAATTTATCAAGGCAGTCAAAATCAATGATAAAGCTTACACTAAATAAGTAGTTACTTTTTGCAGTTAATACGTTTTGATAGTCATCAGAACGAAGCTCGTTAAAAAGTCCGCATCTTATCATGAATGAAGTAACTTCAAAATAACCTACACGATAATCAGTATCACAACATGAGTCGATGCTGATTAGCGAAAGAGTATAAATCTTTCGCATATGTCGGCGTGTTGCACGAATTCTGGCGCGTAATGTACTGCTTAAAGAGCATAAACTTGACGCTAACCCTAACCGAAGCATCCAAACTAACCGTAGGAGTAACCCTGGCTCTAAGTTGCTGAGAATGTAGCGTAACGCCGGCTATATTACAGAGAATTCTTAATTTCTTCCCATCTCGGCGGGATGCATAAACGGTTCCTCGTCTTGAGCTTTGCGCTCATTTAGATAAGTGATCCCTGTAAATGAACCGAACTAAGACATAAGACTTTAATCCGGTGAGCAAGTAGTCTGATTAGATGTTTAGTAATATCTCAGAGAGTGTATTTCGTGGTCTGAACTTAATGTTCCCTGTGACAGACTGGCTTTTAGGGCAGTGTCAGAAGATTGAAGAATGTTGGTATTTCAATCAACCTCGCTTACGGTCTTCAGTTTAGAGTAAATTAACTTTACGAAGGATAATCAGTCCGATTATTTCTATGACGGAAACTTTGGTACACGTGTCTCATAGACTTGTTTTATTACACTCAAATCAGTAAATTCATTGTTTAATTATTTTTTTGCATCAGTGTTTTCAATTTGCCTAACCGCAGAGTTTTCAATTTTTTTGTTTTTTCTTGTCCTCCTTCCTTCCAGTGAGAGAAGAGTTGAGCCCCGTGTTCAACTCCAAAACCCGCGAATTGGCGTGGCAAACAGTTGGACCTCAACTTAAGCTGGCTGTAGAGGAATACAAGGTGAAAATCATCTCGTCAAGTGTTGCTTGTGGAACAACGGAGATGAGCGAAATTTCCATCCGCCCAAGGGATAACTGTGAGTTTCGCTTGCGCCTGTGGGGACTGCTTTGATTCCTTCCCTAAAGGCCACTTAGAAACAGCAAAAACATGCTGACATTTAAAGTTTTGTAGCTAGACTTTAAAAGCGGGCTAATTCCACTGAATGGGCTAAAGTGTAATAAATTCTAAGGCACCGATCCCTTTCAGATGGCTTGTGACCTCATCAGTAATCAGGAGCATTGAAATTAACGGGCGTTGGACTTATTTAAACTAGGATTAATTCTTTAAGGCACAAAGGCTCCTTCTAATAAAAATAGGATTACCAAAACTAGTCAAATTTGATGTATAACACTTCTGCCTGATAATTTGATAGGCTGATACCCGCTTGCTTCTGATGCATTTTATCAGTAAAGCTGCGACGGTTTGCATCTAGCACTATTATAATGCTGTTTTACCTATAGCCAGTGGAAAATTTCATGGAATTTTCCACGAAATTCGTAAGTGCGGTGCTGATTCTGAACGATTACCTAAATACGATTGTAATATTACTTAGCATACGACATAATCTTTATGTATTTCGGACAGACTGGGAGTCGGATGCTAAAATGCACAGGTTTTCGATAAAATGCCTACAAACATGGTATAAATTTTTCTACAGATTTTCGCTGTCCTTCATCAATATAAATGTATTCTATAAGAAGCGTGTGCAAAGATATTCCTTGTTGTACTGAATTGAGTGCAAACATAATTTTTTAAAATGTTATATTCAAAGGAAGGGCAACTTTAGTTTTTTAAACGTGTTTTACCCTGAAATACTTTTGAGTCCGATCTGTAGTTTCGAATGCACTTAAGGTTTCCAATCTGATAGTTATATGCTTTGCCAGTGGGCTCAAAAACGCGAAAACACCATTAATAAGAGGATAGACAAGTTGAGAAAGAAGAGAGCCCTCACAAGAAAGCTAGCGAAGCTTACCAAGGTCATCGATGCAGCGATGGCCATTTCGATGGCCTACGAAAAATGCACGGACCAGGAGTGCTCTTAGATCCCATCGTATTCTCATGCCTTACCCCAACTTTTGGGCTTTCAAAATGGGTGTACCAGTGGCTGGATTTCCTTTCTTAGGATTCAGGGCGGACAGGGAAAACTGCTAAAGAATTTTTGACCTGCATCTAATGCTGGAAAATGAAGGCGGATTAGGTGATGGTATTTTTGAAGTGATCTACTTTTGTACCTGCATTTTACTTGGTCCGGCTGTCCACACAATTAGCAGCCTTTTCCGTTAGAAATACGGCGGCTCTGACCAAGGCACTGTTGAATTCCATTTTTACCACTATAAAGGTAATTATGTAAGAGGATTTCAATAATCAGTTATGATTCCTCGACGTACAAGGGACCAAGATGGCGGATGGGAAGATAAACCCACTTGTCTAATGACCGACAACCAACACCATGTACATCTCTTATTTTAGAAAAAATAACCTCGTTTGTCACAAACTCATTCGTATCAGAACCCCCTTCCAACGCGTTCAAGCAAACTGCAGTGAAGGCGTTGAAAGAGAGGAAAGAGACAATTACTTGCATGTCTTATAGAAGGCCAACGGATATCCAAAGTCATACATACGCAAATGTCTTGAGAGTCCCCACCTTGAGCGATCCAAAGAGGAAGACCCCAAGCTCTGGCTCGCAATACTTTTTTTGAAGATTTTATCAGAACCAATGGCAAGCACCCTAAAACCATAAAGGGATTGGCGTGACTGAGGAACCAGAGACAACCACCAGGCAGCTCAGCATGAAGGCCAAAGACCCGCTACTATTGACAGAACAAATTGCAGTGGTCTACAACATACCATGCCAAAACTGCGATGTAAATTATATTGATGAAACGAGCAAATGCCCTGACGCAAGGTTGCATGAGCATCGGCTCACAATCAACCGCGAGGATAAGCTCTCTATGGTCTACGGTCACATAACACAGAAGAACTACAATTTTGCCTTTGATAAAGCAAGGGAAGTGGGCCGAGCCGAGGACCAGATGGCCAGACTTCTGCTGAAAGTTTGGACAAAGACATGCATCCTGCCGACTAGGCGCTACGTACAGGTCTTGAATAAGTTCGAGCAAGGCCAACAAGACAGCCGAGCAGACTCACACGTGGAAGGCAACTGAGATCAGAGAAAAAAGAGACGAACTGTTTAGGGACCACGTGACCATTGTGGAACACCACCTTAACACCACGCCCATGAGATTGACATCAACCCACATGCACACAAGCAATTGATCAGTCCGCAGGCTGACGAAGGGTAAGCTAGCAAGCACATTAACTTGCCCAAAATTATAACGGCCGCAAATTTCACGCGAGTTCACCAGCGTTCAATCATGGAGTTGTCGACGCTTATTAGCAGGGAACAGGCAGGTCAACGTTCGTGCGTCAAGCACGGATGTAATACCAGGGAGGCGTTAAGACTAAAACACTCACGGTCACGCGAAAAACCACATTACTTTGATAATCGAACCGAGAGTGACAGTCTAAATGCACTTTGGTCCATGAACTCGTATCTTCTTCTTCGTCCTCCTTTGGGAGGATGATATCGATAGAATACTATAGCTTCCTCTCTGCACGAAGAATGTACCATGTAGTACTCACAATATTTTCGAAGTAATGTGGACTGAAAATAAGGCTTCATAATGGCTGTTAATCAGAGACCAGAAAGGACGAAATTTTAATGGATATCGTTTGATCTTACAAACTCTCCTGATTGGAAGCCTTTTAAAAAGCGAAAGATCGCTTTTGCTCGACTATAAATTTTAAGAAGACGTAAGCTTCTATCACGAAAGCATATTTTTAAAATTGCATACTAATCAAATGGTCTTTTTTGCAGATGGCATCCTCTCGTCTTCAAAATATCCTGTGATTGTGCCGCACAAGGTTCTATCTAAAAATTCTGCTAAAGTAATCTTTCCTTATCGAAAACACATTTCAGAATTTTGACTAGCATTTCAAGAAATTGGGTACTGGGTGTAGCGTTCACAGCCTAGGTCTAAATAGCCCGCGGCACTTCTAATCTCTCTCTTTTAATCTACAACGCAAGGAATCTCTTCAGTTTATCGGTTTCTTGGTTTTTATTTTTTGGTTTCACCCCGCTTGATAGTTTCTACTACTATAACATTAAATTCAGGGCATTTCTACCGGGAAGCTAGTTACACTGACCAATTGCCTTATCTAACTGGCGAGGTCAAAGTGTAAAAGATTTCCCACATCATTTGAGGCTAGTTTAAAAAGTCTGCCTGGCACTTTGTGTGACCAAGTAGAATGCTCCCCCTGTTTTCCATCTTCGCCAGAAGTAACGTTACAACGCATCGATTCGAATTACACACAATTCCCTTGGGGAGGCCTTGGAGAGGCATACCTTGAAGCATTACGCCATTGTCTCTTTTCAACATTCTTTTTTTGTTTTTTTTGCGTTCAGGCACAAATGAACGATGTCAGGCTGTGATATGGACACCCAGACAACTGTCAACAATCGAGAAGATCCTAGCAAACTACACGCTAGATGTAAGCCCCCAGTTTGTAGGGTTCAGCGCTGCCTTGTCATCTGGTCAAAGTTCAGCTGTGTCCTTCAATCTCGGAAAAGCGGGTAAGTCCTGCCTCTGTCAGCGTATGCCTCTGCTAAACATATAAATTATCTGAGAAGTCAAGTTGGCAAACACAGTGTTTTCAGCAAATCATCATCAGGCCACACATTTGCAGGGGTAATTAAAACTGTACGGTTAGACAGGGTTAATAAATACAATCTGATTACCATTCATCGTTTACGCGGCGCCCGCATGGCGGGGTCGGCGTGTTGAGGTTCGTGGGTTGGGGGAGAGGGTGTAAGGGAGGGAATGGGGTTAGGTTGTGGGTGTTGATCAGAGGTCAGATACACGGAGGAATAATTGCTGCAATCTGCACGAAGCGATCGACTGCCACTAGGGGTGGAGGTGAAATGCAATCTTCAGCTGGCGTTGGGGTCGGCCACAGAAGTGCAAGGGATTCTGTCAGCGTCTTCTGACAACACAGCACTGGTTTAGCTAGCCGCATAGCAACTGCTTCAGCTGTTGCAAGCACCCGTTGGCGTGGGCCCCTGGAGCAGTAAGCTGGTGTCCGGTAGACAACCTAAAAGGCCTCGTTAGTATCGACTCGATGATTCGTATCGATAAGATGTGCGAGAATAGAACTCGAGATCGATATAGTTTCACCTTTAATTTACCAGGCCGGTATGTGCTCACGTACCCTCTTTTCGAGACGCCTCGTTGTACGGCCGATGTATCTCGCTCCACAGGAGCAAGTGAAAGAGTAAATGCACATGGATGTGGCCTTCAACGGGAGTCAGTCTTTACCTCCCAATCGTAGGAGGGGAGAGTTCGTGAAGAGCACGCGTAAGTTCGCCACTGGGAAAGCGCTTGCGATTGCGGTCCTCAGATGCTCCGTATCTAAAAACCGGTAAGGGAAAAGAGCAACTCAGTGATCACGAAACGGGATATTCTCTTCCATTTCAATGGTGGAGCTCAATCCAGAGGCCCACCAGCAGCCTCAAAGCGGCTATGATTATAGACAGAAGGACATTATCGACAAAGAAAAGAGAACACAATTCTATCTCTAGAACATCAGTTTTATGCGCCTGACATTTCGGCATCCGTCGTGGATGCTTCACCAGAGACATGAGCAGAACGCGGTAAGGGAAACAAGTAACACATATACGGGGGTTGCAGTATTTATGGGATACATTCATTACTGCATAAGAATGACAAATATTGGCAATCAAGCATAATTGCCCTCTTGTGTGTTGATTGTTTGATTAACGGCACGCGAGCTCTGACTGGCTGAACTTTAATTACGCGTGCTGGTTCACAGACCCCCAAGTTCATCAACAAATGCAAACACTTGCCCAATCCATATTCACTGTTGGGGCTCAATTCGGCCAAAGCAAGTCGCCACTTGGGGAACACACAGGCCACCACTTCGTCTTACGCCGACACGCGGGAACCAGACGGCCGAGCAATCATCACATCCAATTGTACCACGCGGGATGAAAGTTCGGCAAGTCAGGGCCCGCATACCGGTAGCCAAGTCATCGACACAAAAGAGATAATTTACTCTTAATTGTCGTTATTTGTTATGCGTGCACAGCAGTGACTCTGATTTATAAATACTGCAACCTTCTGTGCATGTGTTACCAGCTTCTGCTACTGTTTACTGCTCATGTCTCTGATGAAGCATCCACGACGGATGTCGAAACGTCAGACAGATAAAAGTGTTGTCCCATCGATCAAATCTTCTCAATTACTCCCTGTAACTCGTATGTTCGCTTGCATTGAAAAGAGAGACCGGAGTGATCCTTTCCGGTATATCAGCCGTCAGTAACGAGCCATGTTCAACACCAGCTTTTGTAAAATCTGGGACGCGAACTAGCGAACTGCTGCTACCGGAGCTCGAAAGTCGCAGCGAGACCACTGTGTCCTGATTCGCGATTGGGTGAGCTTTCATCTGCCAGCGATAATGTACCCGATCACTACGAGTCTGGATAAAATTATTACAAAAGCTTAAATATTTCGGAGAAAGAATGTGTGGTTAGTTAAAAACTAATTAAAATAATCAAATAAATCAATAAATTTAATAATAAATCAAAGCGCAAACCATTGTTATAACTAGCATATATCGATTAAATTAAAAATATCACGTACTTGGTGCGTAATCTTAATTCTTAGCGTAATTTGCAGAGTTTTTCCCAAACGCTGTTACCAATATGAACGATATGATCTGGACAGTTTTAAAGAGAGGGCTATGGTCAACAGCTTATAATATTGGACCAAGTTTCTCTGGTGCATGGCTAGACAATTTAAACGTTCTAGCATATTCTGATATTACTCTCTCCTAAGGTTAACTTTGACTTTACGCAAAAAATGCCTAAACAAATACTGACTTAACTTTTCCTTCTACCAATTAATTTCTTATGTTATTTAAAATGAGTACACTTTTCTTAACGCTTGGCAGTACCGACCAAAAGGGCCAAGTTTTTCCGCTAGTTTGCAATCTTCAATCATAAATGTTAGCGTTTTGTGGCAGGGCCAAACACAAGCGGTTAGTGTCAGGATTCTCTGCAGGGCTTTAGAGCGTTTACTATACCGAAAATATTAACATGCTAAGGATTGTGGGTACCTTTTAGCAAACAGAACGATCATCAGGGATTTATCCAGAGCTTGTATCCTAACCTAAACTTAAATGTGAATCTGTGCTTCAATCTTTTTTAGGTCCATCATTTCTGACGGCTGTCTACGAAAGTGAAACCCCGCGAGAACACATTGTAAGACTGGAGCCCTATCAGGCAGTGTCTTGCAATGGGGAGGCCAAAACGTCCACAGCTGAACTGGACGCCACGTTTGAAATTATATCCTATGGCATTTTACCGAGTGGCAGGACTGAGATTCCGATTGAGGGGGTCAGATTCACAAAGGTGGAGAACGCAAATTCACAGATGCCCGGTGGCATGTACCGCGTGGAGAATATCTTGCCCGGAAGAGAATACGAACTTAAGGCGAGTTTCATTTCTAAAACTGGGCTTTCTAGTTAATGGAGACTGCTGTTCCAATAATGCTCTATTTTAACAAGCTAAGAGCGAAGATATTGCATAAGAACGTTTTGTGCTGTGTCTGGGTTAGTGGGCAACAATGGCTTACGTAGTCCTCCTCATTAATCCCTACTCCCAGCATTTTGGCATACGAAAACGGTGTTTATAAGGTGTTTTATGCGGGGAATTATGAAACGCAGTGAAATATACTTTAATAACTGCTATATGCATTTATATTTTATTGTCTTCAGAAATGCTATTGATTTATATCTGTAGATTTTCCTAATCTGTATTAACGGTCAACGTATTGTGGAAAACCCGATTATCAAATTTCCGAAAAATAGAAATGGTGGTTAGGAGGTCATCTACTTCAACTTACCTGAGGTCAACTTACCGTTCTGGAGTTAGATGAGTAAAGCCCGCGGTGTGAGGCACCGCGCACACATTGAAACTACATGCGGAACAGCTTACTCCTAGTGGCCGCGGGAAACAACTTCGACTTCATTTATTCACTTCACACTCCTAAAATTTCCTTTTCTGCCTATCCTATTTTTCCACCCCCAACACCCTATTGCCACCATTTTCGTAGACCAATTTGCTGGGACAAGGGGTATATGAGTGGGACTACATAAGCTACTTTGGCATTAAGCGAAATAAAAGCACTCAAGTCCATTAGGGTCGAGGTACTCAACATTAAAAAAAATTATACCTGCCCTCACTTCTATCATTCCAGTGCGATGAGTTTATTTGAAGTTTCTATACTGAGAGGTTGATGGTCATTTCCAACGAAGTCGACCATGTGCTTCACCATAGGCTGAAGCAAACTGAAAGCAAACGCGGTGCCGTACGAGTGAATTAGCTTTAGGTGATTGTAGACTTGGGCGGCGTCTACCGCACTCTGGTTTTACTCATTCGCCCGAGCAGGTTTTAAAGGAAATGTCAAGGTGACGGTAGGCGGCACCGGTGCCAAGGTGGCTTTTCCGGCCAGAGCCCTTACCTTTGCGTGACAAAACGCCACCCCACCCCCCCTCTGTTCGGCATTTTTTATGGCAGTGCAACCCAAATAACGTCTTCCGTGGGCTGATTTAGCAGCCTTGTTGGGTCAGAGCATTTACCCCGTGCTTCTTCTGTTAAACCCAATTTCTTTAGCACATGTAAACGTAATGTTTATACTGGCAACGGCAAACAATATTCAATGTTTATTTTTTTAAGCAATCCCCTCCAAATTTTTATTTCAGGGAGCCATCAAGTATCCAAGTGCGCTGGAAGACGAGATGTCAAAGGAGATCTTCTTTATCACCCTTGACGGTAACCTCCTTGTACACTTTATTTCCATTCATAAGCTGGGTCTGCATTAGTGGGATACAGTAACACTGATGCTCCCATCATGTAATGCAGGTGACTTACCGCCATACTCCATGGAATATGAATATTTCTCTATCCCAGCACCATCATCAAGCCTAGCCCAGACCTTACATTAAAACCTTATCTCAGACCGAATGCTACCTTTATCACTAGCCATACAATTACCTTAGCATTACGCTACCCAACTGTTAAACAGCCAACGATCTCCGAAAAATTTGAACCTATGATAGACATGAAAAGATTTCTTCCACAGCTAACGTTCTAACTTCCTGACCTGCAGGGTCCTGATCGGAAGCCATGGCCGTGATCAGATTTGAGTAAAGTAGCCCACCCAGCCTGCTGTCGCCTATGAAGTCCACCAATCATAACAGAGAAGGCCGATTATTTAATGAGGATTTCCCGCGGAAGCGATCCAGATTTTATTTATTTCGGACCCCAGGCTTTTGAACGAAGTTCGCTCTGACCACCTGCAAAAGTCTAGTCGGCGAGAATAATTAATGAGGCGTAACAAATATTTTCGACTTACAATGAAAAACTACTTCCTTCTGTTTAGTAGGCATACATTTTAACATTTTTAAAACATTTTTATTAACCCCCACTGGAGCAGCGTCAAGCGCGTGTAGGTTCGGGATTGTTCGCTGGCATCGGGCGAGGTCACTGATGTGCATTATTTAACGCTATTACTAACCCCCACTAGACCAACGGCGAGCGCGTGTAAGTTGGGGGGGGGGGGGGTGCTCGCTGACCTCGGATGAAGGCGAGCGCGTGTGAAATGGGGAGTGCTAGGTGACCTCGGCTGAGGTCAATGAGGCACATTTTTAATATTATTACTAACCCCAATTGGAACAGCGGTGAGCGCGCGTAAGTGGCGGCGGGTGTCCACAGACCTTGGGCAAGGTCACTGACGCAATGTTTAAGGGGCAGCGGTGAAAGGTGCGAGTGAAAGGATGAGGAAAACCGTTGCTTGAGCCGAACCCTGCTTCTCAGTGAATCCGCGACGGTAGAAAACGGAACAAAAGGAAATAGTTGCTCATCATATGTCGAGCATAATTTTAGGGCTCACTAATCCTTCTTGCCGTGTATTCTTAAAAACTGCCCACATAAGCAGTATGCATTTTTCGTTGATTTTCACTGCGCTTATAAATTTAAATGTATTTGCATTGTTAGTGCATAAAAATGATCTCTCTACGTTTTACTCGGTTGACAGAAAATAATACCTTCTCAATTTTTATACTTGAAATAAGGGTATCTTTCGGTTGCAAAAAGTTCTGCATTATGAAATTTTTACGAACGTAACACGTGCATTCATAAAACAGTGTATCTGTTCATTTATTTATGCCGCTTATAAACTATACAGTTGGGCACATAACTATACTAGAATTTTATGAGAACTTTGTGACTTCTTCATCAGAACCTAGAAATGATTTAAACTTTTTGATTGAATATTTACAGCATGTAGGTTGGAGACCTTCGATTTCAACGTGACGGCCAGTAGGGTTAAAAATCATTTGGCTTTTGGCAAAACTGCTTTAGGGGGCCGCCTAAATACCTATTCCCTCCACCCAACTGTCTTACGAAATTGGTAAATTAACGTCTAATTCTTGGTTAGCGGGTGTAAATTAATATCTCATTGGGTTGGAATTGATCAAAAATACTAAATAAAAGACACTTAGTATTAATGAGGTAGATATAATGAACTCCATCAGCATATACTGCTGTTACTCAGGCAAATGATGCCTATTGATGGAAATTTAACCTTATGTTGGTGGAATTTAACGAAAAACGAGAAATTTGTGTTACTGAATATATAACAATTGTGTTCTATTATAAGTCAAAGGGAAATAGGATCTCTAAACACAGCCCTACCCAACCTTTTTTAAATCAAAAGGTATCCTTTCTTCAAGTATAAATATGAAGACGGTATTATTTTACACGAAATGAGCATGCAAAGGAATATTTTATGCATTATTTCCGTGAAATATATTATAATTAATCAGAGCAGTGAATGTCAATGGGAGCTATGATGTATGGTTTTGTGGGCGGGCAGAGTAATACTCTTTAAAATCCGGGAAATTGAAGTGATTTACATATACTAACACTCGGCTGCATGCCCATAAGTTTTGCAACCCAACTTAGGTAAGTTCTTCGCATCGAAAACAAATTTCGGAATTTCGTTTGACATTTCGTGAGATAGGGAATCAACCGTACTGCGGGATTTGTCCAATTTTTATAAGCAGCTAAATCCAGCTTGATCCGTATTTGCCGGAAACGTAGCGTATAGCCACCCGATGATGCCTATTCCCACGTCCTGTTGTGAGGCATATAATCGTGGAACTACCCGCTCCCTCATGAAGTATTTCTTTGCTTACTTTAGAGATCTCGGTCGAGGATGATGCAGCCGCAATGGAGCCAGGGGTAGAAACACGGATTGTCTGTAAGGCCTACGTTGGAACTCTAAAGGAGACCCTAAAGGCTGTTCGGTGGCTACGCAACGATGGGTCAGAACTTCCCCAGGGTGTCTTCTCCAAGATGGATCGTACGCCTACCGAAGATGGCTACTGTACTGCCACATTGACGATCCCAAACGTTGAACAGCGGCACGACGGCGATTACGGATGTTTCGTGGAACCACCAGTCGAATATTTCCTCCATGCACCAGCGCGTTATGTTCCATTTAGCCTCCGGGTAGGCAGTAAGTTAGACCGACGCGCCCACATTTTTAAAATTTATTTTACTTTTTAGGGTTGTTGAGCATGGACATAAGTGACCCCAGCTGGTCACTCATGCGACCTTTTCCTGCATGTTTCGACTTAGTGGCCGTTTCTGGTTGCGTTAGATTTTACGGTAGTGCACTTTTGCTGGTGACTGCCCTCCTACTGTTTTATTGAAGGCAAACCGACATTAAGGAAGTCAATTTAAGCGAACGAACGTTTTAGATTAATTCATCATCAGGCAATACAGTAATATTAGGGAGTGTAGAGTTAACGAAAGTTTGAGGCAAACCAATCAGTAGTAACAAGGGGAAGAGAGGTGTAAAAGGATCAAGGGGGATCAGATTCTAGTCTTAATTGGGGACCGAGAAATAGGGGTGGGGGGAGAGGGGAAGGAGTCAGAAAATTAGTTGATGTCATCCAGTAGTCCTCGTCTCGGGTTTTGTTGGGAGGTGTGAGGACGCAAGGTGTCAACGTCTTGAAATGGGGTCGGTGGCCTTTGGATGCTTGATGCCGCTGTCTCATCATTTTTTCGCGGCGAAGTAAGAGGCGTGAGGGCAGATTTTGAAAGGGCTTTTGGCCACGGGAGCCTAAAGGCCGCTACAAATGCGTTCTGCGCACATAAAATTGGGTTTGTGAGGCGAATGGCGACTGCTTCTGCCATCGCAAGTATCCGCCGACACAGGAACTTAGCGTGTTTAGCCGGAACTTTATAGACTACTCTAAATGCTTGATTGACGTCTACCCGATGACGGCTGTCTACCAAGTGAGCCACAATTGCGTTTGATATCGACTTAGTTTCGCCTCTGTTTAGCCACGCAGGGTGATGATGAAACATCTATACTCACAACTTTCTACATTGATATCAATAATAAAAATTCAAGTTATAAGAAAGCACACAGAGGCATCGATGAAACCTACGAGGCTGTCACGCCATGGCAAAATATCGGCGAAATGTCTGGGCTTTTAGCTAGTATTTGGACTGTCCATATGGTAAATTCTGAAACATCTTTCTGCCTTGTGTATGCGAAATCGAGATAAGCGAACTATTGTAATTTATTTTTCATTCAAACCTCATTATTCGCCACGGTTTCAATGAAAGTTAGTACGTAGAATACCTATACATATTTCGCTATTTCTAAAGAAACAGTAAACAGAATTTGTGTAAACAAGAATACTGAATGTAAAAGCTTTTTTTGATTTTGCAAAATAAAATCCTAAAGGACGCCAGACGGATTGTACTCTTGACTGAGTAAAAAAGGCAACAGTCTACATTATTTCTATGATTAAAGGTACAACTAAAGGACTACCACAATGTATGCAATAAAGTTGTCAGTGTCTGGCGTGGTACTCCCTTGATGAGCTTTCGGTAGGAGTACCTAGTGGAGCCGCCTCATAGGGGTGTTAAGCGTGTCCCTCGGTCTTACAGGCTTCTGATTTTAGGGGAGAGGACGGGTGGGGCATGTCAGGAACTAAATTAGATCGCAGTAATGCTGTAAAATAAAAAAAGCTACAAGGGTAAGTTGGGGTGCGAACTCAAACCTCAGGCGGGACACTGAAGTGGGCTTTAATGTCATTGCTAACCCCCCACCGGACAAACAGCGACCGTGTGTATGTAGGGGGAGTGTGGCCTGACCTCGAGCGAAGTCATTGAGGTACATTTTCAAGTAAAACCACTAACCTTAACTACAGGAAAGGGAACCAATATGAAATAGCTGGAGATTGTGGAATTTCACAATACTTATAATTTGTAAGGAGTCGATTATTCCCGTGGGTAGTTTACCAAGCCAATTTTGCTAAGTATACTAACTGAAGCAGTAGCCTTCTGAGGATCCATCTGCAGTTCATTATCGATGGCTGACGTTCAGAAACGGGAAGATTGCGAGTAACTCATCCTGCTCAAAATTGTAGGTAGGCGGTTAAAATACGTAAGGACCGTTCAAGGACCTTACGAGGAATCCTAGCAGAGCTTTTTTGTAGTAGATGTGATGGTCGTCATCTGGCCCATCGTTCAGTATCGATAGTAACTTAGTTGGTAGGCGGACATAATGCGATTAAACAAGACTTCTCCCTCAACAATGAGGGTCCCGTGCTTACTTGACAAGTATATCCCGCTCCAGAATCTACAAGACAGGCCCATTACATAGACACTGACTGGCAAACAGCTTTCTGCTTCGACTTCGTTAGTAGCTTAGTGAATTACTTATGCACTTTATGAGTAGAACAACAGTACTAACACAGCCAATGGGATATAAATAGCCGTTTCTGGTTTATTAGTCATAATCGGTCAACCATACCCAACTAGAGGTATTGCAACACTAGAACCGCGAACCCACGACCTGATGGTTGAAAGTTAAATGCCCGGGCTCATTGTCATCCTGAGTGTTAGGATAACCCAGATGGCGAGGTATCAATCGGGTCATCCTGCGGATTCGAGAACAAAGAGAACACGCCCACTCGCAAAAGGACGTATGCAGAATGTGCGAGCTTAAACGGTGGACGCAATGCCAGGCCGCCGCCACCGGGTTCTGTAAATGCTGAGGTCTCAAATGGCAAGGTGTCTTGCACACGCATGACACAGCCACCGGGCTGTCACGCTGGAAAACACCGCTGATGGCTGCCTTCACAGGGGCCAATAGGAAACAAAGGTCCTTGGTCCCTAAATATGCTATCACCGCAGGAGGCGTCATTCTACTGCTAGCGACCCGGGACACGGCTGCTAGAAACACGGAACGCTGTTGGTCGAGACGGAGACAGAAGACAAGCTACTGGACACACAGGAAACAGAGCTGATGCACTAGCAGAACTGACAGTAAAATACTATCTGCTATCCTGTTCTGCCTTCTCTTTTGAACACGTAACCTAGGGACATAACTAGTGTTTAGACAGGAACACACTAGGTTATAACAGTGGCGACGCAGGTGAGATCAACCAACGTTATAACACCGGGTGTGTGTAAAAAATGGTAAAGGGAAGTTCACTCATCGTATTACAGGAGAACGGACCCATGGCTCAATTGGTAGGGCACTGGACTTCTGAATGATGGGTCTCGGGTTCGAGTGTCCGGTGTTGTATCATCTGGAGTTAAGTATGGCTGGCTACTGTAAACTATTGATTCAGGTGATGTTGCTGATGATGAATGGTATTCTGCTGATAATATTAGCTCCTGTGTCTGCTGGTTGACCCCAAGGGTAAACCTCAAGGCACAGCGTAGCAAATATGTCCAGCAACGCACTCCGCTAGTGCCCACCTACCTACCATTGTTACTGCATATACATATCATCAAAAAGTCCATCAAACCCGCAAAATACGAAAATAGGCATCCTGGGTGCTTACTCTAAGACTAAATAACTAGCATGGATACTTTCGAATATGCCAAATTCCATGTATTTTCTTATTCACACAGTTCTTTCATTAAGGGTCACATTCATAACAACATCATATACTTATCATAAATCAAGGCACCTTTAAGTAAGCGTTGTCATTTCTTTTTAGTGAACGAATGAAGACTTAGAATAGGATAGCATTTTTCAGTTAAGCTCAGTTTATATCGCGGCATACCGTTAACAGGCAGTCAATATATTTTACCTTTGTCCCTTCGAAGGTCTCACATTAGACAAGAAGCAGTCCACAGCAATACAAGGTGAACCAGTTGAGGCTGTCTGCTCAACTAATCACTTTGGCTCTTTGACCTGGAAAATTGCTGATGGAAGACCTGTACCAGTGTACTCATCTGACGCAAACGTTCCTCTCAGTGAACCAATTTTTGCAACGCCCGAAAGGCCACCAAGAGGCAGACGCCAGGCTCTCCGGTTGTGGATAAAAGAGGCTACCGAAAACACGGAAGGGGAATACGTGTGTTCAATGAAAACCGAGCCCGACGGTGCTGAAGCCACCCAACGCTTCAAAGTGCTATTGAAGTCAGGTACGTATTTTTCATGATAATTATTTAAAGACAATTCGGGCTACTTAAATAGTATTTAGTAGGCATCGCATAGGGATATGATCTAGCAAGTAGTGGCATTCGTTGATGAACATTCAGCACTGCCGTCAATACTATTTGCCTAGCAGCTAGTCTTTACGATCATGCCGCGTTTCCTCGTCAAAAACAATTAAGAATGCAATCACACAGAATCTGCCTGTCATGTAGAAATCACAGAACCGAAAAAATGATGTGACCTTTTCCGACGTGATGACAGGCTACGCAAGGGTGGATCGTCTGATCCTTCTGGACACCGAAAGGCTATTGTCTGTAATTATTTCATCAACGGGTTCAATCCTTCCTAAGATGCGGCTTCTTAGACTCAGATGCGTTGAACTCAAAGACAATCTACCTACACATACCTCAAATATACTGAATAAGTATAGGGATATCGAAAAATATCCCAGCCAAGTATAACTTAGTAGGTTGGGAAGGTTTTGGAGTCAGCTTTGGGCATTGCACCGCAGCGCTGTCCCCATCGACCCTGATCTTGGTTTTGCTTCAAAGCTGGATGACATCTGATGTTCCTGTTCAAAGTTTTGAACATTCTTCGGTTAGATAACTAGTCTACTTATCATTATCTGTAATTTTTCGAGTCAACTTATAAGAAAAAGGTGAAGTAGCAGGCCAAAAATATATAAATTCTTATGAAATGAATTTTTTCCACTCTCCCTCTTATGCTTCGAATCCGAATAAATTTTTAACCAAGTTCGTCTTGATCATTAAATATCTATGCGGATTTAGCCAGAAGCAGTGAGTCAAAATAAAACCACCGTAATCGATTAATTTGCAAGTAGTTCAACTTGAAAAACCTTCGATGGAAAGCCACATGATGCGCTGTGTGCCTGGAATTTCATTTAGGCATCAGCGATTCCAAATATTGACAGGAAACGGATGCGATCACTGGACCAAGAACTGTGGTCGTCTGAAGTTTCCATTTCGTGCTGAAAGCCATAGTCAGATACAAATACTGGAAGCACAAGACGTCGCAGTATTTAAACGA
>JAYGXS010000005.1:47511882-47527563 GCA_036362985.1 Ligula intestinalis
TTTGCTCCCACTGCCTTTCAGTTGATCCAAAAAATATAGACCAGGGCGTTGAGTTAGGGATATCCTCAGTTATCTTTGACGTGGCCTGCTTGTTTCAGAGAAGACCGAAAAGTTCGCATGCATTACTTTGGTCAGTTGGCTCACCATTAGAACATCGAAGTCACAAGCTATGACAGTTAACCGGCTGCAGCCGAAGACTCACAGTCACACACAAGTCTGATAGAAGAATTGGAAGGATTTCCTGTTCAACCCAATTCTAGAATTAGGAATATCTTACGCGCAGTCGGAAATATTATCTTGAGCGGAATGTTGACTGGGTGCCTCCTCGGTACAGTACTACCCAGACCGAACGCCAGAAAGAAAAGAAATACAAAGCAAAATAATAAAGAAATAGGAAGTTACAAACAAGCCCAGATGGATAACAATCGCAATCAAGAGAGTAACGAATCACAAAATAGAGCGTTGGCAAACCTTTTATTGGAAAAGACCCTCAAGTAGCTACTTAGTACAAGGCGCAGAGCAATAGGTTGAAGGACCTTGCACACGAAGTCTTCCGAAGCTTCGACAGTGACCTACTCAACCACTCAGTGAAAAATTCTGAGGTTTTTCTAAAAACTAAATTTAGAAGAACACTGGCAAAGGGGACTCCATTCACTTGCTAAGGATGGAGGACGGTGTCAAACTTTGTGAAAATGATGAAATGGCTGCATATCTATCCAGCTTCTTGAAGTCCGCATTTTGGAGAGGGAGGCCGATCAAATCGATGTCGTCTTCAAAAACTTATCCAGAACTTTACCTTAGTTGTCTTCACGGAGGTTACTGTTCTTCAAGAACTGTTTAAACTCCAGTAAATGCAGCCAACAGTTCCAGATGGAATAAGTTCAGACCTGTTGAAAGAGTTAGCCGTAGAACTGACAGAAACCCCAAATCTATCCATTCGAGCCACCCTAAATGAGGGTAGATTACCACCTAATTGGAAGACCGCGTGGACTTCACCTGTACATAAGAATGGGAGCGAGACTCCCGAAAACTATAGACTTCCAAGCCCCCCTTCAATATGCTTAAAATTGTAAACGAATAATCAGACGCGAAATGATGCAATTTTTACAGCGACATCGATTCCTCTCTGACAAAAGTGCGGATTCCGCATAGGAGGCTCCTACTTGACCAAGCTGTTCTATTGCTTAAAGCGATTAACCCAAGGGATTGATGGAGGAAATTTAGCCTCTGACAGTGTGCCTCTTATAATTTGAATTTTAAACATCAATGCCACCAATCTATATCTTTCTCTTTTACGTTGTTTTTTGAATAAACAGTCCATAAAATGTTGAAGTACATAACATTAGGAGAAACATTGATGTGTGTGAATAAAACAGGTTTTAAATTAGGCTTCTTGTGTAAATATTAATGTTTCCGGTCAAAAACGGTGCGCGCATTGGGCGGTGGAGTCACAGCGTGGTAGGAAACCTCGCCTTAAAATCTCCCGACTTAAACAGGCAAGACAACGAGGTCCTGGCAAAATGGTCAGAGTGTTAAAGTCTCATGGAAGTGTTTGCGACTTCGATATTCAGATGGCGCACCACTTGGATTTGCGTATGACTGTCTGACGATGGATAATCAGCCAGAAATGACCACTTTGGTTATTCTTGTCAGAATATCTGCCTAGACTGTCAGCTTCTTTGGCTGTGAGGGACTCTGTCGAGGCCCAAGGCAGGGCAAGACGGGTGAGCTCCGTTAGCGGTCGGGTTGACGTTTGTCAACGTGTGGCAATATCCCCGACCTAAAAGCGGCAAGACAACGTGTTTCTGGTTCACTGATTATGGCGTTTGGCTCTGGTAAAAGATATTGCGAGTTCAAGGCTCAGGTGGAACACCACTTGCGTCTGGGTATGACTGCCTGACACCCGCTCATAAGCCAGAAATGACCGTTCCAGTTTCCCTTGCCTTTGATGGCAACACTATCGATGATGATCACTGTAATCTGAGAGTGAAGTCCCTTTCGTTTTGAGAGCTTAGTACGAGGGCGTCGAATACAAATAAAACATGGAGGTTTGCGCTCCCTCCACAGCCTAAGGCAATACTTTATTCCCCGGCCGCACCAACTTATTAATGTGTTTTCTAAGCCATTGTCATCTGTGTAATTTGTACGCTATTAGTCCGTCGATTAGAGTTTCTCTATGATAGGCTTCAACGGAGATTCCTTAGCAACATAAACTGGAGGTTTATTTGTGTGAGTTTTCGGATTCTGGTCTAATGTCTTCATCAGATAAAATCGCAGAATGTGATGATTTATGTGCAGAATATAAAAATAAACATAGTCCGTATCGGCCAGGCGACAGCATGCATACTACAATGAACAGCTCATATTATCGTCGCATGGGTTGAGATATACGCACGGATGCAGCTCGCTTCCAAGTCATTAATTGCCGCAATTTTATCATTCCTGTTGGATGGGTCCAGGAGTTCAAGGCAGCTCAGTTCAGTTTTATGTGGGAAATAGAGGTAAATACCTTTGAACTCCTGCTGCTAAAAGTGTTTGAATCATGTAATGAGGAGGCCATCCCGATTGCTTAATATCTAATGGGCACACGAAGAGAGGATCGTGGTGGTCACGAGAAAATCATAGTGTCGGTGATGCGCCCATCAAACGCCCTTGCAGGTTATCGGGTCTGCCGACCAGATGACGACACGCGGGAGCCCACCAAGATCATCAATGGTTATTCTAAACAAACATATTACTAAAAAGTAGCGAGCAGTATGTTTTTTAACGTAATTATTGTCAGAGAAGTCTGGTGGCAAATCTTACTTGATGACGAGCGGTAATGTAATTAGTCTAGCATCATTGCAGAGAACGTCTTTTTTATGCTGGTCTAACTGCATCTTAAAAGTGTCCACAGATGGGGACATGACAATGCATGCGGGCAGAGCATTCCATGCCAGGATTACCCTCATAGAGAAAAATAATTTTCGTGTGTTTAATCTTGCCCAATTCACACGCAGTTTGAGAGAATGTCCGCACAATCTAGTACGAGTGGCCTCCTAAAATCAATCGTTGGATGCTAGGCAACCATTCTTACCCCGCAGCATGCGAAATGCCTGTATCAGGTCACAGCGCAGCTGTCTGTAATCCAGAGGAAATAAGTCCAGATTCGTCAATCGTGTCTCATTCGGAAGGTACGCTTGGCCTCGCACTAACTTAGTTGCCCGTCGTTGTAAACTTTCAAGGTTTTTTTGTCTTTGAATGTCCAAGGTTTGCATGCTTGGATGGCAAATTCCAGTTAAAGTCGCACAAACGCGCCGAAGACCTTGCCAAATACAACTTCATTAAACTTAGCAAAGGCGCGCTTGATTAGATGCAAGGTCAATATTGCGGATTCGGCCACCTTCAGGCAGTAGAGCGATGGTTTAAGTGAGGGCGTGAACCACACCCCCAGATCCTTCTGGGTCTCTACTTCTGGCAGCGGCGTGTGATTTAGGTTGTTGACCCTCCGGTACGAACAGTTAGTACTACCGAAGCGCATAAAATTGCATTTGGCGACATTAAATGGCAGGAGCCACTCGTTTGACCATTGCTCGAGTCGGTGAAAATTTGGCTGCAGATTTGCTTCGTCGTCTTCGCTACGAATGACCTGACAGAGTTTTAAATTGTCAGCGAACATTGCGGTTTCGCAGTCTAATCCACTTATGCAGTCGTCGATAAGGAAGAGGATAGGGCCCAGAACGGAACCCTGGGGGACCCCACTATCAACTGCCACCTTCGCCGATTGCTCATCACCAAGACATACGGTATGAGTTCGACCAGTCAGAAAGTTTGCAATCCATAGGAAAAGGTTGCCTGTTACCCCTATACGTGAAAGCTTGTATAAGAGACGTTGATGAGGCACAGTGTCAAATGCCTTCTTGAAATCTACGAAGACTGTGTGCACCGTATTTTCTTGATCGAGTGCTCTGGTCCATTATTCTAGACGGTAGCGCAAATTTCTCAAGCAGGACCATCCTCTACGAAACCCGGGCTGTTTGTCAGAAAGAAGTCGATGACACCATAAGAATTTCATCAACTCTATTTTGATAATTCGCTCGATGATCTTGCAGCATATTCAAGTAAGGCTTATTGGCCTGTGGTTGTTTGCGGACGCCCAACTCCCACTTTTGGGTATGGGTGAGATCCACGCTGTCCTTCAGTCGGATGGCAGTTAGCCTGTGTTAAGCGAGGCCCGGAAGCGTATTTGCAGAGGTTCTGCCAACTCCACGGTTAGCTCTTTCAACAGCTTTGCACGTATGCCGTCCGGACCTGGTGACTTCGTGTCTTGGAGCTTAAGAAGTTCTTGCAGAACAGTAACTTCCGTAAGCTCAACTGAGTCAATGGTTGGAATCTCCTCTGTACTAAAATCAGTAACGGCTAGCTCGACCGCCCTCGTAAAAACCCGCTGAAGGAACCTGGATAGATGCTCATAATCATTAACGCCACAAAAATGAACGCCTTCTATTTAAGGATACCTTGGCAGAAACAGCGAAATGACGCAACCCATCAAACCAGAGATTTAACTATTGCATATCCTAACTGTGGAATCGGCCAGGGATGATCATGAAATAGGAGATCAAATGGGCTTTCTTTTTGAGCGATCGAGGTGCATGGCTACAACGCTGAATTCGATGTGCGGCACACGTGCAAATGTGAAGCCGAATGGTTATAATGACCGATAATATATCTGAGTCTGCATCTTTGTTGAGGACATCTTCAAAGTTTAGTTGAGTGAATCACTACTGCTGAGCCTGAATGTTAGTCACTCGTTCCTAAGAAAGTAGTCTGGAATATTATACCAAGCTATGGATTAAATCAGTAGCGTATTGCATTGATTCCATGTGCATACTTTTGAAGTGATCCAAGCGCATGTCAAGAATGCTGTAGTTCATGTGTCGGACACATGCAAATATAAAGCAGAATGGTTACGAAAATTGATTATAAAAATTAACTTCTAAGTGTTTTTTTAAGAAAAATAAAATTTCCCAATATCCTCTAAGTTCCAAAAATATAAAAAAAGTAGATATAAATTTGAACAGTAAATTTAAATCTTTTCGTAAGGTAAAAACAGAATGTCACCAATTTCTTTATATAACAAGACCTTTTATTCAGTCAAAATATTCTTTAGATATAATAAATATTTACCGAATATCGTCCAATAAAGTCTGGCATCATTTCCGTGTCTTCTTTGATAAGCTGATCGCTTGTGAGAAAAAGGCAGGCCACTTAGGCAGTCACCTTTATACTGGTCAGCCTTAGTAGCCGACCTTGCTGAAAGACGGAATCAAGAAATGGCTAAGTCATGTGAGGAATTTTGTTGCACAAAACGTCATATCCCTGATCGTTTTAAAAATATATGAGGCCACAAACTCAGCGTCGACGGATAATCCTCGACGTGTATCCAATACCCTTCGCCAGTGTCGATGTTCCGAAAAATGTAGAGCTACCTGGGCCCTCCTTGCTTTTGACGGCAAAATTCCATCACAACGGCGTAAGCAATGCTTGTCTCGTAGACATCTTCCCGGCGCTGCCTTAATCAACAAAAAGAAGCCAAACCTGTTAGCAACAACACATCGCGATCGGCAAAGCCTTCTTGAAATCGACTGATTTTTACGTCACATGGAAAGCAGACTACTATGCGTAAAAGTAATGTGAAATATTTCTCACTAACCTGGAGATTCAAGTACAACCCACGAGGTTGGTTTATTCCTTTTTACGGACAAGGGATTCCTAAAACCACTTTTCGATGTATCCTCAGTCATCTGAAAGGGGTTTATTTTGACTGTACATGGAAGTGGTTAAGGTATCTGGGAAGGTGCTGCCTAATAAGATTAACTTTCGTAAATCTTTCTAATCTACAGCAAATTTAAGAACTATTATAATAATTGTATGAAATTGCAAATTTAATATGTCTTAATGTGTTGCCAGTTGATACGGACATTTGTGGGTGCAAATACCGAGCGTCAACAAACCTCCTTCGACGAGTACCCAATACTATTCGCCAGCGTCGACATCCCGACTTCGGGGGAATACAGTAAGTGTTGTGGTCACTGTCCCCTCCTGGCCCCTGTTGGCAAAATACCGTCAAAAGGGAATGAACAGTGCGTGACGCATGATGCCTATTTCAACACGGCTAAGGCCAAACTTGTCAGCATCCCAAGACCTCCCGATCGCCTTATCGATCAAAGATGGACTCTGAATGCGGGTTTGTTTGAAAAATGATAGAAATATATTATTATCACTAGACCCGTGGTTCGCCTGCAACCTATGTTGTTGGACTATCTGTGTGTACGAACAAGGGATTCCTAAAACCATTTTTCGATGTTTTCTTAGTAACCTGGAGTGGGGTTACTTTGGCTTCATGAGGGCTGTTAACGTAAGTGAGGGCAATGTTTAGCTCTTACATGCAAACCTAACACACTGAACTCGGCTATCACAGATGTCAAACGAAGTCAGGTGATAAAGCCCAAAACGTACTTTTCACTTCAAACTCTCTCTGTAAACTTGTGTGGCGAGGTCTGTCCTTGGCACAAGACAACAATACCATCAGCATATTTAGCTGCTACGTAGAGACTTATATTTTTTCCAAACGTTTACGTTTCCTTCATGGGAAAGCATTAAAACAAGTGTCTGTCGGTCTTTGGTATATACGATCATTAGTCATAGTTTTACCGATATATTGATGCAACGATTTTAGTGGATGCGCTTAACATGCTACGGCTGTCTGAGAGGATTCATCAAAGACATTCATACTAACGGTGATGAATAGAGATAAACTGGATTTCATAAATAATTGACCTAATAGGATAAAACTTACAGTTCCCGGTGAAGACCTGTTGCCTTGCCTATAATCAAGCCTTCCGCTTGATGATGATGGCGCAAAACACATCGCGGCCGACAATATTTTCGAAATTATGTCATATTTAATGCTTTGTGGTTTTGTCAGATGGAGCATTTTGAAATTTACCTACATCCTTTTTCAGTCCGAGAGCGTTAGCAACTGTGGTGTTTAGAGAGCACTCACTTAGGTCAAAAGCATTACGCTACCTAAAATGGTCCTCCAGTTATTAATTAAATATCAATAGGAGTTGTTGAAATTAACCAGTGACATTATTGGGCATCCTGCCTGTTCTGAACAATCGATGGCCTTATATATTGTAAGGTAAATGAAACTGCACCAATCTGCGACAAACCATGAGAACAATACTAGTACCTGGTCTAAAGCTCCAATCCCTGTGATTTCTTGACGTGCACATCATCATCATCGGGCTCTCGACAACAGATGTATATGCAGCGGAACAAACGCCGCGACGTCTGGCATAGAGCTCTCAAGCTACCATCACTGAAGTACACATTGCAAACTCTCGGTTTTCCGTAGATAAACTAGCGCGCGAGCTTCAACAAAACTCCAGACATGAAGTTGTTTATGTTGAAAAAAAACACCCGTAAAATTGAAGTTGTAGTGTGTTTAACCACCTTGGTTGAAGAGTCGTGAAGAATGGCAGACTATTACATCTCTGAACATTTGCTGTTTTTAAACGAACCGATAATCCGGCAGTAGAGGTGCGTGATTGACTGTATTTCTAAGTAAGAAACCGTAAGTCCTCATTTACTTGCTTATGTGAGCAAAGGTTTTTTAATAAGTGCACGCCATATACTTCTAGCACCCACATATTTTCCTAGGAAAACGGTATTTATAGAGTTTTTGGGAGTTGGCAAATAGGATATGCAGTGAAGAAATTTTGTAGAAGAAAGGCTAAAGTGGGAAAAATGTACTTTGATTGGTTTTCCACGGCATAATATATATTATGTGGCCCACGTTGCGCCCGGTTGATCTGATCATTCTTAGAGTCTCTATATGGGAAGCTGCAACGAATTCTTTAGCTGTGGAAGGTGCAATCGCTGTACCTAGTTTATTTGCCTGATATTTCAGATTCTTGCTAGCTATTCTAACAACAGAATAGGATGCCAAATGCAAAAACTGTAGCATCCAGACGACCGCATGAAAAGTGTAACTGTCCGCACTAAGTATCATGGCTTGGAGTCGAGATTGAGGCAAGGATGTATTTGCAGTCCGCCTCTGAGTCATTAGTTGCCTCGATGTAATCATCTGCATTGGGTGGGTCCGAGGGTTCAAGTCAAAACCATTGACGCGTGAAAAGTAAACTTTTTACATTTCTGAATTCCTTAGCAGTAGCATCAAAAGCACGCAGGGCACAAACCACAGAGTTGACGCTAGCATACCGTAAGTGCGGAGAAGCCCACGGAGATGGCAGAGGAAAAATGTACTTTCTGTATAACCAAATCATGTGCATGGCCAGAATCCAGTGTGCGGGATCTATGCAAATATAGCATCGAATGGTTACAATAAAAGATATCTAAGCTTTTGGTGCACCTTCATTTAAGATATCTTTAAATTCAGTTGGATGTATCACTACTGCTGCCCCTGAATGTTATTTACGAAAACAGTTTCAAATATGACAGCAAAATATAAATTAAGTCAGTAGCCAATTGTAAAGATTCAATTATCCGACGTACTTCGTTAAGTAAAATGCATGTCGACCGCATAGGTTTTTTCGTAGGAAGTATATTTTTAACCAACCTTTGCACTGGAAGCACCTGGTCTCAGTCAAAATTGAATCATTAAAAAGCCTGGATACCATTTTTGTTCGACTAAGACATTTTTTCAAATCATGCATTGTACAGAAAATATTGGCTTCGTATGCACAGTTACCAGTCCAGAACAATATCAGACTGGTCGTCGAGGTTTCGGTGCATCATCGTCAAAGAGGGTGGTTTGATAGTTTCTAGACTGTCACATTACTTACTTGGTTAGCTGAGCCCATGCACTCCACGGTATGCGGGGAAGGTGTGACCAGTACATTGTTATTTAAGCAGAAAACGAGATAGTTCTCTCAGCTGTACTATTTAACCAGCTCTGTGTTTGTGTGTCCAGCAGCTCGTCCTCTCTTGTGGCTTCTTTGCCTCCTTTGTCCTAGCCTTATCTCCACCCGTAGAAGTCGCCTGTAACTGCATGAACCGGCCGTCCGTCTGGTCCCTTTGATCTGGTACTCCCGGGATTGCCCGAGTGAGTGCTGGCGTCCGGGCCGTCCAAGCACATCAAATTAGCGTTGAAATAGAGGATAGAGTAAAGAAACATAGAATGGTTCTTAGACAAGTCGTTTCCTGCACGTGCGTTTTTTACAATTTCTCACTTCATTTGTGACAGCTTTGCCATAGTCAAAAACACGTAACCGAACATTGATTTATTTAAACTTATGTTTACCTTGCGTAACATAAAAAATGCATAATATAATTAATATTCTATGAATTGTTCGTCTTTATCAAGTAAAATATACGTTCAGTCAGTATTTCACCTCGATGGACTTGCAAGCATCGATAATAAGAACAGAAGCCGCCATTGATCACGCAATGTTTCGACATATGCGAAAGACAAATACTCTTTTTCTAAACGGAAGTGACTCCAGTTGTGAAACTGATTATCGTGTAGTCTATTCTGAAGTCATTTTAGTCAGAATAGGGAGCCGGCATTTTAACGAGGATCGTTTTAACGCCAAGCAAAACGTACCCTTTTTAAAAACTGACTAATAATGTAGTATGCCCTTTTATCATTGATTTTGACTGCCTATATAAATTCAAATATATTTTGGAGAGAAAATGCACGAAAAAATATTTTTGTACTTGTTCGATAGCAAATCACACGTTCTTTAAATTTATTCTCAAAGAAAGGGAAGATTTCGGTTTTAAATAAGCTGCCTTATTGCTGATGAATTTTCTAATCGAATGAATGCTACACTGGAATTGAAGGTTTAAGTCTGCACACTGTGTGCATCCTGTTAAAGGAAATGTACAGTTCCGCCTACAGTTTGAGAAAGACGTCACCTAGTTGTCATCAAATACTGAAATAGATTTGGAATATATTATATGCAGTAGAGGCATCACTAATAAATTGACAGATACGATTTATTATGGATGAAGACCTAGCAATCGTCAAAAAGCTTAGAAGGAGCAACTTATTTAAAACCGAAAGAACGCGTAATTTGCTATCAAACAAGTATAAGAAATCTTTTTTCGTGCATGTTTTCCATAAAATATATTTGAATTTATAAAGGCTCTCAAAATCAATGATAGAAAGGCTTACTACTACAATAGTCAGTTTTTACAATAGATACGTCTTCCTAGGAGTTGCAACGAAGCTCATTAAGAAGCCGGCTTCCAATCCTGACTTAAATGACTTCAGAATACACTACACGATAATCAGTATCACAACTGTAGTCAATTCCGAGTGCCGAAAGAGTTTTAGTCTTTCGCATATGTTGAAATACTGCATGGTCAACGGCGTCTACTGTACACCTAATTAACACATTGTCCAACCTCTAATTGCGGTTATGAAGCCTTCATGGTCGAGATAGTTAGAATGTCCGTTAATTTATACATTGACGTTAAGAAGGATAGCTAATTTCTTTTTTTTAAATACATTTGACTGCAGATAGAGCGAAAGTACACTCAATATGGCAGCGTCTTGGATGTTAGAGCGCACTAGCAATCCCCGTGAGGTCCTCTGCTATTCAACCTTCGAGGTGATTGGTCCCGCCGAACTGTAGTGGACAGACACCCGTGCGCACGTTTTTACAATCGCAACAGGTGAGACGGTGAGTGCTGCATTCCGAGTTGAGCCACTAGAAGCCCATGAAGGCCATAAGTATCATACGGAACAATGACCATCTGATGACCTGCCTCCCGACTTCGTTGGTTTCTAAAAAGATACGCATTCATAAGATCATATCGTAGTGCTGCTTCAGTGCGCAGAATGCTGTTTTTTCTCACAAAGTAAGTTTTGATTTGCAACCTTTCCTTATTTTGTTGATCTCTACATAAAACGGAAAAGCAGTACTGCTTAAATGTTAAGGAAATTATTGCCTCTTTTCTTTGAATAGTCAGCCTATTAAATGATTTCAAAATAAGCCTTTGCGAAATGTGCAGCAGGTGACTTGCCCAACAAGTTTATTTTCACAGGAACTTTCGTTTATAGAAATGCCGGAATGCCCCCGAAATGGCCATGACATCATTCCACATGAGATTGCCGAATTTTTAGTGTGGCAGGCTGTTTGGATTGGTTTCCAGAAAACACTGCGCAATCGGAACTCATTTTTTGCATGCAATATGATACTCAATTACAGCACACTGAATTTTACGTGCACATTTCTAAGAGACATATATCAGGCAAATTACTT
Organism: Ligula intestinalis; assembly: GCA_036362985.1. NCBI lineage: Eukaryota > Metazoa > Platyhelminthes > Cestoda > Diphyllobothriidea > Diphyllobothriidae > Ligula > Ligula intestinalis. The sequence continues at coordinate 47,523,159 of JAYGXS010000005.1, forward strand.
GCAGTATACGTGTTTATCGTCAATTAGAAACGTCCCAATTATTGTCAATGATATGGTAAGCTGTGCATTGTATGGAGTGTGCAAAAACCGTTCTGGAAATGTTTTTGCTACTGAATCCTCTGATAAGCATCATCTATCTGAGCGCATATTATATTATTATATTATTATTATAATATTATATTATTATATATTATATTATTATCATACTTATTATTCTATGTTCACACTTGCACACTCTAGAAGGCACTCGCGCATGCGAACAGTAGGTCCGGTAGTCTAGGACACACGGTAAGATTCAACTGAACTTATATGTGCAAAACGTGCCTCCTCTGTTACATAGTGCCACACACATGTCATTCCATTCATATTTATTAATACCTGCTTGAAAATGCTCGTTGCAGATTGAATTTAGTGATCCCACTAGAATCATCAAATACAATTGGACTAATGAATGTGACATACCATTAAAGGCAACTCTCGATATTACTTACTGGAAGCCTGAAAACATGCCACCGAATAATATTCGTCTCTCATCCCTGAAGCTCTGCAGGTCGTGTATTACGGATTCCATATGTGCTGATGAACCCTTCTTGCCAGACCTTTTAAAAGCCATGAATATGGATAAAAGTTCCTTCTATTCACTTATGACACGAGCATTTTTGAACATGGAATATCTTGAATGTATGCAGTAACTGGCGGATGCATGCAGCATTGAAAGTAAGTGAACTGAAAGTGTTATGATAATGATGAATGAATTTCCAAACAGCTGTCATTACCCTGTTATTGTCTCTGATTAAACAATTTACAACCTGGTATTTTTCCCTACTGTCGACTGCTGTTTCGCTGGCGGAAAACGTAAAGTATCACCTCTTTTTGTGCTCTGCTAACGGAAAGTATGATGAGCAATGCAAATAATTAACGATTTGCCTGTTCGATTAACTGGGACTGCCGGCTGAGTCAAATGATACTTGTGTCAACTCATTACCTTGGTCTTAAGAAAGAGGGTTGAAACGGTCAATAAGCCGCAGTAGTTTTGCTTCGATAATAGTAGCCAATTGTTCTTGAACGCAAGGGTTGCTGTACAGTTTGACGTTTAAGGCGGCATTGCAGAAGTAAGGCAACCCGTATTTATCTTTGTAGTGTTGTGTACGTTTTATTCATGTTGCCCACCTAAAGTTAACTTATACTGGTGCATGAAAGAAGCAAAGAAATCTGTCCAGCTAACCCTGTTCTTTTGGGACTCACAAACAGCGCTATGCTTCCAAAACAAAAGAAAGAATTGTCTTTTGGGAATAAAACATTACGCGGCTATCTATTGATAGGTGGCAGACGATCAAGGGGGGAGGGCAACCTTTTGCTTGTCTTCCAACTACTTCCAAGATGATGTATTGAATATGTGTGACACGTGTTTAAATTCATCAGTAAAATACAAAGAATAATGTCTTACCATCTAAAAGAGCACATCCACAGGTCTAGTCCGGTTGTAAAGCGTCCGTCTAGTGTGTCTGCAGTTGTCAGTGAGAATTGTGTATGATTATTTTCCCATATGCATTTGCTGACCCGTAAGTGTTCATGGCTTTGCCGGTCAGCCTAACCAGGAGAGTAAAAAAGCCCAAAATAGTGTGTCTGTGAAGCGCTGCGAAACTTGAGAAGCAACATGTGCGATTAAGTTTCAGATTTATTTCTCCTGGAGAAGCTGCAAAATTGTTTCACCCGAAGTAAGCAATGAAGGTTGCTGTACCAGTGTTCGACGTGTGCAATTGATTGAGTACATTTTTCAAAAACCTGTTTGCAAATTTCGAATCAGAAGTCGTCTCTTGTAAATGAAGTCAAAATGAATAAATCCAAGTAGTCAACCGAGTCTCTGCGGATGGTACGACAAATGGAATAATTATCTATGCCGTTTGGGCCCATTGGGCGCAGTTTTAAAAACTTTAGTCAAGTCACTAAAAGTAACTTCGATACAACGCAGTCGTCACTTAACAGTTCTGTTTATGACATTCGTTAGCATGACTGCCGTGTCCAGGTCATCTCGTCATTTTGCAATCTTCCAAGCCACGGCTTTCAGCACATTGTTATACGTTCACGCCCATCAGATTGTTTTGACTGACGGAAGAAGTGCGCTGAAGGTTGGCCTCACTCTTTACCCCATCACCTATCTGATCGGTGGCCTGATGTGGGCAAACATTCACTACATGCTACTCAGTATACAAAACAATATACATATAAATATTAAGGGACACGGGATGAAGCCCCCTGTGCGCTGGCATCAGGTTTGAGTAAACATGTTTAAGGACGTCAAAAAAGCGGTAACAAACTGCTCCAGCATGCTTTTTCTTTAAGAGTAATATCTTTAAATAGCCCAATTTCAGAGAAAAGTGAGGATGAGCGCTAATGGTTTAGAACGTTTGGCAACCTCCTACTTCATGCTCAGTAGGCCGGTTATTTAGGAAGATTGTGCTTCAGATTACGCTTACCTGCTTTCATTCAAAAGTAATGAAGATAACTTAAGGTTCTGGTGCCATTAAAAATTGTGGCACATAAAATGCCCACACATTTCACCGACTGCCAACAAACGCGGAAACTTCTTATTACCTGTTTGGGAACTGAGAAAGCATCTGATGGCTAATACCCTACCAGCGCCGTGTAAATGTATACTATTAATAAGCAGTTCTCCTCAAAGGGGTGCCGAAGCTGGAAAATGAGAGGCAAAAACAAATGATGGCGCTTTGATAACATCAGATATTGATGCTCTTTGTTTGTCAGCCCAGATGTCCTGGAAAAACATCATCCTGACGATGACTCATGAGGCAAATGGGGCTAGCAAAGTAACCTAAGAATGCATTACTGGTGGGCATGGGAGGGAAGGGCATTAAGAGGCTTAAGACAGGGCTACACAAATGTGAGGTGGGCGAGTTACTGTCAAAAGAGAGTTGTAAGAAAGTCAGAGCCATAAAAGTGAGAATGGGTGCATTCACAGCCTAAAGTTGTATCTACGTCCAGATGGTTAGCGATTCTGTGATTGGTGTCCGCAGCACCCTCCAATGGTTCAGCCGAGCCCGTGATCACCGCTAAAAGCATTGTGATTTCATCTACAATGACAAAGGAAGAGAGGCGCATTAACAGCTCCAGAGGAAAATTGCGTTCAGCACATCGAGGAGTCCCTATCAAACACTCTGTCCTTTCTCCATTTCCAGCGTAAACGCAGCAGACAGCAGTCACAGCAGTCACAATTTGTTTCTCTTGGCACCACAGCGACTGCTTGGAATTTTTACGGGGGTTTGACAGGTTTGCTGAATTCAACTGACCCAATTGTGAAAAATTCGCGGCCTCAGTGGGAGTCGAACTCACACAGCAGAAAAGGCTTTTGCGCAGCCAACGCTCTACCATTGAGCTACGAGGCTCACCGTACGCCGTGAATTTTATTAAACTTGAATTGATTTTACCTGCCCAACTTATCATTCGTCTGAAATCCACTCTTAAAGAACAGTAAGCTGACTGCCCAGGCAGGAGTTCATAAGCAATCTGTCAAATCCCCCTAACAATTAAGTGATCCTAGTAGTCATTCTGGTGGATTCTAGAAGATTGTTTATAAAATCCTGCCTGGGCAGTCGACTTACTGTATCCGTAATGGTGGATTCCATATGCAAAGTAATCTGAGCGGGTACAATCGATCTAATTATGGTTAAATTCCCGCCGCACGATAAGCCTCGTAGCTCAGTGGTAGAACGTTGGCTGCGCAAAAGTCTCCCCGGCTGTGTAGGTTAGAATTCCATCGAGGGCGCAAATTTTTCAGAATTGGGTCAGTGGGAATGTGAACAGCTACCTAACAAGTGATCGTTGATCATCTGCACTTATATGCAATCTGCCTATCGTTTTTGTTCAATTACTTTCAGAGTGTGAACCCTCTTCGAGACTGCTTCTCCATCGGCAGCAACAGCACAGCTCAATGGCTTGGACGTCAAACAGACGACAGTAATCCCTATAAACCGGACCACCTTCGAGTGGCTGTCTCTTGCGACGCGGCCTGCCTAAAAGCTGAGGGGAAACTCATTTGTCAGTATGTTGATGTGAACGGTAAACCCAAGCTTCAAAGCGGGATTGGTGGGAGACGGGCGGTTGCTGCAGTGCCCCTTGAGGTGATACGACGTAAGTCCCTTCAGAGTCCACAGACTCAAACAGGCAACTAATATATATTCCGTAGCCAGTGAGAAAACACCTTGGGCAAACAGATGCGTGTTTTGCAGTTCTGATTTCAACCAACAGATACATCAGCTAGTCTGTATGTCAAATGTGTATTAAGTCAAGTGTACCCGGTGATCGCCAGAAAACAGGTGGAGTGCCTGCGGGTGGTCGGTGTGACTCATGGATAACTCAAGGGAATGTATTCACAAAGTATAAAATG
>JAYGXS010000005.1:47551243-47602578 GCA_036362985.1 Ligula intestinalis
CAGGTTTTAAACTTAATAAAATATCGAAATTTATTGTTCTAATTTATAGCTCTTTTTTGTCTCCAGGACCTCGGAATGCATTCACATAGGTATTCGAGTAATGATAAAACTTATACAGAGCTATGAAAGTTACGTGGTCTTTGGAGACTAATATACTTCTGAAGTCAAATACACACGCCTAATACATTTGTTTAAGTAGACCTACATTTGTTTCTAGCTCTACTTTAACCTCAAGGCTCCACACAATGGATTCATCATTTTGAAATTTAAATGGAATTCGTTCGAGGAACAGCACAAGTTTTCTCCTCCCAACTTGATTATCCAATTTGTCTGTCAATATGTACCTCAATAATTTTTAATCTCCAGAATGCAATTCTTTTTGATCTTGAAAACGTATTGCTGTTCATTTGTCGCCAAAGAAGAAGGTATGCTAGAAGTTTTTCGTTCATCCTTTCACTCATCACTTATACCTTACTTTAGGTAAATGACACGAGCCATGCGTAAACGACACAGCAAAGGTACAAACTAGCTGCCTTACTTCTGCATTTTCGCTTCATAAGTCAAATTTTGCAGCATTCCATGCGTTCAACAACATGTCTTTATAGATTAAAATAACGAAGAAGGTAAACTACATCGGCTTATTACCGTTCCAACCTTCTTTCTCAAGACCAAGGTAATGAGTTGAGACACGTATCATTTGGCTCAGCTAGCAGTCATAGTTAATCAAATCAGCATATCTTTAATTTTCTGCTTTGCCCATTATACTTTACGTTAGCAGATCACAATAAGAAGCGTTAATTTACATTTTCTGCGTTCAAAGAGAAGTTTACAGTAGAAAAAATTTGCGAATTGTAAATTGTTTAATCAGAAACAATAACAGGGTAATGACAGCAGTTTTAATATTAATTCATCATTATCATTACACTTTTAGTTCAGGTACTTTCAATGCTGCATGCTTCAGCCAGTTACTGCATACATTCATTGTATTCCATGTTCAAAAAGTCTTGTGTCATGCGTGAATAAAAGGAACTTTTATCCATTTGTATTTCATCTAAAAAACCCGGCTTGAATGGTTCATCAGCGCATACGGAATCCGTAATACATGACCTGCAGAGCTCCAGAGATGAGAGACGAATATGATTCGGTGGCATGTTTTCAGGCATCCAGTAAGTAACATCGAGAGTTGCCTTTAATGGTATGTCACATTCATTAGACCAATTGTATTTGATGATTCTATTGGCAGCATGAACTTCCTTCTGCAACAAGCAATTTTAAGCAGGTATTAATAAATATGAATGGAACGTTATGTATGTGACAGTAAGTAACAGAGGAGGCAAATTTTGCACAGTTATATCAAACCATATCTGACTGAAAATCGAGCTTACTGTTCGCCCTTATGGGTGCATCATACAATGCGGAATTGTTAGCATATAGTAATTAGTATGAAACAAACATAATATGCGCTTTAGTGATAATGCTTTTCAGATTATTTAGTCAAAAATACTAGAATGAGCATCTTAAGGCATAAGCCGAATATAATTATTCATTATATAAAAACAGGCTATCATAATGTAAAAGAGAACAGCCGCCGGAATATTTACAGTTCTTTTTTGCGGACTCTATACAAAGCAAAACTTACCAACTGCTCGATAAAAATCGGCACGTTTCTAATTGATGATAAGCACGTGTACTGCAAGTAATTTGCCTGATGAACGTCTCGTAGAAGCGTGCACGTAAAAGCCAATGCATTATGCTTGATTATCATCTGGAAAATCACAAATGAGTTCTGATTGAGCAGTTTTTTCTCGAAACCGATGAGACCGGCCTGCAGCACCAAATATTTGGCAATCTCATGTGGGATGATGTCTTGGCCATTTCGTGGGCATTCCGGCATTTCTATAAACAGAAGTTCCTGTGAAAATTAACTTGTTGGGCAAGTCAATTAAACAGAACCTTTTAGGACTAAGAGTTTATTTCATTTGCTTTCATTTATTTTAGAATCATTGAATAAGCAGAGTATTCAAAGAAAAGAGGCAATACTTTCTTTAGCATTTAGGCAGTACTGTTTTTCGTATTTTATGTTGCGATCAACAAAGCAAGCAAAGGTTGTTAAACAAAACTTACTTCGTGAGAAAAAGCAGCATTCAGCGCACTGAAGGAACGCTACGATGGCAATGATAAGTTTCATTTTTCTGTGAAGCAGAAACGAAAAATGATCTTATTAAGGCGCATATTTTCAGTAACCAACGAAGTCGGGAGGCAGGTCATCAGATGGTCATTGGTCCCGTATGATACTTATGGCCTTCATGGGCTCCTAGTGGCTCAACTCGCAAGGCAGCACTCACCGTCTCACGTCTCGAGACTGTGAGCTTGTGTGCACCAGTGTCTGCCGGCAATTGTTCGGCTTGGCCCATCACATTTTAGGTTGAATATTACAGCACCTGACTGCGAAGTCGGCCGTGCTCTAACAGCCGCGAGGCTGCGATAGTGAGTGGTCGTTCACTCTTTTGACTATTTGTTATTCCAAAAAGTTTTCGATAGTTTTTTTTAAATACCAAATTAGCAGCCTCTCTTGACTTTAATAGAGAAAATGCGGGACATTCTAATTAGTTTGATCATACAATTGTCGTTATCGCATATTAAGTTGTGGTAAATTGCTGTTTGAGGCTAAGTACTATTGATGCTTGTAGTTCGGTCGAGTAGAATTATTTGCTGAACTTATATTATATCTGAATTGGAAGGGCCAGTCACTGAATGGCAAGTCCTGCGTGCAATTTTCATGATGAGATTTAACCAGGTAGTTGAGCATATATTTGGACAGGTTATTTCGATCAGCTGAGTAGATTTAATAATAAAAAAGGCTTTGGTTTGGAAAACTGCCTTCGTAGTTAAAGTAATTGTGCAAAATATGCACTTATTAGCTCAATCATGGGTAAGTTTAGATTAAAGAAATTTCGTTTGCTTTAAGGAACGACAGAATCAAACATTTTATTGATATACTTTGTGCTACGGAAGAATCCAGGAAAGGATAGAAGTCAAAAAACACTCCCTTCCAGAACTGGAAAATCTCGTCCATATTCGCTCAAATAGAAGTGAAGCCGAATTGAAGGAATCATATTTATTTACGAAAATAAGGTAGACTTATACTTTAAAAATTATTTCAAGCTTATCTGTAAGGTTTTTTCACACAGAGTGCAGTAAGAAAAATTCATCGTATTTTCTTAAAACCCCACCGCTCACCTGGGCGTTGAAGTAAAGTAGCCGTCTATGTTACCGCGAAGCTAATATATAGAAGGCCTTATTGTATGTAAGTCATATATAAATATGCATACTTTTGTAAACTATACTTTTCGCCTATGCATTATTTACAAATGAAGCAGACAGAAATAATAAGTATTTCGAACAATGATAATAAATGTGGTCCATTTTTTGTATTCGTAAGCTTAAAGGGATCGTGGTATTAATCCATTCACGCGGAACATAATTCATCAGAAAGAGAAAAGTAAGTTCGTTAATCTCCAGTCATACTAACTCATTTATCATCAGGTAAATTGAGCAACTGTCAAATGTCTCCAATTTCCTTGTGACACTACGTTGGAAAAACTTAATAAACCCAGAAAAACGTCAGCTCAGTGGACAATTAAAACACGTTTCCAAGAAGTTTCCTAGTATGGAAGGTTATTTATTTATCTTAGGGCTACCAACATCCGAGAGATCTCGTGGACGTTTTGTATGTTCGACAATGTGTTTAACTGTTTTGAGTCATTTCTAGCTATGACCCACATCACAATCTATATGGGAACTTATACCCAAAAACTCATTTTTTGTAAATGCTCTTTATTAATAGCTTATTTTAAAGGGTTTCATGTAAACGTCAAAAAGAAGCACAGCTTATATAAGAAGACACTGAAAATGATCTTAATAATGCCAGCTCTTATAAGACGATTTTCAATAAATAAAAATCTACTAAAAGTTAATCTGTACAAGCTGCGTGAACAAAAAAGATTCCTGCTATTCAAAGAAATTGGTAACGTTCCCTTTTCAATCAATGAAAATATTTAAATTTATTGGCCTTATTTATAGCTTTTTCCTACGTCGCTGAAATTTGGGGATTATTGGGAATCTTTCGTTGGAAAAACCTAGTAATTCATTCGGTCCTTTTAACTACTTAAGACGCCTGATACGGCTCACTGTTATTTCTAAATTTCCGTAAATCCATCCTCGCCGGTATGCGAGTGCTAATCAAACTTTTACAAACTTAAGCATGTTCTATGCAGCACTCGCCATACTGTCTATTGTCTTATACATTCTTCGTTACACAGAGTAACATGAGTTCAATAATTGAGTTGAGTGGTTTTGACGCCAGCAATGCTTACACAACATAAAAAAGAACTTGTATAAATGGAATCGCCTGAAAAATCGTCGAAAAATGTGCGTTCTTATAGCATCCTCTATTTCAAAGCTGATTAGACGAAAATTTGATACTTATCTGGATGGATAGGCTGTGTAGACAAAGCCAATTTTTCCAAAATGATGCACGATTTGGAGAAAATTTCCTAGCTAAACTATAAGGGTATCCAGGGTAACTAGGCATTAAATTTTTGATCTGATTGAATTCTTGACTAAAACAAGTTGCTGCCATTACATTAACTCCTTTTCAAGACTAAAAACTACGCGCTCTACATAAATTTTACTTCGCGAAGGTCATATAATCAATGATCCTATGCAATACGCTACTGATTTAATCCATAGCTTGATACACCATTGCACAATACTTTCTAAGGAGCGAGTGCCTAACATTCAAGTTCAGCAGTAGTGATGCACCCAACTATACTTTGAATATGTGCTTAACAAAGCTGCAGTCAAAGATATATTATCGGTCATTATAACCATTTGACCTCACATTTGCACGTGTCCCACATATCGAATACAGCGTTGTTGCCATGCATCCTGATTGCTTAAAAAGAAAACCCATTTTAGCTTCTGTTCCATGATTCTCCCTGGCCGATTGCACAGTGAGGATAGGCTCAAGTCAAATCTGTGGTTTGATGGGTTGCGTGATTTTGCTGTTTCTGCCAAGGTATCCAGGAATAGATGGTGTTTATTTTGTGGCGTTAAGGATTCTGTTTTGAACTCCTTGACCCATCCAAGAGGGATGATACAATTTCAGGGATTGATGACATGAAAGCGGGCTGAAAAAACCATTCTGCGTTTATATCGACCGCAAGTAGACCAGCCGGTTTCCGCAATCCAATTGATGGTCCAGATGCTAGTCGCCAAATTTAACCGGCTTGAACTAGAAGTCCAAGAGATGAAAGAGCTTATCCACAGGTCTATTATTCCGGAGGAGACTACACAAATAGCAGCCCGTAGTAGAATGAGGGGTGGAGTGCCTAACATAACCACAGGAAACATACAAGTGGTGTCTAAGATACCCGTAAAAAGCAGTCCAGTCGCGCCTCCCAAAGAGCCAAAGACTAAGAGCAAGAGACCAACGGCTACAACACAAGAAGGTCGCCTTGTCACGAAAGAGAATCCCTCGGGCTCTTCAAATAAGCAAATATCAGATCTAAAGGCAGTCACAGCCCAAGTTAAGGAGGTCTGCACTCCGGTAGTGTCGAATTCCTCTCAGCGGTCCCCGGATAAAGGCCCCGTTGACCGTGCACAGAGCGTTACTAGTCCGGATGCCCCAGCAGACATTCCCATTTTGCGAGGCCCATCTGAGGATTCTGAGTTGTCGCAGTATAACCGAAAACCCCCAATCAATAGCAGCGGCCCTGACAAGGGCAACTGCATCATCATACAGGGACTACCCGAGTCCTCTGCCGAAACACCCAGCGAAAGAAGCGAGGCTGACAGAGGGTTATTCCAAGAGCTCCTAAACGAGCTGTTGCAACCATCTGAGGAAATATTTTATCAAAAAATATTTCGTCTTGGAATTCGCCCAAACTCAACTCAGCAGACTAGACCACGACCACTAAAGATCGTCCTAACCAGCGACACAGAAGCAAAACTTCTACTATTCAGGCGTTTTCGATTGAAGTACTCCAGAAAGGATGTGTTTTTTCAGCCGGATTACTCTCCTGCCGAGAGGCTGAAACGCTGCACGCTAGTTCTAGAATTGAGGGAACGCAGAATCAAAGGAGAACCGAATCTCGTGATCTTCAAGGACCAGATAGTCGAAAGACATTCTGCCCCCTCATGGACCAAACCGATTCGCATGACCGCGCAGCTACTCCAGTAGCCTGCGTTGGGGCTACAAATGGACCACGCAAGAATTCAAAATTGACATTTATGTATACCAATGCGCAAAGCTTACTTTCAAAAATGGATGAACTAAGGATCAACGTATCCGACCTCCTTCCCGATGTTATTTCGATAACAGAAACATGGTTGTCGGGCCAGATTGACAATCGCGAAATTGGAATCCCCGGCTTTCAACTGTTCCGGAAAGACAGAAACAACCGAAGAGGCGGAGGCGTAGCAACCTTCGTGAAGAACGGTTTGTATGTTTCTGAAAAAACGGCGAATCTGTCTTGCCAAGAAGCGGTATGGTTAACTGTAAGAGCAACGGGTTCCCAAAGCCTTGATATCTTAACTGTCTACCGACCACCAAGGAACAATCCTGCGGCCGATGCCCTATTGCTGGATGAGCTTAAAACCCTCGCTACGCGACCAAATACCCTTATTGTTGGAGACTTCAACGCTCCTAACATCAACTGGGGCTCCTCCTTAGCTGATTGCCCTGAATCGGCATTCGACCACCAGCTCCTGAATATAACTCAATCCCTACTTCTCACCCAGCACGTCACATTTCCCACAAGAATTCGTGAAGGCCAGCGGATGAACTGCCTCGACCTTGTGCTCACTAAGTCGCTCGACAATATCGACATTGTGGACTGCTTACCCCCACTAGGCCAAAGTGACCATGTAGTTCTCATGTGGGAATACAGTTTATTTTCTTCGCCTGCCCAACCACAAGACCTCCGTCCTAATATCTGGCGTGGTGATTTCGAGCAAATGAAACATGATCTCTGTTTCATAGACTGGGCATCCACACTCTCCGACAACGTTGAAGAAGCTTGGAAACAGTTCAAAGAGATAGTCCAAAATCTCATCTCTAGCCACTGCCCTATCACTCGCCGAAAACTTACGAACAGGCCTCGCTGGCTGAATCCATCCTTAAAAACTGAAGTTTACAAGAAGGGAAAACTCTTTAAAAAGTACCGAATTGAAAGGTCACCTGAATCTCTTAATAGGTACAAAATGCAGAGGAACCGGGTCAAACGTCTTATTGTCAGAGCTCGACAGCAGTTCGAAGAGGATCTGTTAAACCGAGCCATGGTTAACCCCAAAGTCCTGTACAGTTATATAAGACAGAGCACACGGAATAAGGATCCTATCCCCCTACTGCGAACTGCCGAAGGTGCCGAAATCTCAGACGACAAGGATAAAGCTGACCATCTCTCTCAGTTCTTTTGGTCCGTCGAAGTGACTGAACCCGGTTTTCTATCCCACACTTATGAAGACAATTCGATCCCATCTATTGATACAGTCCTCTTCACCGAAGATGTAGTTAAGAATGAGCTTCGTAAATTGAAAGAATCGACCTCCCCAGGCCCCGATGCAATCCCGGCCAAGCTGTTGAAGGAGCTAGCTTCTGAAATGGCCAAGCCGTTAGCCCTAATCTTCCAGGCGTCATTTGTTACGGGCTGCCTACCATCTGATTGGAAGACAGCGACGATCATCCCACTTTTCAAGAGTGGCAGCCGAGCGTCCGCAAATAATTACAGGCCGGTGAGCCTTACCTCCATTTGTTGCAAAATCATGGAAAAAATCATTAAGAAGGCGTTGATGCAGTTCCTTGAGCAGAATCATCTCCTTTCCGATGCCCAACACGGTTTTCGCAGTGGTAGGTCCTGTCTTACCAATCTGCTATTCTCACTTGATAGCTGGACCAAAGCACGTGACGAGGGCAAAACGGTGCATGCGATCTACATTGACTTCAAAAAGGCGTTCGATACCGTCCCTCATCAACGCCTGCTGCTTAAGCTGCGCAGCGCAGGCGTTCGCGGGAACCTCCTCCTATGGATCCAACACTTTTTGACAGGACGGTCACAAAGAGTCCAAGTCGGTCGCCAGCAGTCCTCAGGTTTACCTGTGGTGAGTGGCGTCCCACAGGGCTCAGTTTTAGGTCCCATATTGTTCCTCGTCTTCATCAACGACTGTGTCAGTGAGCTAGACTGTGAAGTCACCTTGTTCGCTGATGACATCAAATTATGGAAAGTTGTCCAAAGTACGGCAGACGAAAACCATCTACAAGCCAACTTGAACAGATTGGAGGACTGGTCAAAGCTTTGGCTTATGCCTTTCAATGTTAGTAAATGTAACTTTCTTCAAATCGGCAGTTTTAGAGCATCCTGCACGAAAGTCTATTCTTTAAATGGTACTCCGTTGCAACAAGTTGAGAGTCAGAAGGACTTGGGTGTGTGGATAACTTCTTCACTCAAACCAACGCTGAACTGTACGAAGGCGGCGAAGTCGGCCAGATCTATGTTACAACTGATTAGACGAGCCTTTATGGGGTTTGAAAAAGATAGCTTTTCCAAAATCTTTGGAAGCTTCATTCGGCCGCACCTGGAGTTCGCTATACAGGCATGGAGACCTTGGACTGTCAAAGACTGTACTGTCTTAGAGAAGGTCCAGAGGCGAGCGACAAAGATGGTCAAAGGTCTAGGAACATTGCCCTATGAAAGCAGACTGTCAATCCTCGACCTATTTCCCCTTACCTACAGACAACTCCGGGGGGACCTCATATTAACGTTCCGTATTATGAATAAGCTGCATTGTTGTTTCGTTCCTGATGATTTCTTTGCCCAGGCTAACACGCCAACTTTGCGCGGGCATTCCCTTAAACTACGCCCGGGCAAAGCAAGGATCGACGGAAGAAAATTTTTCTTTACCGACAGAATAGTTTCAGCGTGGAACGCTCTTCCAGAAGAGGTTGTCCTCTCCACTAGTGTCCATGCATTTAAGAGAAGACTGGACATGTATCAAGTGCAAACGCAACGAAGGTGAAAACTCCTTCATCAGATTCCAATGAATCACTTACAAATGAATGACATGGCTTATCACATACACTGCATCAAATTATACTACTCGCGATTTGCGAGTAGCCATATATTTTTCTGTATTTTTCTTTTATATTTTTGTGAAGACTGTCTTTCCGGAACATGCAACTGTCGTTAAGTTTAAATTTTTCTTTGTATCAACTTATTTCATATCATCCTGTTACCAACAGGGAGTTCAAAGGCATTCGCCTATCTTTCCCTCAATAAACTGATACTGATACTGATACTGAATGTGATGAAAGTATGAGCTGTTCATTGTAGTTTGAATACTTCAGATTATGTGCACCCCATTCTGTGATTTTATCTGACGAAGACTTGAAGCTAGAATCGGCAAACTCAGACAAATAAGCTTCCCGTGATCGTGGCTAAGGCATCCATTGAAGCCTACCATGAAGAAACTCATATCAACGGCCAAATGGCATGCAAATGACACAGATGACAACGTTGTACAGAGCACACATAATTGTGTACGACAAGAGAATAAGGCTTTGCGTTAAGTTTTGGAGGAAGCGCATATGTCCATGTTCCCACGCAGTGAACCCTCATAACCAAAACTGCAATTCTTATAAGCGTAAAATTAACAGTGATCATAACGGATAGTATTGGCGGAAAAGACAAGGAAGACTGAAACGGCAATTACCGTTATCAGCGGTTGTTAGCCAGTCATACGCAGACCCAAGCGGCATCCTACCTGAGCCTCTAACTCGCAACATCCTTTATCAGAGCCAAATGTCCTAACCATTTTTGTTAATTGCAAAGTCCTGAAGGCGTAAAAATAAACATACATTAGAAAAAAACATTTTAATATTTTGTTAAGTTGAAAACGTGAACCAACCACTTTCTTTATGCAAAAAGATTTTTCTTTCGTCAAAAAATTATTTCTATATTACCATTAGTGGATAAGTATTTATTGAATATCGTGGAAAATATTATGTCATTATTTTCATCGTTTTCATTGTTTTTAGTTCTAAATTGATGAATTGCTCATCTGTTCAACGTTTACACCAAAATCTTTAAAATAATATATCTAAGAAGCATTTACCGACGAAAGGTGTTTTTGTATATTTGTTTTTAGGAAGATGGTCATGTTGCTCATATTAAGCAATGCCTCAAAACAGCAAACCACATGCTCAAAAATAAGTAATATTGGCAACGTAATTCTGATATAGTTATTCCTAAGGTTAATAAAAAACTTTCCGTAGAAGGTAACCTGATTGAAAATTGCATTGATTAGATATTTGGCCAATGAAGTTCTGTGTAAATTAACATTTTCTGCGGTAATATCACAATGAAATTGTAGAGTTTTGAAAATCTCTTTAGCTTACCTGAAGATACACGATTCAATTTGAATGGAGATGAAAGAACTTGCTTTTTTTCTTTAAAAGGCATGGTTTTACGCATGGGCAGATTAATTCCACTATCCGTTGTAAGTTTGCGATAGCAAAAAATACTGGCCGGCGTAACCTTTTCGTACTGTATTTTGTGCAAAAAAACTTCCCAGGATAACTAAACATCATTTTTAAAGATAAACTTCAAACGTTTCTGCATAAAAATGTGATTCCTACTACTTGGTTTCACTCGAATCCGAAAAATTTAAAAAATTCCACTTCTGAAAGAGTTATCTTCCATACCTGTTTTATTTATTTTCTAGTTTCTCCATAGTGCAACCAAACTAAATAATTTTGAGAAGAGAAGTTATCGAACACTGGAATTATTATTTTTTTTGCCTGAGGTTTCGGGCTTCTGCAGGAGCCCATCTTCAGAGTAGGGAAAAGCAGCAAATGAGGAAGCTAGTTCTGGCGTATGCACAAAACAGCTTAAATTCGAACGGGTAGAAAAGCAATAATTGTGTGGTTTGGCCGTCGCCTCGCTAGTGGGCGAGATAGGCATGGTGGGTGGGAATATTTACAGAAATAAAATCTTTAACGAAAAACTAGCAATATTGTTTAGGGGAAGGTCTATCATAAGTTATAGGGAGGAAGAGGAGGGAGTGAGGGAGACGACGGCTTAACCACACGATTATTGATTTTCTACCCATTTGAATTTTCGCTGCTTTATGCAAATGCTAGAACTAGCTCCCTCATTTGCTGCTTTTCCCTACTCTGAAGATGGGCTCCTGCAGGGGCTCGAAAGCGCAGGCGAATGAACTAATAATCCCTTTGTTCGATAATTCTTCTTCTCAAAATATTCACGTTTCTGGGATGCGTACATTCGCCTCAACATAAATAAGCAATTTGGTTCTGTCTTTTGTAATATCATAGGAAATTCCTTCCATATGAGACATCTCCCAATTTCGCCAAAATTAATGGCCATTTCTCCTAATTAACCTAACTTAAATGATGATCTTCTTAATTAAAAGGCTTTCGCAGAATTGAATCCACTTAACGAATCGAAATAGTCTTACCAAATATATGCCTTTGTGAGGTGAATAAAAAATAAACATAGTGTCCCAGCGATCGAGTTGTCTTCTACTTCTCAATATGTTTAAGTACCATATCAAATTTATTCATGAAAGTTGCAAGGCCTTTAGTGACTACTCTAAGTCGATTTAAACACGCATCTTTAAACTTTTTGCTGATTGGGACGCGTTGCGTTGTTAACGGGTTTGGCTTCTCCTGTGTTGATATAGGCAGCGCCGGGTAGATGGCAGTGCGACACGCACTATTCACGCCGTTGTGATGGAATTTTGCCGACAGAAACAAAGAGGGTCCAGCTTCCACTACATGTTTCGGAACGTCGACACTGTCGAAGAATATTGGATACGCGCCGAGGATTATCTGCCAACGCTGAGAATTGCGTATATGTTTTAGTGTTTCGGCAAGATAGGCATCGCAGTATAGCTATTTCGGGCTGTTGGCCCTCATCAGCTCTGGGCAGCCAACCTTAGTGTGGCCGCTGATATTACCACCACACCCGAGTTTCGAATTCGCGCTTCGCCGGTCCGGGGCAGACATCCTAACCATTTAGCCACCGAATTCGATGTCTTGCCGGTTGTTGATCGGGAGTATATAGTATTTGATTGTACACAGATATTTCTCTCGGGATAGTCACATCCTGAGAGAAAGATCGGTGCATAACCAAATGCTTAAATGTCAATATGTGTCATATCTTTTTTTTAAATTCCCCCAAAGAAGAGGAAGGACAAGGTACGAGGACATGGACTGATTTATTTTGAGATTGATATTTCGGAAACTCTCTCGGTTCCATCGGCAGAGTAACTGGGTTGTTGTTCCTGTTTACCAGGACTGTTGCAGCCTTACCGCGTGCCTGTTATTATATCCGCACTCGACGCACGAACTTGGACCTGCCTGATCGATATTGATTGACATTAATATTGATAGCTGGTAAGCTCGTGTGATATCTGCTCACTTATCGGCCATTGGAAGTCATCGTGCTGGCTGACGTGCTCATCGTCGACTGATGAGTGTTCCTGACCGCCTGAGTTGATCTCAACCTCATGGGCGCGGCGGTGATTAGGTTCCTGGCCGCCTTCTCCACTTTGTACCTTCAAGGCTGGTTTCCTTCCACATTCGAGTTTATTTTGCCTTATTGTAGGCCTTTTTCAAACTAACTCAAGCCTTTTGCGCAACGCCTAGTAGGCGAGGTCGAGGTATATGGCTCTGTTAAGTGTGTCAGTCGAAGACCAACTTTCCAGCAGCAATCTAGCCATTTTTTCCTCGGCTCGAGCTAGGACCCTTGCCTTGTCAAAGGCGAAGGCGTGTTTCTTCTGCAGCGCGTGGGCATAGACCATAGACTGGTTATCGTTGCGGTCGATCGCCTGCTGATGCTCGTGCAATCTTGTGCCCAGGCGTCTGTCCGTTTCACCAATATACCTGGCATCACAGTCTTGGCACGGTATGCTGCAGACAACACCAGATTGCTCTGTCAACGGTAGCAGGTCTTTGGGCCGCATAATTTGCTGTTGACTTAGACCTATGAGCCACACCGATCCCGAATGGTCTCAGAATTCTAGCAGCTGCCTCTGATACATTTTTCACATAGAGGATTGCGAGCCAGAACTTGGGGTCTTCTCCCGCTCAAGGTGAGACCTCTTAAGACACTTGCATACAAAGGACATAGGATAACCGTGGGCCTGAAATAGAGCATGCAGATGCTTAATCTCCTCCTTGGGAAGAAATTATCATACTTTTCATTCCATGAGGAAGACGAATAAGAAGAGCCAGGTTTGTAGCCCGAAGTATATTTGACTGACGTTTCGGACGTACCCTCTCTCCCATCAACAAAGTATAGAGCTTACACTTTGAATAGAATCGCCTTGCTTCCAGCCTCTTGTCAGGCCCATGTTGGTCCGATCGTTTGCCTGTTAGCCGCCGATTGGTTGCGGCCAATCGCGTCTCCTGTGTCGCCTTCACGGCTATCGCGGTTGACGCTACGTCAGCGTGTTTTTTTCCCTCTCGTTAGACCATGAATCGGTCAGCCCATGGTGTTCACTCAAAGCGCCTCGGCCTGGCGGGCGCGTCACTAGCCGTACGAGTCAAGGTCAACACCTTAGCATTTTATTTGAATCTAATATGTAAAGAAGAGGAAGACCTGATCTCTTGAACGATAGTTTTATTCTGAGCTTTCGGCTCCACTCGAGAAGCCATCGTCAGAGTAAATGAGAACAGCAAACGTCAGCTACGCATAAACGGGATTTTTAGGGGAGGGGGAGGGTGGTGACAATTCTTGATTGGTCCGTGTCCGCGCCGAGTCCATTCTCACGACAGATTATCCTGTCTCCTACGCGCGTCCTTGGAGTAATGGCATGTGACCTTGACGTGGTGGCCTGCATCACACGCCGTTACTCCAGGGAGGTGCGCCGGAGACCTTTTCAATGGAAAACAATTTTTAGAATTACCATTAAAATATTAAGAAATACACATATATTATGTAAATTGTGTGGCCCACTTTGTGGCCGGTTGATCTGATAATTTGTAAGAAATTTACGTAGCCACATATGAAACTTTGACAAATCACCGCCAACGCGTAAATAATACTCTTCACCAGTGCCGAAATTCCGGAATTTTACTTCTGACACTGCCATCTATGCTTCAGTCAGCAAAAGTCCTTCAAAATGGTGTAAAAAGCGCATGCCGCACTCCCATCTAACCGGCGGTTGTTACTGCGCTATGTTTAATTCAACACAACAGAATCCAAACCTGCTAGCTCCGCAACGCGTCCTGGTCGGCCAAACGATTAAGGTGAATCTTGAAATCAACTGAGTTTTACATCAGATGGAAAGCATGGATGGACCATGTGGCGCCTGACTGGAACTATCTAGTTCATTTTTTCTTAGTTTTTTTGTTTCATGCATCAGTATACAACATCTTTGGGGGTAGCCACTGTGGGTAAACAAATCAAACAGATAACTTAGCTTGAATTAGTATGTTTTTTCTTCAAAATAGTGTCTTCGCTCGACGTAGCAGACTGTTGATGGCCCTCTTTATGTGAGAGATTGGGTTGTTGCTCTCATGGTGGAGAATAATTACTACATACCTTTCGTAGCTGTAAAGGGGCTTTTGAAATGTTTCGTCAGTTTTTTCTGGTAGAGAAAGGTTCAGTTTTATCTAATATAATTAGAGTCTGGAATATAGCAAGTGAAATTGTGTCGGGGGAAGTAGAATGTTTTGTAGGGACGATTAAAAAGGACTCGATATAAGCCACCTTCAAGTGGTCGGCTTGTCGCAAGATATAGTTTCGACTACGGAAGGCTTCCCCATATCAAGACAGGCAAGACAGAGTTGATGGAACAACTTCTTTACTGTAACACGAAGGAATTGTACAAGGCGAATCGGGAGCCAGTTGCTTGCTGCGTCCGTTCACCATGCCTCAGTGTTGTAGTGTGTCTCTCCCAGCGCTGACCACAAATCCGGCGCATACCAGTGATCAAAAAATCGATAAATTTATTATTTGAATTGACGAGGTGAGTCAGCGATGCACAAAATCGATTAGCTGACACGTTGACAGAGCAGGCAGATGAGTGCTCATGGCAGCGCTGGCGGAGCAGGCTCCTACAGACTGATATTACTTTCATGCAGTCGCCACGGGCACTTAACTAGTAACATATCAATCATTAGTAGCTTTGCGAAAAATACAACTGGTTGGACCGATTCGCAAAAGCATCAATCATGGATGGGCACACCCTGAGAGATAGATCAGTGCACAAACAAATACTAAAACCAAAAGCCCTTTATGTCACTACATTATCCCTCTGAATGTAATTATAAGAGCCTGACGGGAAATTACCTAAACAATGCGTATGTTGACTTTACTTTGCAAGATTAAGAATGATCCAAGAGACGGTTTCGGTACTTGGAATCTCCTACTACCGACTCAGGCAAAACACTCATTTTTTCAAGAAAATTTAGGAAGCAATTTAAAGGAACAAGTCTCCTACCAATGGAAGTCATTATATATTTTTATTTCCCTTCCAGCTCCACTTCGACTCCCCAGGATCCGGCAGTGAAGACCATTGAGCTATGCCCACCACATAAATACGATGAAACTAATAATTCCCCAGGCCGGCCTTAGTTCTTCAAAAGATTAAGTTATATCTGAAACCGTAATTCAATTTCAAGTGAACAACCGATACCTGGATGAAATATATGCCAATGGGTTCACTGACTTAGGAATTAAAAACCGCGGCTGTCTTACAGTTGCTGGGATCGCTGGTCTTCTAACACCATTGACCTGAGTTTTGGGTCAAACGTGTTGACGTTATCTACTTCGTCCTCAACTGGCATTGGATGCCGACCTTTACAGAAAATCGAATTGTTCCCTTCGCGGACATGCTAGTTACAACGACAGAGAAAATAAACGGGCAACTGGCTTTCCGTGACATCCTTATCCGCAGCAAAAGTTAAAATGAAATGAAACTAGCGTGTTCAAGCAAGTCGCCATCATTAACTAATATCTGAGCTAAGTCAGCTCCTACCTAATCATCCACAAAACCAATCGCCTAAGGGCCCCAGATCAGCATGGGCAAGGATGACTTGTATGTCCACCTAAACAGCACACGCGCAAGTAAAACAGGTGACCATCTGATAAATTGCAGAAAATGTAAGTATTCGCTCGTCATCACCCTAACTGCTGTCTATTATTTCGTATCCCAAAGTAACACGTATGTCCATGACAAATGCAAACAACAATTAGTCTTTTTTGGCTTCTTTAAATCGATACTGAAAAATAAAACTGATAAAAACCTCAACGGTCGATACTCTTAGTCAATAACTATAATGCATGACTATAGAAAAAATAAAAACGCGTGTGTTTACGAGCGTCCACTGCAAGTGTGCACAATAACATGTCAACTTATTACCGAGAAAAATGAGGGTTCAGAATAAAAGTCGCTAATGAATGTCCTTAAGATTGATTACAAAGCTTTATGTGTGAAGTTACCTCTTGAAAAAGGCACTTCATAAGATAGTTTGGTGTCGAATGTGCGTGCACTTAACTGTTTTGAATATAAAGTCAAGATTCAAATGGGACATTTTGGCCAGTTTTTGACTTCCTTCAAAAATAAGGGATGTATCTTCTGCCGAAAATGAAAGAACTCAGTTTTTTTCTATACCGGAGCAGTTTTCAGTAGGCTTGTTTAGTCTAGGGTCAGCTCTAAGCTACAAAATGCAGATAAGGATGACAGAATGTCAGGTCAGGTCACGTTTTATTGAGGGAAATATAAATAAAGACCTTTGAACTTGCTATTGGTACATGACAGTTTTTCCAATGCATTTGGTCTGCAGAACATTTCAGAACAGTGGCGTTGCCAGTAATTTGAATTTGTGTAAGGGAGAGCCGACAGTGAGCAACTTCTTAGGCATTGTTGAGAAGTCTAGCGGTTTGAATGCCATCTGAGAGATTCAAGGAGAAAAACTGTCACCCGTGTGGGTGGGGGTTGGAGGGGGGGTGCAGAGTATATTCGAAGCGGATGGCCTGGGCTTAGAGTGTTTGAAGCCTGTCAGGAGAGTTTATCACCGTTTTTGCCATAATACTCAGGGTCCCACGAAGAGAAGTTCGCGGAGGTCACGCAAACCTCATCGAGCGTCGTCGATGCGCCCATCGTGCACCTTTGTTGGTTTAACGTGTCTGCCTACTAATTGACTGAAGAAATGTAATCGGTAGTTTTCTAAACAAACATAAAACTGAAAAGTAGCGAGTAGTATTTTTTTTAGAATGTGATTATTCCGCAATTTGCTTTCGGCAACTGGCAGTTTATTTTCGGAGGCTTAGTGGCTATTTGGTCTAACTTAATCGTAACTTAAACATGTCTCCAGAAGGGTCTGACTTAATCGTAAAAGTGTGCTCAGATGGCGACATGACAATGTCCACGGGCAGAGCATTCCATGCCTGAATTGAGAAAAGTTTTACAAATCCGCGTAGCCTCGGATCACAACATTTGGTGGTCTCGACGCTTTTTATTCTTGTTATTCTAAGCTAACAAATTACTGTAAACCAGTGAGTACTTTGTTTATATACATATATATAATTACAGTTTCGCCAGGTCTAATTTCAGTAGGCATTTCGGGTATGCAAAATTTAATTTCTCTTGAATGCAACCACAAATGAGGACATAACAATATCCTCGGAGAGAGTATTCCAAGCTTCAATTACTCTATCACCAAAGATGAACTTGCGTGTGTCTAGTCTGGCCCCTACTATGCGTAGTTTGAAGAGATGCCCTCTTAAGTTGGTCGTTGTTGCTAACTCGGAGAAGTCGCCAGGTAGAAGACAGCAGTCCTGCCCGCGCATTATACGAAATGCTTGTATCAGATCGCCACGTAGCTGTCTGTAACTTAACGGAAATAGATCAACATTAGCTAACCGTCTTTCGTAGGGTAAAAAGCTCTGACGTGTATTCAGTTTTGTCGCGTGCCTTTGGACCTTTTCGAGGGAATTAAGGTCTTTCACGGTCCAGGGTTTTCATGCATGGATTACCAATCTTAAAATTTGGCCGCACAAATGTTCCAACGACCTTAGTAAAGCACAGAAAGATACTGGACGGACATCGCAGACTTGGCTACTTTTGTGCAGTGCAGCGAGGGCTTAAGAGGCGTAGAGATCCATACTCCCAAATCCTTCTGCGGGTCCACTTCTTGCAGCTGGATGCCATTTAGGCTGTAAACCATAGGGTTCCGAGAGTTGGGTCAGCCAACTCGTAGGATACTGCATTTTTTTCGTTAAATAGCAAAAGCCAGTTGTTAAGACCAAGTTTGAAGACGGTTTAGGTTTATCTGCAAACGTTCTTCGTCAGCCGAATTTCTGATGACGTTCCAAATCTTTATGTCACCGGCAAACATAGCCACATCGCAGTCCAGTTCACGGACAGAGTCATTGACATATATCATGAACACAATAAGGCCAAAGACAGAGCCTTGGGGGACACCGCTCTCGACTGCAACGTCTGCCGACTGCTGGTCACCGATATGGTCCTTTTGGAGCGGCCAAGTAAGAAGCTTTGAATCCACTTCAGCAGATTTCCTCGAACACCTATTTGGCTGAGTTTGTGTAGAAGTCGTTGATGTGGGACGCTATCAAAAGCCTTCTTGAAGTCTATGTAGATTACATGAAGCATATTTCCTTCATCAACTGCCCAAGTTCAGCGTTCAAAATAATAGAGCAGGTTCGTCACGCAGGACCTGCCTCTGCGTAACCCATGTTGCGCATCCGATAGAAGGTTATGCTGCTCTAAGAAACGCATCAGCTCTCGCTTTACTAATTTATTCCTTATCTTGCAACAGATCGAAGCGAGGCTGATCGGTCTAAAACTGTTTGCAGAAACCTTTCTGCCGCCTTTATACAACGGTGTGATCCGTGCGGATTTCCAATCGGCGGGTAAACAACCTACGTTAAACTAGCTACTGAAAAGCATAGAAAGCGGCTTGGCTAGCTCATCAGCAAGTTCTTTCAGTTATTTAGGCAGGATGTCATCTGGACCGGATGATTTCGAGTCGTTTAGTGCCATTAACTCCTAAAGAACGGTTGCTTCGGCGAAGGCCACATTTCAATGTTTGGACCATCGTCTAAGCCATAGTTTGGAGGGATAAATCCATAAAGTTCGATTTGCTCAGCTTTTGCTCCATCCTCACTCATTTCTGTTCCGTCGTTTGCCTTCAGAAAAGGAACTGGGTCCCCGTTTCGTGTGGTTTTTCTTAAGTAACCATAAAATAGCCTCGGATTTGTAACTGCCCGGTTTAGTAAATCATTTTTAAAGTCTTTGCGCGCTTTGAAGATAAGTCACTTCACGAGGTTCCTCTGTGTTTTGTATGCATTTAGGGATACTGGATTTCTATCTGCTCTGTACTTTCTAAACAATCTCCCTTTTTTCTTTATCTCTTTCTTAAGCGCGTGAGTCAGCCACTGAGGTTTGTTGTTTAGCTTCTTCCGTGTAATCGGACAGTGGTTTCTCAGGAGAGTATGCAATAACTCACTGAACCATCCCCAATCATCAGCTATATTGCCAGAAAAAAAAACAATTCCCAATTTATGTTGTTTATTTCGGCCTTCATTTGATCAAAGTCACCACGCCAAATATTCCTTGTAACCTTGGTGGGTTGTTCGGGTACCGAAAATATCGAAAAGTCCCAGTTTAGTACGATGTGATCACTTTTACCTAGAAGAGGTAGATATTGCACCTCGTCGATGCTATCCAGCGATTTCGTAAGTACCAGGTCTAGGCAGTTTGGTTGCTGCCCCTCAAGCATCCTGGTGGGAAATAGAACGTGTTGACAGAGAGATGCATTAAGTGTCAGAGCTAGTAAACGCCAGTCGAATGCTTGCTCTGGGCCTCGTGCGTATGATGAACCCCAATCGATAAGCGGGGCATAGAGGTCTCCCATAATCAAGACGTCGGGCCGAGCAGCTAATCTCGCTAACTCTTCTAGTAGACCAGTGTCAGCCTCGTGATCAAGTCTAGGCGAACGGTAAATGGTCAGAACTTCCAGGCTGGGTGACTCCGGTACCTTTATAGTAAGCCAGATGGCCTCGGCAATGCAATGAAACCGCTCTGTTTATTCCGAGACAAGCAGTCCGTGTTTGACGTAAGTTATAATTCCTCCTCCTTGGCGCCCTCTTCTATCTCTCCGGAACAGATTAAAGCCAGGTAGTGCCACTTCGCAGTCATCCACGGTTTCAGACAGCCAGGTTTCTGTCAGAGAGGTAATGGCGGGAGAAGGGTCATATATCTGCACTTTCAGTTCATCTAACTTGGACAACAGACTGTGCGTTGCTGTAGAAGAATTCAAGTGACATATTTTTGGCGAATTTTGTCTCGGTGGAATTTGAACTTCGTTTGACTGCGGCTGTGTAAGCCACGTTCAGGCCATAGTTCGAAGTATATCGGTTGGTTCAAGAACCTCATATTCCTGTGAATAATCTTCCCGTTTGAGATTTCCATACTGGTCTCGCCATTTTTTCTTCTCGAAAGTAATTCAGCCACAAGTTCCCGACGTTTGAGCCGTTCCGCTAGAGAGTACTCCGGCAAAAAACTTCTTTGTGTGACTGGCGAGGGCTGGTCTTTCAGATAGGATCAGTTGAACGTGTTCATAATTTTGCATCACAATTTTTAGAGGTCGTGGTCGCGGCGTACCTGTGGCCTCTTCAGGTTTTTTTTCCTATCCGAAATGATTTCAGAACTGGAAATTCCAAATCTGGCTCGAACAGCTCGTTAAGAACACGATTTAAGGATGCCATGTCCTCCACGTTATGGTTTGAACTGACTGAAATAAATTCTGCTAGGCCCTGGATAATAATACATTGTTGTCGTCCCTGTGGGTGTTGGAATACTTTTTCTACAGTTTTTGTCATATTCTTCTCTGTGAGACTCGAGCTCGGGATGGCCGATGTAGATGGTTTCCCAGCATGGGCCTCATTTCTGTTGCTATGTGCATTCGGGAAGCCAAGCCCTTTGTTGTTGCATGTCATTTTGGTGTTGGACATGGTCTCTAAGTTGGCCTCAGAATCCGTGTCTGCAATCTGGGAGCTAGGGTTGGCAGTGGGCCTCGAGCTCTGACTGGCTGGAGTCAATATTTCGCCAGTATTGACTCTGCTGCTGTCGATAGGGGGCGCTCGCGAGGTCAGGCACGGCAGCTTAAGGCACGTTCACGCTAGGTGTTTGCACAGTCTTGCAATTTTTTTAAGAGAGCCTTATGTTTTGGTGGTGGCCCAGCCGTCCCTTTGTTGTCCACAGCGGGGGTGTTCGAATTAGTCTCCACTGTGGCTGCATGGTCAATTATGAGGGCTTGTTTTTTAGATATAGGCACACTCGTAGGCTTCTGATGTGTTCTACACGTAAGCGCGGCAGCTGTCAAGTTTTCTGTTGACAAGAGAATCCGCTGGATAAAATATATCATGCCTTTTATTTCGTCCTCGAGTTTTCCTTAGAAACGAGGGTCTGCAGCATAAACTCCTGCAAATTTATCAAACTTTGAGGCTAGCACATCATATCCGTTGCAATAGTCTACTACTTGCGTCGGTCGCACCCAATTGGTAAGACTCTTAGATCTTGTCTCACACCGTGCGTCGGTGGCGTAATGGTTAGAGACGCGGCCTCGTGAAGGAGTGGTTTTGAGTTCGAGCCCACCTCCCGGCAAATTTTGCATTCGGCTTCTGGTCTGCATAACTGCGTACAACAATTTTTTTTTCAACACAAAAGGTTAAGACGTGGAGTTGTTGTCTTCTATACTAGATAGAAAGACTAAGGCTTCGCTTTGCTGATACAAAAATCCTTTAGGAGTCGAATCTTTTTACTTAATACGATTCTGTTTAGAATTTAAGCAGCAGAGCTTTGACTGACTACTAGGTTAACGTCTAAACTTGTAAACTTAGTTCAGGGTTGATAAAAACAGGCGTAGCAACCGAGCTTGTTTAGTTTCTAAGTATGCAGTAGGTAATTCCAATACTGGTATCAAAACAACTGTGATACAATATAATGGAGCGACTCAGCCTTTGTCGTTTTCTATCCTGCTTCTTGGTGGTCTAGTTTCTAAGAGTTTCCAGTACCAACATTGTAGGAGTTTGGCTTTTCCGATTTCATTTAGAAAGAGTTTGGGCGATAGTCTGCTTTGATAGTTACAAAGTAACCGTGCGAGGTGATGGATTTAGACCCAGATAGCGATTAAGGAGAGAAATACTGTGGTACGGTTTGTTCAGTGATCAAATTTTGTTAGTATACTGCTTAGTACATAAATTCAGTGTGTTGTTCTTGACACACTATCATTTGACCGCGCGCGGGCAAGAATTTAGTGCAGTGTTAAACCCATACTCAGAAGCGTACTGAACTCAACCGATGCTAAATTTCAAGAGATTTGAATTGATTAAATCGCATCATTTATCATTGTTTTCCCTATACGTCGACATCAGCCTTAATTAGAGGCTGACGTGGGCTCAACTAGGCTATTACCCTAACTATGAGCCTAGCTCTAAGCTGAAAAGGAAAATCAAAGCCACATCCCTCACAGTACGATGGCTCTATTTTTTTGTATCCTGCCCAACTGATTACACCAGGGTTTGCGTATTTGGCTAAATTTAATTTCAACGGAAACATAGTATGCAATACTTGGTAGACCTTGACATATAGGAGAAGTGAGTAGTAGTTTTTTTGGATATACTGTAAAGTCCATGATATCGCCATCGATGTTAGTATTCTGCCCATGGATATGAACTCTGATGCTGACGGCTGTGATGAAAACGTTGTCGGTTTCAGATAGACTTTATCAAGGACAAACAAATTAACAGTAGTTAAGAGAGAGGAACCGAATTTCTACAGAAAATGATCCGAATGCCATGACACCCACAACGCACGTTGGGAATCTTGCGGATTTGCTGTAATATAGCGTTCTCCTTGCCGGCGTGGTTTTGAAACCCTTTTCGTCCATGTTCCCACAAGTGTGCGGCTTTGCGCTCTGTAGTATTACCAGCAGGATTATTTAGAAATTTACACACACACTTATGCAAACACTTCAAGCTTCCCAATATCAAAAGGAGTTGTTCAAATTAATGCGTTTAGCCGAAGGGTGGCTTGCTTGCTCTTAATACACTGTGGCCTTTTTTATTGTAAAGTAAATAGGACTTCAGCAGTCTGCGACATAAGATAAAAACAGCAGTAGCAGCTCGTCAAAACTCCAAGCGTTGTGATTCCTTGACGCTCTCACAACTAAATGTTTATGCCGCGGAACAACCATAACTGCGTTTGGCAAAGTTAGATCAAACCAAAGCCAAAGCCAAATTGTTACTGTTCAGTTTTATGTTGATAGATTATCGTACAATCGTCAACAATACTCGCAATATGGAGTTACTTGTGTTGAAAAAGAACCCAGTAAGATTTAAGTTATCTGGGTTTGTGGGACTTGGTTGAATAGTCATGTTTAATGGCAGACTGCTACATCGTTAGTATTTTGCTGCTTACGCACATGCCGACAGTCGAGCAGTAGAGACGGTGGAGTCACTGCATTTGTAATTTAGGAATGTTGCATAAACCGTTAGTCCTTATTAACTTAATTTGTTGATGACGTAGACGGGTATCGTGGTAATTTATAAGCCCCGAGTGTTCAGTAATCTTAAACGTACTATAAACGTGAGCATCTTCATTTATCCTTCTACCTGCAAAGGTTTTTTAGTAAATTTTAGACTAAAACGTTTTTTTAAATATTTTACCAGCATCTTATGATTCTATGTTTTGATTTAAACCTAGGTTCCCTTACAATTTTAAGATTTGAGAAAAATATTTTATATGAACACTTGCGCTGACACCCAACTGGATCACATTCTATTCACCTTCTCTATACTTTTTATTGGCAAAATTAGACGCCATTTGTCAGGTGCAGAACAATCTGTGTTAAAAGTCCTTTTGACTATATAATTTAGGTCTAAGCAGGCACTGTAAGCAAAATGCGAACGCAAACCTAAGTTGTTCTACTTATTTGCGCAAAATATGATCATGATTCAGACATGTAGATCCAAAAATATCCATGCGTTCCACTAACAATCAAGCATTGAGTCATGTTATAGTTACTTTAAAATTTTGATTTGATGATTTTTTTAAAATTGTTTTGCTAGAGGACCACTCCACCTGCCTCACTTAATTCTGTCATTGCGTCGAAAAAAAGTCTGCGGTCATTTTTCCATAACTGCTGAGGTCTTCAAATATCGATCATATCCCATGACCCGTTGTCCCTCTACACCGACCACCTATGATCGGGATGTTTTCGTATACATTTGCGGATATTGTGGTGGTCGGTTTTTCTCTTAAGAGGCGGACACACCCCTTACTTCCGAAAGATGACCTGAACCACGTGCCGGCATGGTCGGTAGTCTTCTGCTTAATGAACAAAAGTCAGTTCAGTGCATTTTTAAATTTCGACCGCCTCGCAATCCTGAATACATACACATACTGTCCAATGACGGAGGCTTTGTCCTTGGTACTACTCTGACATCAAATATTTAATTTACAATCCCACGGAAACAGTCTTCATTAAAATTCGTCTTCTTTCATAAATTATCCAACTCTCGAAATGTAGTCGTATAGACAAGAAATTAATGCTGCCTGAAATTGGTGCGTGCGGCGTTCCCTAAAGCTTTACAGCAGTAAAATAAGTAAAATTGGTAAAAATACATATACTGGTTGATAAATTAGTTTTTGCTAGTATGAATGGTTTTATTAAAGGTCACAGACTAAATGAAAATAGAAGTACTTTTAAGCCTGAGGAAGGCTAAAGGCGGTAAAGTGATACAGAATAAGTAAGCATAACTATGTTTAGTATTTTTATACTGTCTTTTAACAGCAGCATGTTCAATGTGATCATGAAACAGGAAATGCAGTTTTTCTCGCATGGAAGATTCACATTTGACCACTGCCAATTTTTTGATAACTGCAAAAAGTGTTTCATAAAGATAAATATTCGGTCAGTTAGCAGGAATGAAAATATTTAAGAGAAAATTTTCTTCAGAGACTTCTCCTTGTAATTATTTTCAGATTTTGATTGCGCTAAGGTTGAAGTCCTTCTTAAAATCATGGTTTACACTTAAAGATTTCTAGTTTTTTTCATTTGGTCAGCTTAGCTGTAGACTCTGTTGTACGCCTTCACCGCAAACTGCAAAATATGATATATTTAAAAAGAATTTACCTCAAAAGTGCATTTTTGAACTTTTTCTCCTATTCAGTTGTATGTTTTGGTCATGGTTTTAGAATTACACAGAAGATCTCAAGTCAGTTTTGAGACAAATAAAAATCCTCAAAAAGTCGCAAATAAGCATGGCCAGGATTAATTGTTAATTATTCAAAAAAGATTCAAAAAATTCCCATCATAGAAATCCGAAGAGCAATTAGCGAGCATACATTTACTTCCAATAAATTATTATCATGCCATTAGATTTATATGGGAGGAGGGAGTAAAGTGTAAATGTATATTTCTGTTCAAAGTTAAAAGAACATTAGTCCAGGGGATAGGGAAGGGAGTTGGGGTAGTAACAAGCGGCTAATTAAGCGGCAATTTGGGATAGGGGGAAAAGGAGAGAAAAGGTTCGGAAAAATGCCGGTAACTTGGCCACGCTTAGCTTGGGGCCTGCAGCAGGTTCTTTTGCGCACACAGAATCGGCTTCATCTACCGGATAGCAGTTGCTTCTGCTGTTGTTAGCAGTCGCTGACCCAATGACTTAGGGTAGTCTGGTGGGACCCTCTGGATCACCCTGAAGGCTTCATTGGGGTCCACCTGATGGCCGGCATCAACCATGTGAGCTCAAATAGAGTTGTTGATATTCCTGCTGGCATTAACTTTATCTTTCTTAGCCATTGGGGGAGATGTTCCTTCATTCGTTTGGATAGGCGCCGAGTCATTGCGACCAATATAACCTGCTCCACAGGAGCAAGTAAAGGAGTGGATGCACACGGAGGTGGTCCGAGTCGGAAACCTGTCCTTGCCTTCCCCATGAAAGACCGGGTTAGTTGAGAATAATACCCGAACTCTCGCTGCTGGAAAGATTCGTGATACGGCCTCGTCAGGGCTTATTTTCAGGAGTTCACCTGCCAAGTCCCCTCGAAAGGGCAATTTGAAAAATATGTTTTCTTCTCCACAGTGAGTGTCGTGGGTTTTATTTCTTTGGCAGCCATCTTCTTGGTAATAAATCTCTCAGGATATCCATTCTCACGGAGTAAGTCCTGGATTTTCTTGAGTTCCTCTTCAATAGTGTCTTCAGAGCAAATTTTTTTCTAGCTCTTTGCGTTAAGCAGCGAACTAGAATTTGCTTCACTTGGAGAGGTACGAAACTGTTAAAGTTCATATATTGTCCTGACCAGGTTTTCCTTCTACACACGCTCCTTCGGACACTACCGTCAGGTCTACGAGTTAGGAGGACGTCCAGGAAAGGGAGCGAACCTGCTGTTTCCATGTCTAAAGTGAACTGTTTGGATGGATGGGCTTGATTGACCGCGCTTAAGAGTGCGTCTCAAGGGGTAACTGTAAATTAAGTGTGCACCTCAGTAGCAGTTCCTTTAGTACATTTGTTGATGTGCCTAATTCTAGTTGATTGCTCAATATAAATTCGCAGATGTATTCGATTGTCTCCGTAATCGGGACGTTTGTTAACAGCAAGGTGACGTCTAGGGAGAGCATCCTCATGCAGTTTAAGTTCACATCTTTGATGTCGTCGATAAATTAAAACTTGTCTCGATAGCTCCGTGTTGCCAGTTAATGTTGTAAAGGCTTGAGTTTCGCCGTCAACCATTTCGCTATCGCATGATACGGTGATTTGCGCATGTCCAGAATAGGATGAACCGGTAGGCCATCTTTAGGGATCGTTGGTAGGTCCTTTGATCGAGGCCTCCTCCCATCCGATTGGAAAGTTGCGAAGATGTACCCTATTTACAACGGTGGATCCAGAACCAGCGCTAACAAGTATTAACCAGTGAGCCTAACTTGCATCTGTTGTAAAGTTATGGAAAAAATTATCGAAAAGGCCACCATGAAGTTCCTCGAAGAAAATACTTCTTTGACGGTGCCCAACACGGGTTTCGATGAAACCACTCCTGTCTGACCAAGATGCTTTATTCTATGGAGCAGTGGTCCAAGTCATTAAACGAAAATACCCCCGTAGATGTTGTTTACATAGACTTCGATAAAGCCTTCGATAGTGTCCTTCACCAACGGCTACTCTACAAGGTTGGTGAATCCGGGATAAGGGGTAATTTACTAAATTGGGTAGGAGATTTTCTCATAAGCCGATCGCAGTCCGTGTGCGTTGGAAACCCAAAACCCTGTTCAGTGCCAGTTGCGAGTGGAGAGTCTCAGAGCTCCGTTCTTGGGCCACTATTGTTCCCAATCTACGTCAACGACTGTAGGCATGGACTGGTCAGTAATGGAGTCTTGTTTGCAGATGATATTAAGATATGGCAACTCATCAGAAACGCTTATGATGAACAACCTCTGCAAGAAGGACTTGACCACCTAGGTGAATGGTCCAAAAATGGTTAATGTGGTTAAACTTTGAGATGTTTGTCACATCGCGACTGAAGACGAAGAAAGTGAGCGCGACGGATGACTCACACAACTACGTACTCGATGGAAGGTGCCTGTCGAACGTCAATGAACAAAAAGATCTGCGTATGGCTATTGTGCCATCCCTGAAGCCGTCGTTACAGTGTGCTAGAGATGCCGAGAGGACGAACATTGTTCTGCTTGCCATTAAGCGAACTTTTGTCGACACAGACAAAAAATCTATTCGGCAAAACCTATGGAACATTGATTCGCTCACATCTAGAGTATTGCGTTCAGGCGTGGCGACCATGGCTGCACAAAGATAACCAGATGCTAGAAAGAATTCAGCGAAGGGCAACAAAAATTGTGAAGGGCCTCAAGTCTTCATCTTACGAATGTAGACTAGAAGCACTTAACGTTTTCCCACTTGAGTATAGACACATCAGCGGCGAACTCATACAGACGTACCGCCTCGTGAGGAATCGGGAGTGTGCCCTGAAGTTTGATGACGTCTTCGCCTTCGCCACTTCAACCAACCTCCGTGAGTATTTCCTCAAACTGCGGGGAACCATATCCCATCTAGATGTCTGCAAGCAGTCGTTCTCACAACGAGTAATCGGTGCCTGGAACGGACTACGCGAGGATGTCGTAATGACGAACTCCACAGATGTATTTAAACGGAAACTGGATGAACATCTACTTAACAGTCACTGTTCATATGCACAAGGAAGCAGGAATAATCTACGCCTCGGAAATGCCTATAGTTAAAGCTTTACATTTGTATATGCTACTCACTATTTTACAGTAACATATTTTATGTTAAATATAATATGTACGCAAGAGACAATTCTGACTGCTCTCACGCACACGTCCTGCTGACTAAGAAAAGTCATTTTTATGTAAAGGAAATGGTAACATTCCATTTTCACTTTATGAAAAGCCTTAAATTTATTTTTCTAATTTACAGCTATTTTTGCGTCTCCCGAGCATTATCAGGAAAATGTTATTTTTCTTAAAAAACACAATGTATTTCGTATAGTTAACGTTAATCCGTTTTCGGCGGTATGCAAGTAATAACCAAACTTTTACAAACTTAGTCATGTTGTATGCAGCCCTCGCCATATTGTAGTTCCCTTTGGCCGTATTCATTCCTTCTGTGAGCTATTTATGCCATAGAACCGTCAAACTGTTATGCCTAATAACAAAGGCCGTGTCATAAGTGAGGCTTAATTTGCATAAATTAACTTGCCCAATTCCGTGTCTACCCATTGCAGCCGTCTTACAGAGTAGAAAGGTATTTTCTGATGAAAACGCGTGCATCTTGATCTGTCCCTCGTAAATTTTTAAGTGCTGATGGACGGTTTATTGTTCTGCGTCAGGCCATTCTAGGCCTTCATATACTTCTCACAGCCGCAAACCCTAATGCCATGTGAGTGGACCTATATGCCTTCTTTAATGTTTATACTGGAATGAGTTCAAGAACTTTAGGAAGAAAATGCGTAAGTTTTGCACCTTCAAGATCACAGACCCTGGCGCAGAGGCCATCTTCACTTTTCAAAATACGCCACAGTTCACGCAAAATTTAGGCAAAGGCAAAAAATTAATAGTCTTTCGCTAATCGGTAGTAACTCATGTTGTGATAATAATTATCGTGTAGTCTTTTCTAAAGTTTATTCCGTCATTATAGGATGCGGGCTTTGTAACGAGTTTCGGTCTCACGACTGCCAAATCATATCTATTGTAAAAACTGGCTACTTAATTAGCATGCCTTTGATCATTGATTTCGACTGTCTATATAAATTCAAATATATTTTATGGAAACCATGCACGAAAAATTATTTCTTGTAATTGTTTGATAGCAAATTACGCCTTTATTAAATTTATACGGAAAGAAAGGTAGCTTTTGGTTAAAAAAAGTTGCTTAATTGTCGAATGATTTGCTAGCCAAGTGACTGCTACACTCGAATTCAAATTTTAATTACTGTGCACTGCGTACATTCTGTTTAAGAAAGAGTAAGTTTTCGCCTACTGTTTGAGGAAAAAAGTCACATAGTTGTCTTTAAATATTGAAATAGATGTGGAACATAGTTTGCGTGGCATAGGCAGCATTAATCAATTTGCGGATACGAAGTATTATGAATAAACATCTCACATTTGTAAAAAAGCCCATTGCGAGCAATTTTTTATAACCGAAAACTACCATTTCTTTCCGTATAAAATTTAAAAAAGGCGTAATTTGCTATCAAATATGTACAAGACATAATTTTTTCGTGCATGTTTTCCATAAAATATATTTGAATTCATAAAGGCAGTCAACATTAGTGATAAAATAGCATACAACTTAAGCAGCTAGTTTATACGATAGATACTTTTTGCTGGTAGTAAAAACGAAGCTCGTAAAAAAGCTCGCATTTTATCATGACGAAACAGACTTCTGAATAGACTACACGATAACCAGTATCACAACATGAGTCGATATCGATTAGCTAAAGAGTATCAAGTTTTTGCCTATGTCGAAAATTTTTTCATGAACTGTGGCGTCTACTGTTTGTGCAAAGGAAAAGCGCAAATTGGTAGGGTTCTGCAGCGCAACCCAGACTGAGCCATTTTCTATTGAATTACTTCTAAAAAAGACTGATTTCGTTAAAAACGTTCTCAGTTGACCACCTGACGACCTCTGTTATACTCTCTTTGTTCCAATGTTGCTGCTCACCTAAAGGCATTGCAGAGGAGATCAAATATGTTTACCAATCACGCTCAAAATCTTCTGTACTTGCACATTTTTTTATCGTGTTTATCTATGGGGCTCACGCAAGACGTCATCAGACGGTGAAATGTCGGTTTTGGCTTTGTAGTTTACAATAGCTATCTGCTATATTATCTGCTAAGCTGGAATTTGAGACCTCACGGTCGTAAACATCTCCTTGTTACTTGTGCGAAACGTCGTGCAGGCCAATGTTTTTCACTGAAATTATTTTTCTAGTAAAACGCAATAATAACTACCTGAATGATGTAAAAAGTGATCATTTTGTCTTAGTTTCAAGTGACTGTCAGTGCTGGACATAGAAACTCCAACTAACGTCTTGTTGATTGAGAGGGGACATGGTTTTCTTCCGACTAGCTGTAGACATTAAGAAAAACGAGGTAAACAAATGCGAATGTCTGCCGCGTTGAAACTGGCCAGCCTACATGGTTTTTGGCACCTATAATTTTTGCTTTCGGTCCATTTCTGAACTATAAATGTCGCTGGTAGAAGAGTGCAGTTGACCCGATAAAGAAAGTTAATGGTGTAGGAGGGTAACAAATACGATTTTAGATTTTGTTTCCCCTTTCGTTTTTTTTTCTATGCAGTGGTCACTTTATCTGTATGAGTAGCCATTTACTTTTAGAGTTGACTGTTATCGTTATAATATTTGTCACTCCAGGAGAGGAGCTAACGACCACCCGGTTCCCGAGCGTGTGTCTGCTCAAGGAACTCAAAGATTGGACATGGACGTGTCTCGTCTGCTAACACAACAGGGTCTCACGGCGTAACAATGCTCTCGTTGGTAGCTTTCTCGGCCATGGTGTCAGTTTAAGGCATATTCTCCTAGACACCAGAGGCAACATGCCTTTTACCAACGACTGCGGTTTTCTTTACAACTGTGTGGTTCAATTCACCCATTGAACGCAAGCGATTTCTCGGACTAATGTCGGGATTTCAATCGTGGTTACGGCTTCAATAGTCGTTGGTTGTCTTTGTTGGTGCCCTGTTCACCTTACCAACTGAGCGTTTGGGCCAATTTAAATATCATCTCTTCCAGTATCGTCCCATAGTCGCAGGCTGTAATCACATACATACAGCAGTCTATCATTCGGATGAAGATGGCGGAATTTGAAAAGATGGTGATGGAAGACTAGCAAATACCTAGTCGGCTCTTCAATGGCGATATCACTGTTGATGTTCGCAGACGAGGACAGAAGAAACACCAGGAGGAATATCCAAAAAAATCCACGAAGTGCGGTCAAAAAACCTAGAGAAAATAAAGGACCAACTGGCTTGGAGAGGGAGAGTAAAAAAACTGGTGCAGCCATTTTACGAAGCCAGCTCGCTCGTCACCAAAGCTAAAAGGGCAGCATGCAAGTCGCAAACACAACGGATCAACACCGCCAACTCCAAAGCTCTACCAGTCTGCCCGCGTATTTTTCGCAGGTAAATCGACTTTACCAGACGCCAAAACACGAAGTCCAACAACCGCTCACCGTCAAATACCTTTTTAGCCACGAATACCCTCACAGTTCCATCTGCGTGTAACGCAACGACAACGATCACTGTCACCGCGGGCGCTCCGCTAACCTAATACGATCTTCCCTGCTGCGCCTCCCACATCGATCATAACGGCGGCCACCACAACACTCACTGGCACCACCCCATACGACGCGCCACCTGCTACCTCGACATCCAATACCACTACTACCATCACCAGGAGCAATGCGGACTCGAGTCTAACGGGTCCTAAATGTGACCGTACATTAATCTCACACATTGGCCTGGTCTTTTACGTGTGAATCCATCACACAGAGGCTAGTGAAACAATTTCTGGAGCCCCGACATACACTCGCCGCATTCGTCTTCACTGTCCACACTGTGGCTATAAGGCCATGTGCGACTCCATAAAAACCGGTGATGGAATGCCGCCAGATTGACCACAATGGTATATCCCTCCTCACCGGTACCTAAACCCGGAATGGTCACGCGAATCTAACGTGCCATGTGCTCTCAAAAAAGCCCAGACGGAAGGGCAAGTTATATTTCCGGCTCCTTTTGCGCAAGACCCCTCAGTTTTATGTAGGACTTCAGTCTTAGACTGATGGTTAACCAGCAACCATATTTATGATAGTACTGATAATTGTTGCCCTTACCAGACCACGCCATCAGCTCAGGTAGTTTCGTATGTTTAGTATATAAACAGTAAACTGGGACTCGGGTGGCAGTGACCGTGTAGTATCTAACGGACATGACTGTCACGCTTGGTTCTGTAAAATCTGATGTTTGCGGCAAGGGGACCAGGTTTTGCCGGGGCGCAAGTAAACAGATTTGCCTGCCTATCAGCCATTGCGTCCACCCCGTGGATTAAAGGGTAAGCCATCTGAATGAATACCTTGGACTGTGCGGTCAGTCCAACATGTGTTTTGTTGTGTGGGTGGCAGACTGCCGGACTGAGAGTAAATCTGCAATGCCTCTATCTTACAATGGCCTTTCTGGGACTCCATGCCATCTGGCATTTGGCGGCACGCCTAGAGGCGGATTTAGTCGTGCCCGCCACTTGCAGACTCTCCAGCGCATCGGTCTTATCGGCCACATCTCGACGTTGGGCTCATATAGTAGAAAGTGTTAAAGCCCAGTAATTTCTGCGTCGCCAGTTTTTGTAGCCCAGTATTTCGAACTCAATTAATAGATAGCAGAATTAAAGAAGGCGATTTTGATAGGAACTCTTTATTCTGGACGGTACAGAGACAGGAAAGTGATACAGCATGTCCACCACAGCCTACTATAAAGCTTTAGTCCTTCTAGACTAAACCTCGCGTATCACATGCGAGGGTGATTCTAGCGTGCATGTTGATTCGTGGTTTCCCAACGCTGTGAGACGTTTCTAGAACAGCTGCACTGCACTTATGTGCGGTCGTCAGTGTATTCGGGGCGCGCGCGGCCGGCCTGCGGCCATGACTCAGCTGGCGTTCACTTCTCGTCGCCCTAACAAAAACTGAGAGGGAGGGAGAAAGGTAGGCACAACGCAAGCATCCTCTGAGGTTTATCCAGTGCAATTCGCCGTACCAGCATCAACTTGTTGGGGAGCACACGGTGTACCAACGGTCGAACTGTCGATGATGGCAGACAAGACAGTACTGGGCAGTCTGATCTCCCTTTTTGTTGTCGGCTATGCATTTCTGTTTTTAATATGCAAGCAGTTAGGTGGCTACTGGCAGGACTTGAGAGTGAACACCAAGGAAAAACGGACCGCGTTAGTTTTATAACTGATCACATTCCACCTGTTTACCTTCGTATACATAAATCTATTAAGTGGCAGATAGGCTTCCATTCATTTATACATATATCAAAAAATAATCGTACATGGATGCGTTTCAGGGCGTACCTATCCTTCAGGATGCCGCTGCAGGCTTGGAGACCGTCAAAGCGTATGTTTCAAGACGAATGGTAATGTTGCCTACTTCATTTCAGTAACGCTTTTAATTTATTCAAGATATTACCGGCTTAGACAGGGATGTTTGGAGAGCAATTTTTGGCTTAGTAGACATCGTCAGCCAGCGATGCCTCACAACAGTGTAGCCGTTACAATTTTTGCCGCACTCGACTTTCGAACACGCGATTTCTCTGGTCACAGTTAAACACCCTAACCATTGAGACAGGAATTCGCGGGTTTTGCCAGATGGACGACCGAAAATGTACTAAGGTTGATATAGTCGCTTCAGTTTTATTATGTTTTCATGCAGAAAATGCCCCGAAAACAAATGTGCACCGGGAGATCAAATAATTAACTATACGAAAAAAGCGAACGAGGTAAAAAAGCTATCACGTGAAAGCCTTGGAACTTTATTATGAATCAAACGTCCGTCACTTATGTCCCAACTCGAAATGCTCTTTTAGTTTTGCAAAATTTTGCTACTTTCCTAACATATAATCTCCTAGATATCAAGTCAAAATCTCCGCCTTTTGAAAATTTTTGCATGGATAATTATGAGGAAAAGGCGATTGATAAATACGACTTTACTAAAGGTGGTAACCTTTCTTCCGACTCAAAACTCCCACTAAAAAGTGCACGTTTATTTCCTCCATGTCAACCATTGTCCTTAGAGATTTCTCTCTGAATTGGTAGACTAAGAAGACATAAACGCGTTAGAAAATAAATGCCAGCTGGTAGTGAAAAAACTCAATTGATTAAAGTTGGATCAAAAGAAAGAGGACGTTTTCAAGGATGCGTAATTAAAAAGAAGCGTAGGTTGCACGTGTGCTCCTAGTCATGTCCGAAGTTCTAATGGCCTTGACTTATTCTGGGGACCAGCAGCTGCTTCCTTAAGCTGACACATGTCAGAGAGGCATCAATAAGTAAGAAGTCGATTCGGATTTAGGCAGCAGTTTGAGCTTTACAAAAGTTATCCTGTTAATTATTGATGCACTCATATAAAGGTGGTAAGTTTGATATTTTCGGTTTTAGCCTGAGCTCAAATCTTAAAAAGTTGTAGTTATCACGCCCACCTCGTTGTTGCCCGTTTTTATCTGCATTTTACGACTGACCTGATGCGTTCGTTGTTTTTCTTTCCCCCGCGGCCGTTCGCCATTGAACATCCAGTGCAATTGAAACTACAACTTCTTGCTTTAGCGTCATTGCACCATAATGCCACATACATGTGCAAACGATAGCGTTGAGCTGGCAAATGTTAATGCCGGGCCTCAGAGGCTCTGACTTGAAGTTCGTTTGGGTGAAAGGACTTCAGTAGAGCAACTAGGTAATTGCGCAAAATACCTAGATGGATTGTTTGCTTTGATGTATTCATGAGAAAACTTGTATGATTGAGTTCAGGGTGTCCTCTTATCCGCGTTTAAACTGTTCAAAGATCTGTGAAGGCTGTGCACTTACGGCTGCTAATATTAGAAATGCTGCCGGTTAGATAACATGAAACTAAAGCATTCAACTGACCTAGCTGATATGCTAGGTTGTTTTGAAAATGTGCTTTTGCTATGCAAAAGGCAGAGCAACAACTTGAAAACAATCATAATCTAAACCAATTTTAAATGTAATGGGACTTCAGACATTTGAATAATGACCCTACTCTGATCCATTTTATCCCAGAAAATCAATGACCAAATACATGTGATCACTATATTAGTCAGGCTAGTCATTTGGTCGTTTAAATTCATTTTAAGAACCCGCTGCAGAGACGATGGACAGTATTCACCCCAGAGGTGAGCTGAGTTAGAGCAGAGGACGTCATAATATAGTATATATCAATATAATGTAGCACCTCTTGGGCGCTACGGATCTCCGTACAGCCCACAAAAAGCTTCAAAGTAGAGGACTTTGGTTTTGTTTTCAGTTTGAGTTTATTTAATACTGGGCCAAATACGGTGTCAGTTTTAAGTAAAATCCGTCTTCGAAACTGCAGAAAGGGCAAAGGCGAAATAAACAACAGTAATGCAGTAAGTTTTAAGAATAGTCTGCCAGTAATTGGCTTTCCAGGGTCAGGTCAGTGGTCGAACAAATTCAATCATGTAACCTTGGTTCTAACTGGGATCCGGCTGTCTAAGTAGTTATCAGTCCATAAGACGGTAGCCGTCAAGGACAATTATGCTCTTGCTTATCGCCTTTAGTGTGTTTTTTTCGGTCCAATTTTATTTTGGGCCCCAGAAATGGTTTGAATAACCTAATGGTTTTGGTAAAAATTGCGCGCCATAAATAAACACAGATGTTTGCTTACTTTCTTATAGTTTATTGGGTGAGACAATTTTGGACATTTTTTACTTACTTATATTTTATAGGGTTCCCTGATATTCCTGAAAAAATATAAAGTGACTAGGATATTGTCCACTTCAACTCAGATTAGTATAGTTTGCCGAAAGAAGCACCGCGCACACCTTCAATTAACATGCGCAACAACATTACGTTTGTTAAGTTGGCAAAACCGATTTGTAAAGCCCTTTGAACATATATTCCCCTCAACCAACTGCCTATAGTATTTTGCGTCGAACGCTTCGGTTTTGGTTAATGAGAGCAAGTGAATATGTAATTGTGACAGAAGTGATCAAAAATTCTAAAAGATTATCTTTTTTCGATGTAAAAATTGAATATAATTATATCAACATAAACTTCTTTTGCGCATTATAACTATGCCAATTGAGAGAAATTTGACCTGAAATTGGTTGAATTTAGCGAAAAATGTAACGAAAATATTGAAGTAGGTTAAAGTTATACGTCTATGGCAGAAAACCTCAAGTCAGGCTACCATTTATTTTGTTTGGTTTATTTAAATTACTGATATTTAAGTTCAGTTTTGGGTTTCATTTTCAGGTTTGCTATTTTGCTATTCATTCTTTTGCTTTAGGTTGTTTTTAGTTGAGTAAATGTAGCTTGCTTTAGTTTACGTTCTTTAGTTAGTTGATTCAAAATTTAGCTACCTTATTTTAGTAAATATCACATTATAATTTTGGCGTGCCTCTTTGCTGACAAACATTTCATATAGAAAGAATGGTCGTCGAAAAATGGAGTTTTTCTCGTGAATATCGAGCAGGTTAAACTAGCTCTTCATCAGACACAATGCAAGTGAGGGCTGATATTGTAGCACTAAAGGGTTTGTGTGCAGAGGTTCCAAAGAACAGGGAGACGGTACGGGAGGGGAGCAGGGTGACGTGAATACTACTGCCATAGGCATCGCCAATGAAATGGTGGTGGGTGGATGCAAACACATCGATTGTGAGCCACGTGTTCAGGAGCAACTGCAGAATCAGTGAAGTTCCACTTGGCCGACCACATATCAGCTGTTGTCATTTCAGGCGGGACGAAAATTCGTCGACCATGCGCACAATTATTATTTTTGAATTCTTGTACCCATTACGTTTCTATTTTTTCTATGCATTGATAGTACTCTTCAGATAGAAAATGTTCGGTTATATTTTGCCTACAGCTTGACAGAGAAAATTTACATTATGCCGTGTTGTTTATATCTATGCTTGTTTACGGCCGTTATTGTTGGTGGGGTTGAACAAATAAGAGCTTTACATTTTTTACGCCAATTTATGGTATACAAATTGGCAGATTTGCAGGAAAGACTTTTGAAGCTTAGTTCGCTCTTTCATTCACAAACATGGTGCGCTATCTCATAATTATACTAAGCTTGATTTCTTTAAGGCAATATAGAATAATCTCTTCTGTGAACAAATATAATTAAAACCTGTCCACTTTTTATTTTCTTCTAAAATACAACATGCAAAAACCAAACAGCTTTCTCCCGCAGAGTCGAATAGCTTTGGAGATACCTTGCATCTCAACAAACGTTACATTTGGCCTCACTTGGCCCTGTTTTGCCCCCAGTACACTAAGCTGGATCAATTATTTGCTAGTTAGCAGCATTTTGCACCACTGAACAAAATAAACAATCCACTATGTGTGTTAAATCCCCCACTAAAATGTCGATCTTCTCATTTTGTCGGATATACCGTCTACTGTACTTTACCCTAAAATGAGAAATATGTATGACTGAAGCATTTTACTTCAGTCGAAAATGATGTGACATATTAGCCGAAAAACAAAATGCGTTGTAATAGCAGTGAGGCATGCCTCTATCCATCATCACATAGCGTGAACTTTTCTGACTTGAGACTATACTCAATTAACCAGCTTGAGCCAACAGCGCACTGATTAGAAGGTAAGTTGGGTATAAGTAACTTAAGTCAAGTGTAGCACATGGGCATTTGTATCAAGTTCCTAATTTCAAGCCTTAGGGGAACTTCATTTGTGGAGCTTACATGACCTGAACCCCTATAAATAATTTCAATTCCCAAAGTCTACTTGATACGATGCCAAGATCAGGAAATATGGAAAATTAAATTGACCCAAATCTGAAAAATTTGCAGCCTAAGTGTGCTTCAAACTCACGTCAACAAGGGAAGCTTTAGTACAGCCAACGCTCCCACTGAGCTACGAACGCATGCCGAGAGCCGTAGATTTAATCCGACTTTTGTCGATTCCCCCACGCACTGTTAGATAAGCAGTGCAGATAAATCGATTAAAGTATGATTAAATTCACACCTCACGCTGGGGCCCAGATGGCTCAATGAGCTAGGGTGTCGGGTGTACTCAAGACTTTTATTGCTCGTGTGGTTTCTTGTCTTACGCCAACCGTCGAGTTTTCCATAACTGGGTACAATTCAGTGAGATAATAAGTAAGATTATAAATACTGTTTATCCTTAAAGAGCCGCCCTGAATTATAAGGTGCGGCGTTTTGAGAAACAACTTTTATCTACAGATGAGTTCCCCTTTATGCATTGGCTTACGAACTTCAACCATTTTATTCTGGAAGTCAAATTGAATATATATTTTTAGTAAAGAGTTTAGTGGATCAAGTAGCATGGTTAAAAATGCAGATATATTTGGGTAACCATTATTTACCTCTGCTCTAGATTTAGCATTATAATTACACTCTGTCCACTCTGTGGTAATTTTCTACTACTTTTACCACCTTCTCTATATCTAAACGACTAATGCCTATCCGTACATTAACATACGTTTCACTTGGATTGGTGGCAACTTGCAATTGTTTTTAAGTTTGCATTTCCTCTAAGTTCATGGGACATCTGTGCTAAACACTACGGCTAAACGAACCACGTTAGTTCAGCAGACATCCAAGTAATTGTCCTCGTAACATCGTACTGTCTCTTAAAATCAATCAAGCGGTAGTTATCTGAACTGAATAAATGCCTAGCATAGGATAACGGCTATTTGATCTGCATTCATACGAAATACAAGCACGCTAACTTGTCTCTCAATGTTATTGTATTGCAGTAAGCTGAGTGCTAAAATCGACCCAGCTATGATTTAATTCACGACTCCCGGCGAGCTTCATAGTTCAGCTGGCTATACTTAAGTCTTCACTTGGTGGCAAGTTATCGAATCCCAACGAGACCGCGAATGTTTCACATTTCCGTCAATTGAATTATTCACATGTACGAAACACCTCCTATGAAATAAAGGAAAGGCAAACTAAGGCTTCTAGAATTTAGAGCGCATACATGACGTCTTAAAGTCGACGAAATGTCAAAATTTCATGTTCTCTTACTATTTCTCGTCACATGCTAAGATAAATGTGAGTGACAGAATTCCTTAACCTAGGCATTCTCATTAAGGGCTGGTTTGTGCTCTTTTTCTTTGAAATCACTAATTTTCCTTTAAATCGGTCTATGAGTGCATTGGCAAGTGGCGTAGCCACGTCAATATTAATGAGTTACGGCAAAAAAAGCAACATCACATGGACCTCTGTTAATGAAACAATGTAGACAAGGGTGTCGAAGCCGAAGGAGATGACTTCCACGATTTTGATTGCATGATATAGAACGTGCTTTCTTTCATGTTGGCTCGATTTGTAAAACCGAACTTGCTACGTGTTTTCCTATTTTAAAAACTGTTCAGCAAGGTTAATGGAGGTGGTTGTAGGTGCTCGATTTAATGCTTAATGAAAATTGAAAGTGACATTGGAATACAATTCTTATTTGTTCGATCTTTTACACAGACTAAGCCATTGCTGAGTTCTAAAGGCTACACAAAATGAAATTTGTGTTGTACTGATCGATCTTATTAATAAAACATAAAATACGCTAAATGCAAGTGTAATTTGTTTAGGCTGAAAACACTTAATGGCACCAACCGCAGACGTGTTTT
The DNA here is from genome assembly GCA_036362985.1 of Ligula intestinalis. Classification (NCBI taxonomy): domain Eukaryota; kingdom Metazoa; phylum Platyhelminthes; class Cestoda; order Diphyllobothriidea; family Diphyllobothriidae; genus Ligula; species Ligula intestinalis. The sequence goes on from JAYGXS010000005.1 coordinate 47,591,268, forward strand.
TGCTTGCGTTTATGATACACACACATTTGCCTTGTGGTCCTCATAGTCGTGATGGGGCGGCGTTACCATCCTGCGCATAACGTTCCTGTAAAACCTTTACGCATAGTAATTTACTGAAACATTTCGTTCTATCGCGGGCCTTCCATCAACTCTCACCCCATTTTGCACACATTTTCTCAATTTTCTCTCAGAGCTTATCAGAGAAGTTTATTCTTACAAGGCTGATATATCTGCTAGAAGAGAGCGAAGGATCTTAATTGCATTAATCAGCGTAAACCGATTATGCCAGTGAGTTTTATAGAAAGTAAAAATAAAACTGCTGAGATTGAATGGGATGAGATGTGATTGGACGAGGATAACTGGTCGGGCTGGACTAAGATCGGCGATGGTCAGACAACATGCGTTTACGAAAGGTGTTGTCTGGCCTTTCGCATCTGGGCATTGCTATCTAATTTTGGAAAATATTGGTGACTGTGAACAGGCCTCTGTCGCAGTGCACTCTTTTCAAAGTAAGCTCCCATTTCACTTCTCACTTATTAAGTTGGATCAGAGTTTTGGTTCCTCGCTTTGCCTCGCGTGTTTACTGAACCATTACCCCAGATAACACAACTGAAGTAAGAGGGCTTATATGTTTCAGCCACTCGGACAATTTCCTAGATTCGCAGATCACACTTCACGTCATAGTCCCCCTGGTCGCAATCTATATTTGTCAGGCATTTCTGCACAACAAGAAGATAGAGGTAGCAGATTGATTTCTAATTACACAGCCCTGGCCTCCGGCATTTAGAACTGCGTAATAGTTCATAGGTAATAACTCGCAGTTGAGAAGAAGAAGACTCGATTGCTGGGACAATACGTTTATTCGCCTGACATTTCGACTTACGTCGCGGATTAATCATCAGAGACATTCGCAGAAACGGGTAATACATGCACAGGAGTTTGCATTTTTTCTATAATACAGCGATAGTTAACGTTTATTACTTTCTTGCGCGTGGATATTTTGCTGGACGGCAGAACGGCTCTGACCGGCTGAACTTTCATCAGGGGTGGTGGTTTCGGGCGTGCTGATTTGCTCGACCGTCTAGCCCTCCAGTGTTGGCGTGGGATGATGCGGTGGCCTGTCGCTTCCCCAAGTGGTGACTTGCTTTGGTCAAATTGAGTGTCAGCATCGAATATGTATTGGGCAAATCGTTGCACTTGTTTATGCATTCAGGACCCGAAAAGCATGACCCAAGTAGTTCTAGTCTCACCCGATTGTCACCTTCTGCGATAATTTCGCCCTCATCAAATTTGAATTTCTGCAAGTAAACTTGATTCTTTAAAGTTGAGTTCACTTTCATTTAGGCAACTTCGGACAAAATTTTCCAGTTCTAGACGGGATACTATTACCACTTTTTTACTTTTTTCGGAATTCTTCTATAGCACAATGCATGTTTATTAAAAAAGTTTTTATCTGCCGTATCTTATAGCATAAGAAACTCCTTCAATATAAACTCATTCATGATTTAGCCAAAATTTGTGCCTATTTTGCTCAATAGCTTTAAATAGGAGGGCATTTTTCCAAACTTAAGCTATTATAATTACTGAATTCCTTCATTTGATAAAACAACCTGTCAAAATATATGTCTAACTACCAAGTTAAATTTCGTCATGAATGTTGCATGCAGGACTTGGCATACTGTAACTGTCCACTTGCGTTGCCTCTACCACACTCGTTTAATTCTTCATTAATCCATGTATTGTGGCATAAGAGAGTCAATTATACCGAAGTGAGGGCGGCCGCACTTGGTGGGCAAAATCCGCAGCTAAAACCACCACCACGAACCTTGGTACCTAAAAACCAACCGATCAGGATTTAATCACAGCAAGAGGGTAGGGACTGCATGTCGGCTACCAATTCACACAGCTCTGACCTCCGACTGACAGCTGTGCAAAATGCAACGCACATAATATTCCAATTGCATGTAAATATTCAGTTGTCTTTGACTACTTTGTTACACACACTAATATGCTCTCTCTGTGTGCGTAAAAACTGAACCTTTATCAGTCGCAAAGATCAGTGAAGTCCAACCTGTTGGCCATCGAATCAAGCTGCGGTGGAAGTGTGGGGTAGAGGTGATAGGAATTTTTATGTATGAACCGAAGCGTCCTGTTGTGCATTTACTGAAACACCTACAGCTAATGCACTTAGATGACCTTGACTGCGTCAGTTTGGACCAATCAGATATTTTTATCGTGAACTGCATTCACGAGATGCGTAGGCGAGACGAGTCCCGGTAGGTTAACGCAGAGTCTGACAGATAGACTTTGTAAAGCTACTTCCTACTGTTGATGGTGCCATGAATGTCAGTAGCGGGAGTACGATCAAAGGTTAACAGTAATGGCGGTTCAGGAAAAATGTGTTTGAAAACAACAGCGAAATTTTCAACGTAAATGTATGGGGGATCTTCTACTAACGAATGTTATTTTATGAAAGGTTTTAAAAGAAGAAATTACATCAAAGCAATATTGGACGACGTTTAGGAAATTCACCAGAACCTTTATAGTATTAAATGTCTATTTTTGACCACGGAAAATAAGAAAATCGTCGCCATTGAATTCATTGGTCCACTTCACATCAGATAAGAAGGACAAATTAGCATTCACTTAAGCAAAATTCCTATAATTCACAATCTTTGAACGTTTTTGAGGCTTAAACTTCCATTTATAGACTAATTTGTGCTAGGTTTAAAAGCCAATAATGAGTTTCAGTTAGCAAACGTCAATGCACGTTTTTCCTTAGCACCTAACACATGCATTTGAACCTTTTTAACATCAGAGAAAGCCGATGTCAGCAAATGACGCAAAATACTAGTGCACGCGTTTCATGTTTCTTCAAAATACCTAAGTTACACAGTGATAAGATAGTTGCGCCGCATCCTTTATAATGCAGTAGGCGTATTAAACGAAAAAGATATTGGAGACTTTATTTGTCCTCATAAAGATATTTGTGCCACGTAGAAATGTACACTTCCTTCGCAAAAAAGTAATACTTCATAATATGTGAAACACAGCGTAGGTCGGCCATTAACAGACCATATATCTGTCTGTCCTTTGCCAATCATATGTTGCTACGCCACTCATAAATAACACCAATAACCTTTAACCCCCATACATGTCCAGGGCATTTTTATACCCTCTGTATATCTAACAAACAAATTCTTGAATTTTACGTCAAACTTAGATCCATCGATACGTTTTTACAGCGTTATGTCATCGTCCGCCAAAGCAGGCAGAGCGTTTTGTCCGAAATACCAACTTATTTTTAATTGCCGTTGTCGGCATACCTTGTAGTGCAGCAAAATGTTGAAAGCGATCGAAAATACGCCTAGAGTTAATAAACTGTTGGGTTCACAACGTATCCAACAAGATCCTCGGATTTTAGTGGTTGGGACAGGGATTTTATTGCTGCTTCCTCAGAATTATTGCCTTATTCTTTTCTGAGATTCAACTAGATATATAACAACCAGACATGTCCATCCGAATTAGCAGGTTACAACAACCCCGTATATTTACTCGCGCATATCGCGCATGCCAATGAAGAATTCAGGCTGTTCGTTTCAAATAACAATTTAACGTATAATTTCTCTCGCAAAATTTGTGTTTAAAAGTTTAGTATTTTTTAACTACCAAGCCAAATGAATGATGAATATGCAAGTGAAGGATGAACGGAACTTGAATGAAAGAAAATACTTTGTTTTTTACTTCCTTTGTGACATTCGGAGTGATATACTTCTCGTTTTGCTACTTGCATACAATGCTCTTCATCTAGGCTTTGGCTGTCCACCGGTAACGAAAACGGCCATGGTGAGACAGAGTAGGCCCAGCACGGGCATACCGTAATTCCATCGCTCCGTTAACATGTTTGGTTCCGTGCGACTTCTGAATGGAGCCTGGTTCAGACGACATATGCGTGTGAAAGCCGATGCAACGTAATATTAGAAGGATTCTTTGATCTTCCTTATGCGTATGAAAAAAGGGCTTCGCATATTGGGTTCCTAAGGAAATAAATAACAGATTCATGTTATTCAATATTTTTCAAGAAATAGGCAAAAACGCTTACCTTGACTGCGTTAATTTAGGCCAATCCGTGATTTCTATCGTGAGCTGCATTTAAGAAACGCGCAAGTGAAATGACTCCTAATAGGTTGATGCGGAAGTAAACAGAGGAATTTTATGGAGCTAGTACTTACTTTCGACGAACTTTAATGGCGTCAGTAGTGGGTGTATGATCGAAGGTTAACAGAGAAGATGATTCAGGAAAAACATGTTTTGACTAAAACAGCGACCAGTGTAAAAGCCATATAGTCATAAAATGTAGGCGTTAATTAGTAGTTGCAATTTGCGTCACATCGTGGTGGTCCTATTGAGCAGTCGCAATGACGTAATGGGTAATTGACAACTGTAATTTGAGTCAGTCCGGGTCAGTCCATGTCATCCGTTTTGAGCGCTAACCGCAGTTCATGTTGGTCCATCATTGTCCGCTGTAGTCTTTTTCACCTTTCTTTGAGGTAATTGGCGTGAAGCGGGCGTTTGTAGCTTAGCGGTAGAGCATTAGCCTCCGGCAAAGGCTTTCTCTGATGCGCGGGTTCAAATCCCGCCAAACGCCTAGAGTTTTTCACACTTGGGTCAACTCAAATTAAGCAAATCTGCCAAACCAATTTAGTAATTGTACACTGCAGCCAACTCGATACGCTAGTTGATGCATTTATAATTATAGTGCATGGTCTCAAACACTTTTCGGCTTTTTTTGGAGGGGCAAAATCCGACTCATACTAATCGCTTTGCATTTGCTGGTCGGACTTATGTTTTAAGGCAGAGCGGGAAAATTCAGTACCGTAAACGATCTGTAAACGTTCATCGACGAATAATGAATACGTTATCAGTGCCTTCATATCACTTGTTCATTGCTTTTTAAAAAGGGAATACACAGTCTTTTGTATTTTAATGGTGACCAAAGGCACATAGGCCTCAAACCTTGCCAAGAATGAGTTGACATATTTAAATAATCGAGTATTAAATGTTATACTTCGCCTTACCTCGATGCAGGATTTCGCGGCATCCAATTTCTGTTACACATCGAAGTAGAACGCAAACAGTCAGCTTCAGCTCATTAATTTCACTCGAAGAAAAAAGTGAGGGCTAGAGTAAGCACTGGCGCAATTGGTACACCAGCCCACTGTGAGTATAAAATAGTGCGCCTGAAGGTCACCATCTCGGCATCAATAATGTCATAAGACACACGGTGTACACCATCATACGCGATTGCCGGACTTATAACCACATAAGAATTTGTAGGTGTCCATATTTTGAGCATGCTTAGAGCATATTTGCCCGCTTTATGAGCAAGAAAACATTGCGAGTTATTTGTTTTTAGGGAAAAAACACACCGGAGTATGCGTGTTTAAACATCTAAAACATGATGTTATAGTTGCCGAGCGCTTTGGCGGTAGCAGCCTTGTAATGCGCCTTGCTACAGATAATTTGATTTCATCAATCATCAGGCGTAACTCTGACTGCGTACGCACACGCCCTCAAGCACGTTTGTTCCAAACGCAGTGTATGACTCACAGGGGAATGTGCAACCATAAGTTTAACTGCACAACCGCATCATATCAGTGAGTTCCGCTAATTTGTGGTTATCAATTTCATAGGTTTAATAGACGCGCGATCGAGGAAACCGATCGTTCTACTGTGAGTGTCACATTTTGAGCCTAGCGGCTGTTCCACTGTTCCCCTCTCTAGCGTGTCAATGGCCGTAACAAGCTTTCTAACCTGCAGACACACCTCCAGAGCACGAAAATCCTCCACCGGGCTTGAGCTGAGCGTAGTCACGCTCGCACGTGCACCTTCAGATGCATCAGCCAGCCTAATAAGAAGCCCACGTGACCCTGTGACCATGCGTCCTTGGCTCAACAAATCAGAGGCCTGGTCTCACACGCCCTGTTGATTACGAAAACGTACCTAAGTGCGTACACAAAATAACATTGCCCATACTCTACCGAACGGAAGCTTTGTTCAGTCACACAAGCAACCAGCCATTCCATGGCAACCTGCCCTGGGTTAGGAGTAAACTGTTGCTCACAGCTGATTTACTTCTCCCCTTGGACGGAACGAACTTTTCTAAATATTGTTTAAGTAGGTATCACACCCTTCACCGTCGCATTGTTAATGGAATTAACCTTCGAATACAGCTGGAGCCTTAATGCACTACTCTTAAATGGATAATTTGGCCTAACAAGTGTTGGTTGCCTTCTTCACTACCCTCACGAAATGAAAACTGGACCCAAACACGGTCGCTTATATCGCATTTATAACACAACTGGCCACCTTCAACGGCAGCGGGATATCTTTGAAGGTAGCATTGCTACTGTTTGTCGCACTGAAGCCTATACCAAGGCTGAACTCCTCATACCTTGCATGCATATTGCTGCGAAATGAAAAGCTAGTTTTAACCAATAAACAAAAACATCTTAACGGACATTTACCGCCTGCACATCAATGAATCAGCCCTGAACACAGCACCTCATCAAATACTTCTAAAAATGTAAAGACCTGTCGAGTGTTTCGTTCTGCACCTCTGCTATTCGTGCATACCTTTTTTCACGAATATTATATTGATCGTTTCGGATACGTTCATGTGCTAATGTTAGAGCATTGTGTAATTTGGTTAAACAGAATAAGTTCTTCCACTTGCAGCAGGATGTATCAGCGATTTAATCAGTGATTTTGTTAAGTCAGTTAGCTGGAGAATTTTGTTTCGTAACGACTAAGGAAAAACGACTTACTTTATCTTGGGACAGTGCCTAGAGCTTTGTGCCTATGGGAAAAGTTGGCAAGATTAACTCATTCTACTGTAGATATCAAATTCTCGTGGAGCTACTGTAAAAATCGAAGGTCAATCAAGACAACTAGAAGTGAAGGTGCATCATCTTAATCGAAAAACATATTGGAAAAAATAGTAGCCAATATTCGAGTCCCAGGAAACAGTTCAGAAGACGAGGGTACGATCATTGGAACAAGATTTTTATCAGCCTGATGGTTCGGATCCCCTCGGGAATCCTTAATCATAGGTGATAATTACATGGCCATAGTCATGCGCAGATGGGGTGGAGATACGCACAGGCTGCACGGTATTCATAGTTCCTATTTGTCTTCCGCGTGAGTTTGATAATTGTTCACTTGGAAACAGTTATACTGTAAGTATTCGTTTTTGAAATTAGGTAAATTAATAAATTGTTTTCATATTCTACACGCAAATAATAGCTAGATTATTAATGCTACTTTATTCGTTTTTCAATGCGTTTGGTCATCTGAGTTTGGTCTTCTTTATTCCTGAAATTATTATGTATCAACTAGAAACTTAACTATACTGTTCTCTCCTTGTTCGGTCATTGAAGAAAATTGAATTTTAATTATACGTCAACCTCATAATAAATACGTCAACCTCATAATAAATACAATTTTTCCAAGAGGAGCAAAAAGCTGGCTGCCCAAATGTGAATCCTGGATACTCTCTGCTAAACACAAAACGGCTTCGCAGACAGGACCTATGTCAATAAGTCGGCATGTGCACATTTATTGAACACTGCATTGCGATTGTCTTGAGCAGTTTTTATTACCAAAAGATAATACTTGACTGTAAAAGTTTGAATCCAGCTTATTTAATGACTCTACTGTAGAGAGTTTTAATGTCAGATTAATGCTGACCTTTAAGGCAGAAATGGTTAATGGGGAACACTATTTCGTCAGATGGTCAAAAGAATCAGGTATTATTACTATTTAATAAGTTAGTTTACAGATGAAAACAAATAGGCAAGTCCATGGAAGATGTTCAGCGATAATTTCATTGCCCTGAAGTTCTTGATTCCTTCTTGAACCCGTCGAGGGAGAAAAGCTGAGTAGTTGCAATAGGCTGTGGGTACCATGCGACACTTAGCTGCACTTGTGTTCATCCCTGGGGGTTGTAGGTCAAATGATGATGGCATGACAGCCTTACCTAATAGACGAAGCCACTCCCCCCGGTGTCTTACGCGTCAGCTGAGGGGAAGTAGATGAGAATGCTGGTAAACTCATGTTAAAATCTGTTATGATTACTACAAAAATAGAATGCATATTAACCATAAATAGTTAAGGAACTAATAAATTTCCATGTTTAATTAGTTATGGAGCATACCGCGCCAATATTTATCCAGATGACGTTTTATAAGTTTTAAGCAAGAGCTAGACGCTATAGTAAGTTTATAGAACGTCTGATAACGACAAGTGGCAAAACTCTGCGACATGAATATTTCTTTCATCCATGCTGTTAGTATTTTGCTCCGACATGGCTTGGATTGCATAAAAAGGACCAAACACTTATGACCCCATCGACGACTACCTGTCTTTTACCAGACACATCTAAAGGCAATTATAGATAACATGCTCTACCGAAAGATTCTTGCGCTGTCTTAGTTTCCCTCGGTCGTCCTTGGTCGCCATAATCATGAGAAAAGGCTGCAGTCTGCGTCTATATGTTGTCCATTGCAAGCTAGATACTGTAGTGTGTCTACAGTCAAATAGACCATGATCTATTATTTAATAACGTTTAAGTAATCCACAAGTTTATTTTATGCCACATTCAGCTAGGGACTGCATACTGATTGCCAATTTCCTATGATGACATACAGGTCGTGTTATAATTTACTATTTACTGACCTCAGTAAGTACATCTACTAGAATTAACACTGTCAGTAGTCTCCTAGTCCTCCTAATCGAAACACAGTAGCAACTGGCAGCCTGTTGAAGAGAGGTGACGGTACGGAAACCAAGGCATGCCCACATGTGCTCCAGGCATCAAAATGCATTTCCTCTAAATAGCATAAACCCAGATTCACACTCCTGCTTGAGATCGAGGCGATACGAGCCCCAGCATCGGCTATAGGCAGCGTCACCTCTGACTACTAATAACATCAGTAGTACTATTGCTCATCCTTCATGTAGGATGTTCAAATGATAACTATGCGGCAGTCGGGCACGTTATTATCCAGATATTTGGCCTTTTACGCCACTTCCACATGTCTGCTCTCCCTGCCCTCAGCACACAAAGTGAGCACAGCAGTTCATTGTGGCATGCCAAAATAGGCGAAAGATTGATACTATTTCGCTAATCGGCATTGACTCAGGTTGTGATACTGATTATCGTGTAGTATATTGTGAAGTAACTTCACTTATGGTAGGATGCTGGCGTTTAGACAAACTGTGTTTTGACCACTGACAAAACGTATAAACTGTTGAAAGTAACTTCTTAAGAAGTATGCCTTTTTGTCACTGATTTATTTTACTCGTTTAGTAGAAAATTAAGCCTTCTTTTAATGTGATACTGAAATAAAGTGTATATTTCGCTTTAAAAAAACTTTCTAAATATCCGAATAATTTTGAAACGCACTGACTGCTAAACATAAAATTCAGGGTTAACAAGCAGCGCATTATGTACATTCTGTTAAAGAAAGGAACATTCCCCCCTACATTTTGAGGAAGAAGTCAAAATATTCTCACAAGCGGTTACTATAGATGCGGAGCACGCTTTATACAGCATAGGCAGCATTTTAAACTGACGTATACAATGTTTTATGAGTAAACACCTCAAAATCGTAAAAAGCTCATTTTTAGAAAGTTTTTTTAAAACCGAAGGATACCCTTTCTTTAAGAACAAATTAAAAGACGGTTTAACATGCTACCAAATGAGTAAAATAGATGTATTTTTTGCATTTTTTCCATACTATATATTTGAATGTATAAAGGCAGTGAATATCAATGATACAAATGCGTACTATTTACGTATTTACTCTGTACAGTATGCACTTTTTTGTGAGTGGTTAGAACGCAGTCCGTCACAAAGCTGGCATCCTATCATGACTGAAATAAATTCAACATAGACTACACGATAATCAGTTTTACCACCTGAGCCAATGCCGATAAGCGGAAGAGTATCAATCTTGCGCATATATAGGCCTCTTGCACGAATTCTGACCAGTCCTGCACTTCCTACAGCACGGCTGCTTGCGGGATTGAAAAGTGAGCATCAAGGCAGAGCGATGCAAATGAATACCGTAAATAATCGATGAACGTTCATCAACCAGGGATGAATACTTGAATAGTGCCCGCGTATTTACTGTTCATTGATGTTAAAAAGGACCTCTTTTTAGTTTCTCTGGTGCTTGGATTTCCCATAAATGCCTCCTAAATAATATTACGCAGCCACAGTCAAAGCATGTATTCGATATCTATAGAGGAAAGCAGTACTTCGTCAGTTAGGTAGCTTAATGGATTAGTAAATACATAGCACTTAATCTACTTACAGTTGATAACAAAACACTGCTATAAGCAGACTGCCTGAGTTTAATTAAACATTAGAAACTCTACATCAACTAGTCCTAAAAATACGATTACAGCAAGGTGGTAGATACTTTATTATGTGACATCGAAATATTAATCAAAGCATCAACTCAGACGTGTCTGCACAATGTTGTAGCCATAGTTGTAGCCAATCGCTTTTTGCTACGGCTACATTGCAGTAAAACATGGGGCCGTCTATCAGCAACATTTGAAGGTCTTTTACAAACTGGATTTTTTAGTATGATGACCATATGGCCTCTCGGGGGCATAAGAACCTCAGCGTGAAGTTACGAAAGCATTGCTTTAGTCGGCCTCCACCGAAAAATCAGAATCGCGGGGAAAATTGTTCTTTTTTGAGTAAAAATTGTATGTGACCGAATACTTATTCCTACAACTGGCTAAATATAACTGAGTGTTTACGCCAGCCTACACTAGTGGAACACAATGACATCTAGGTGAGTTCCTCGGGCGATTCCCTGCCCCTTCTACCCATTGATATAAGATAATATAAGCTTCTGTTGACTACGAGATGACAAAGGGTTTATTGCAAGTGAACTGCGGTTGGGCTATCAGTTCATTTCTGGTTAACCCAATTGGAACACACTGCTTCACAGGTGTGGTTGACACTTAGAAAAAAAATCAATCAGCCAGACAGAAAGCTGCAGATGCAAGAACGTAATCCATGGTCTGATATCAGCATTTCTAACTGTCGGAAGCGACAAATGTCAAAATAATGAAAAAAGTGTCTCCAGCAGGTTGAGAGTCACCAAACGAAGCACGTGACAATTATGTGCTTTTATAAAGCCTTCTGCTTGGAGCGGCGCTCGGTTTTGACTCCTTTACTACACAGGCATTCAAACGCCGTCGAGATCCGCAGTTTAAAAGGAAGAAAAAT
>JAYGXS010000005.1:47602588-47753865 GCA_036362985.1 Ligula intestinalis
GATCGCATCTTCTTCTTCGCAACTGCTGCCTGGAACTCGTATATTCTTCTCGATTGAGATGGCCATTTCTGATAGATTTTCATCATCTTCTGCCAGCCATATGCACTATTCGCTGAAGACCGTGCAATTTTTAGGATGACATTTGATTCTGTACTTCAGCATGCACTTAAACACATTATTTTGAATTATTGAGTTGATTTTATTTTGCGAAAGCCTTTTTCTTAGACAAATCAGCATTTAAGTTAGGTTGATTAAGAGAAATGAGCATTGATTTTGGTGAAAGTTTATGAAGTCTTACATCGAAGAAATGTCCTCTGTTATTTCATAAAAAAGACCCAAACTCCCTAATTATCTTGATTATATTACGGAATAATTCCAAAATTCGTAATACAGATTAAAACGATGTCCTTTTCAAAAATGGAAAATTTTGTCTGAAATTTTTCCGATTCACGTGAAGATAAGTTGAAGGGATCGCATTTATTTTCGGAAAAAAGGAACGAATTATGTTTAAAAAATCATTTTTAGCTAATCTGTGAAATATTTTGGCAATAACTTACGGTTTCATTGCATATTTTTTTTAAATTGCACCCCTTATCTTGGCAAATTATCAAAGTATCACTATAAATTACAGCGAAAGTAATGTAAAACAGGTCTTTGAACATGGAAGTTATGTAGAAATTCGCTTTTGCGAATTCAAGAAACGGAACAGACAGAATGATTACTGTTTAAAAAATGGCCATGCATATGTCCACACTTTCTTGCATTCGGAAGCGAAAAATAATCCAGTATAAAGAGAAAAGTAAGTTCTTTCATCTCCAATCAAATCGAATTGCTTGTATACAGGTAGATTAAAATATTTCAATAGTATCCAATTTAAATGTGACATTACCTTGAAAAAACTTAATATACACAGAAATTCTTCAGCTAAATATCTAATTAAAGCATATTTTAACGAGATAACCTCAAAATTGAATATTTTATTTAACTTAGGGATAAGAATATCCGAGTTATCTTGTAAACAATGCGGTTTGCTGTTGTGAGGCATTCGTAGAAATGGTCCATGTGGTCATCTTTAAAGGTTTTGATGTTTACGTTAAACAAAAGCGCAATTTATTAATGAAGACACTGAAAACGAAGTAACGGATACCAGACTTTATTGGACGATATTCAATAAAATGTTACCCAATATTTGTAATCTGTAGAAAACCTTTTGACGAAAAACAATTATCTCCATATAAAGAAAGTGTTTACGTAAACTTTCAGATAAACAAAACATGAAAATTGAGTGTTTTAAATTATAGCTGTCATTTTCTTCTCTGGAACGTGGGGATTATCGGGGAAATTTTATTTTTCTTAACAAACTATAAATACTTGTTACATTTATTGGAAGTTTTAACTGTGCCTAGGGCTTTTCATTATTATTTCTGAGTTCACCTTAATGCATTCACACCGAAATGCGAGTACTGATAAAACTTTTACAAAGTTATAAAAGTTGTACGTTGCGCCACTTGTGGATTGAAATCGCAACCTATTTATTAGACGTGGCAGCAGCCGGACTACCGGAAACGGGATCAGACACAGTTAATGACCAAAATAAACAGCCATTCAACGCATGTCAAACACATATACGCTGCGCACGATGACCTACTTTTCCGAACAATAAGAATTTCTCGACACTGAGGAATAGCATTTACGCTAATTGGTTCCAAAAATGTTATTGTTGCAGCTGATGCAACTAACTATGCACCTTCTACTTCGAGATGTTGTGGAAAGTGCAAAGTGTCGGAAAATGCTACTTGGAGATGATATCGATTGACCGACCTCTAGGACATAAATAACAAAACAGCGAGTAAGACCTAGCTTTGCAAACTTTCTTTGTCAGCCTCTGCCTTAACCTAACAGAATTCGCTTTGTTTCTGCATTTCTTGCATGCAGCCTTGGAAGGGAATCATGCATTGGTCCAAATTGGCGCAGTTGAGGTCAGTTTTTACACTAATTGCCTTATAAACATAAATTCAAGAACTTCATTCTGTTTTTCGTAATCTTGTCAACCCTAACCGTGAGTCCTCCGTTGATTTATACGCATAAGCAAAACCAAAAAATCATTTGAATATCATCTTACATATGCTTTTGCTTTCATCCATCGTCTGAATCACGGCCATTTCAGCAGGCTTGCCGAACCAAACATGCTTATTGAACTATGGGACTACGGTATGCCTCTGCTGGGCTTGCTTTGTCTGGCGCTTCTTGCTTTCGTTACTGGCGGACATCAAAGAGATGGTCGAACGCCATTCAACGTAAACGTCCGACGAAGACTCAAATCGTGGCGCAGTTCGCAGGAATATTAAAAAAAACAAATCACTTGTTTCCCTTAAATTGCACTCACACTTGCTCCGTACCTACCATATTGTGGTTGTGCGCTGTTTTTGTAACTGATGGAATTTCAAACTTTTTATACAAAGCTCTTGTCACGGAAATTTATTTAAAAAAATGGTTACTCTTTATGCGTGATATGCAGGATATTTGACAGTAATTATATCATGGCTGGTTTATACCGCACATTCGGATTGATATGCCTAGCTGTTTTGGACCTAATGACATACCAGATAAAGGCTGTGCATTTATTCTCAGGAACGACAAGGTAATTCGTTTTTAAAATCAAGCACCTTCCATTAATACTATATGAATAATTGATTGATTATCTCTTTGCATATTTCCTTTCGTTATCGAAATTCTGCTGTCCTAACAGATTTGTCCTCAAATGCCCTAAAAGAGTAGGAGGTATTTAAAATCCTCAGTTCCACCTGATACGATTGGCGATGATATTATTCCATAAATACTTTTAGATGGAGCTTCTTTCAACGTTAAATTCGAAATATTTAAGGATACATATCCAAAAAGTATATGACTTGTCTGGACGTGCATTGTGGCTGAAGGTTTTAGTTCATTATCCTTGAGTTTTTTTTGCATCGTATTACTGACAAGGTACAGACCGTATGATTGCCCGCAAACTGCCGAAAAATGTCTTATTCCATATATTATGCAAAAGAGTATGAAATGTATACTCCTCAGAACGTGGAACTTTTAAAATGTGGTCGCCTTAAGAATATCGATCGCAAGATGTTAAGGAAATTAGAAACTTGACAACTGTGACCCTCAGAAAAGACCCTTGCCTACGAAGAGAGAAGTCATGGCAGACTAGAGTGGAAGTAACAGTTTATTCTGTATAAGAGGCACGTAGAATAGGCAGTAGGAAATTGACTGTCAGACGATCGCACTACCACAAGCCAGCGGACGGCGTCTGAAGTGAAGTCTGCCCGGCAGTCATCAAATAAGGTCCTATGTGAGACGGCCAGTGATTGGCTGATCCAGAGCCCGGAAGCAGGAAGCGCTCACAGGTGAACCTCGATTTTAGCAACTCATGACAAGCCTTCATAAGTGCACTTCATATTGAGCCAATCTCTAAATGTCTGTCGCATTATGCAGTATGCAGCACAGCTATCTTAGCAGTTTGTAAATTGGGTTTCTCAACCACAACGAGGCACGCAATAAATATACATGAGCATTTTTTTACCTGGGATGGTATTTTGTGCTGCCAATGCAGACATCTACGAACTGTGGTTTCCCAAATTTTTATTTGCAGCATCTTATTTTTGAGGTAAGATTTCGATTGACGCCTTCTAGTTGTGACTGAAGATTATGTAGTTTGGGCATTATAGTGGAACGGATACATAAATAAAGTAACTGAAGGCACATAAGTATAAAATAAGAATAATCGTTTAAATAATCAAATGTTTAGCAACAAAAAACTGCGACATAAATAAGGCTCACAACTACGCAAATATTGGCCGCTGCACACATGTCCGAAACAACGCAAATCACTACTAATTTTCGAGATCATAGTAAATTTAAATTAGAAAATGAAAGAAAAACAGCATGTTGGTAATAAATATAAAGCTAAAGTACAAACTAAACTGAAATTTGCGTAAACTAACGAAATAAGGCTTAATTACGTTTGTAACAAGCATTGACGGCAGAATTTATTTGATCAAACAAATTTCGTGACTGCATATCAGCTGTAGCCTGGCTTTGCATGGGATGAATAACAAGTTGATGATAGTACAATTTGAATATCAACAAAATCGATAAAAGCAAGGTCAATTTGCGTGCAAGTGAACATCCATATCGTCAACTGAACTTAAGAAGGGGCGGAAATTTGGGGGAAGGAAATAACACAAAAACAAAAAAAAAGTGACTTAATGAAGGCCAATGGTCACCAAGACAGCTGTAGGTAAGCCACATATTCTAATTGCTTATATAGGTCGGGTTTCTCCCGCCATATATAGGCTGTTTCCATATAGCTGCACTGGTATTCCTCAGCCCCATTTAAGGCCTTCCCGTTAACGGGACAAATGATGACTTGCCTTTGCACGCCACCCCAAATTGTGTCTATGAAATCAGGTGCACTTGTAGATGCAAGTACATTGGGCGACCGCAAAGGCAATCGGCAACCATGGCAGCTGAACATTTACCTCCTTGGCTTTTTAAACAGGAAGACAAAGTACCTCGGTCATCTATTACAAAACATCTATTGGACAGTGGTCACTCTGTTGATTCGAAAACATCTTTCTAAGTTCTCTTTTGAGCACGAACAAACCGGACATCACGCTACATGGAAGCAGATTATATACGGCGGAAGAAACCCGACTTATGTAAGCAATTAGAATATTTAGCTAACCTACAGCTGCCTTGGTGACCATAGGCCTACATTTAGTCCCCCTTTTTCTTTGTTTTTGTGTTATTTCCTTCCCCAAATCTCCGCCCCTTCCCAAGTTAAGTTGACAATATGAATTTTCACTGCGTGCAAATTGACCTTGCTTCTATCGATTTTCTTTATATTCAAATTTTGCTACTGTCAACTTGTTATAAATCCCATGCAAAGACAGGCTGCAGCTGATTAGCAGTTCCGAAATTTATTTGATCAAATAAATTCTGCCATATATGATTGTTGCAAATTTCTTCCGGGGAAAAATGTTTCAAAGTAAATCACATTCGCCAACCTAGATAAACTAATAACGTACTAAATAAAATTAAAATTAACTTACGAATAAAATTCAAAGTAAAATAGGTTGAGTTAACAATAGAAAAACCAATCTTAAACTAAACGCGAGCTGCTTAAACATAATAATGCTTTAAAAAATCCACAAAAATTGAACTTACATATCTATAGTTTGGATAAGCCAAACTGGACCAGGACAAACTGGTAGAGATTCAAACTCTAAGAGCAATGGCATATGGCGAATGCACCTAAAACTGTTCTTAAATCATAAGCCCAAACATTACTTAAATAACGAAGTAGAGGTGAACTAAAACTTACCGAATAACTCAACTAAAAGAAAATCTAAAGCTAAAAAAAGTTTAAAAAATCAATAATTTATAACAAAGAAAACCAAAATAAACTGAATTATTTATTTAATGAGCGCGTATTGTGTTGCCAAGCTTTCGAATATTTAAACAATGTTGGAACCCAAACTTAATACCACAAACCTTTGAGGCAAAACTTTTGAGGCCAAAATACAACAAATGTAAATTTTTTAATTGGCCTGCCACCCCGTTCGCCGATACGAGCATATTGCTGACCTGACGTGTTGGCTGTTAGCATAAAAAACTGCTCCAATTAATTAATACCATTGGACTTTTATCGTGGTCGATATTATATTCTCATACATTTATCTTGAACGCCTTTCATTGCTTACGTTCTAACGTACATGCACTCGCGAGGTCATTAAATATACTCGATAGTAAGAAGAATCTTCACAAGCTTTTGATGCCAACCTCCGCATCAACCTACCAGAATTCGATTAGCCTGCACGTCTCCTGAAAGCAACCAACCATACCTCTGATTGGTCCAAACTGACGCAGCCAAGGTCAGCGTATTTGCTGATTCCTTGAGGTATACATCAACATATGGAAGAACATTATTCTGTTATTCATTACTTTTTGCACCGCAGATTTGCGTCCCTCTTCCATTCAAACACATAAGGAAGGTCAACAAAGATCCCTCGAATATTACTTTGCATCGGCTTTCACAATCACCCCTCGTCTGAACCAGGCTCAGTTCAGAAGTTGAACAGAACCAAACATGTTTATGGAGCTATGGAATTACGGGATGCCCGTGCTGGGTTTACTATGTCTCGCTTTGGTCGCCTTCCTTACCGGTAGACACCGGCAGGGTCAACGAACACCGTTCTACGCAAGTACTAGCAGAAGGAAAAATTTGTCACTCCGCCTGTCGCAAGGAAAGTAGGAAAAGACACAAAGTATTTTGTATAATTCATCTTTCATCTGTACATAGAGCTTGCATTTGTCTTTTTAGTCGATTAACTACCTAACTTTTGAACAATTTTTTGCCTGAGAAATTATACATTCAAGTATTATGTAAAAGAAGTGGTGTAAGGTTTTTTAATTGGAACGCGTGATATTTGTGAATAAGTATGCGGGGTTGTTGAAAACCGCTAATTCGGATGGATATGCCTAGCCGTTAGATACCTAATGGTATGTCAAAAAAGGATTAAGCAGTAATTCTGCGAGATCAACAATAAAAAACCCTACCAAAACACTTAAATTGTAGGCCTTTGTTGAATACGCTGTGAACTCATCAGTCTAATATCTCTATGCATATTTTTGTCCATAATCGGATTTTTGCTCCGCTACGAGATCTTGCTTCAACAACCCTAATTGTGTAGGAGATATGCCAAACACAACGTTCTGCCTGATTTAAATAGCTATGACATTACAATCTGAATACTTACCGGTGGAACTAAGTTCAACTTTAAATTCAAGAGCATTTGTTACTAGAATTGCAAAAAGTAAGAACAAACCTTGGAAATATATCGGGGTTAAACTTTATAGGTTTTATCTTTAAGTGGTGTGCAAAAAACGATTTACAAGGAACAGACGGAAAGATGGTCCATCAACTGGCAACCCTTGTCGTTTTTCAGATAAAATTCAAAATTAATTTTGAACCAAAGAGCACTTAATGTTCGTGAAACAGGAGGATATTAACAAAACTAGGAAAGTTGACAATTTCATCTGATTAAATATGGGCACCTCATCATAAAGGATGCGCACAATTATCTTAGCACTTTGCAAATAAGGGATTTTTAAACAACATGAAGCAGGTATTTAACCTGTACTGGAATTTTGATCTCGGATGCTATTTTTGCGTCCTAAGCTGACATCTGCAACTGCAGGTCTTAAGTGCTAAGGCAAGAAGTTGACTGAAGCCTCCTACCTACTGTTCTGACTTATGTGCTCGAAGATTATATTATGCTATGAATACTTCAAGATGGAGTTAAGTTCAAAATTAAATTCAAAAAGCATGTAATGGTAGATATGCAGAAAGTATGTGAATTCCCTGAACATGCATTAAGGTTCGTGAGTATAATTTTTGTACATAAGTGACTTTGCAAACTATAGTTTAAAAAGGACTGACCTTATGATTGCCCGCAAACTGCTCACCCATGCCGTATTTCGGATATTATACAAAATAACCTTTGAATTAAAGATAAGGATATGTATACTCCCACGAGGGTATAAAGAATAATGCGGAAAGTTTGCAATTTTATTCCCTTTAATATATGCACCGCAGTATAAACGATGCTGCATATATATCTTAGCGGTTTGCAAATTAGGTGAAGCACTAGTAAATCTGCACTAGCATTGTTTATCTGGATGCATGGATGCTGACATCTGTGTATTGTTATATCTGAAAGGTTTAACCGCATGTCTTAAGGACTAAGACACGAAGTTGACTGAGGCCCCCTAGCTGCGACTGATTATTGGCATTCAAGCCTACCATAAGTAAGTCTATAAGTACAATTAAAGGGCTTGCAAAAGTTGTGTCCTGTCACCAACATGTATAAATGACCGCGTACTTGAAAAATAGTTTGCAAAGTCAATACGGTATGTAGGTATCGCTTCTGGATATGAACTTGAGCAGCCATATCAGAGGGCGATTATTTTTCCTTTGTACGTGGGGTTCAAAGGGAAAAATAATCGTCAAATAATCTTGATGGGATGAATTTCCAGAAACTCCTTCCATATTTCTCTGAAGTACGTTTCTCTGAAACACTTTTTTCTACCTTAAGCCCTCAGACTATTTTATTAGTTACTGGATAAGCACTTTGTAATGGCCGCCAAACATACACGTTTCCATGTAACCACAGCTGACATCCAAATGTATTACCAACAGACAGTTCATGAATTGCACAACGGGGTGCTCCGTCACGTGCAGGCAAATTCTTACCACTGCTTGCTCGAGCTCAAAAAATGATGTAAGATTCCGGCAAAGAAATTGGGTAATTTACTTGGCAAATGGGGAAGGCTCGATTGAATATGTGTGCAGGGACTGTTTCACGCGCGAATGCAAATCCACTGGACCTCGCCAAAATCGATGGTGGATATCTCACATTTGACCTTATTTATTACTTTCGGAGTTATTTTCTTAATATTTGCGCTAGTCGATTGAAGTCTGCTGAACCATATCCTGAAATCGGTTTAATGTAAAAACCGGAGTAAAAAGCTTTGCATTGAGAAGAATATTTGAAAAGAAGACGATGGCGCGATCTCTGGAACGATAGTTTTATTTTGAGCTTTCGCCTCTGTACGAGAACCTATTATTAGAGAATGAGAGAATGACAAGTTTTCGCTACGCGTAAGTTCTGTTGATAGGGGGGAGGGGGTGGCAGCTTGTGATTGGTCCATGTCCACGCCACGTCCATCTCACGCTATCTAATCTTGTCTCTTACGCGCGTCCATGGACTTACGGCGTGCGACCTTGACGTGGCAGTCTGCATGCTTGTAGAGGAACTGGGCCCTGGTTTCTGGTCATGGGCACGGATGGCAAAATAACAGGGCAGTAGATCCACACACCTGTTCATGGAGTAAGAATCTGGCACCCAGGTCTCCAGCAGATCGCGTCCCGTCTTATATCTGTCTCGTGACATTACCCGTGTGTTCGAGAAGTCGACTTCGTGGCCTTCTCCCAGAATGTGGATAACGATCTGGGACAGTGGGTCGGCTCTCCGCACTGCCCGTTTGTGCTCCGTTATTCGTGAGCTACGTCGTGGTCTGGTCCCCATTGTATACTGACAAGAACAGTGGCGTTTTCCTCTTCTTTACAACAAGAATCTTGGGTACGCATATTCGCTTCTATTCGTGGGGAGAATGTTTGTCTGAACTGAGACCTATCTACTTGTCGTTTTTGAATCCTGATCTCGTGTTTATTTTACCTACGATCGTGTTGGTACGCTTTGATGTGGAATTTACCATGCCCACCACCTCCCTCGAGTTTTCATGGTTCTCTCATGCCACAGAGCATGGATGGATGAGGGATGAGGAAATTTGCTAGAGGCAGCGCATGAATTTAAAATAGTTTTAGTTGAACCGATTGTGAAAAAAACTCGAGGTGGTCGGCCGGATTTGAACCTGCGTAGTCGAAAAGGCCTTAACCAGAAGCCAACGCTCTAACCTCTTAGCTACAAGCGCCCAACCTGCTCTACTACCATGCCATACACAATTTTGGTCTTAATCAAAAAGGTTCAAATTAGAGCTAAACATC
Organism: Ligula intestinalis; assembly: GCA_036362985.1. Classification (NCBI taxonomy): domain Eukaryota; kingdom Metazoa; phylum Platyhelminthes; class Cestoda; order Diphyllobothriidea; family Diphyllobothriidae; genus Ligula; species Ligula intestinalis. The sequence goes on from JAYGXS010000005.1 coordinate 47,612,211, forward strand.
AAGGCTACAATTAAATTTGAGTTGTAATTGCATTGACAGAACTGTGTACATCTGTGACAGGAGGTACTGATTCGGGCACCTCACGGGTAGATAATTGAAATATAATAACCAGGGCACTTTTAAACACTTCCGGAAGTAATTACTGTGGTTCTGTTGCGCAGTAGCATCCCACGACCCTAGTAGCAACAAGTCGACTATAAGTCGACTGTCAGTGACTATTTCTAGTCGTTCGCAATGCTGCGATCTAATTGGTTACAAAAATGACGCAATCTGAATTTGGATTGGTTTGCGCTCTTTAAGCGCGTTAGCGCGCGTATACGCGCCATTTTTTGACGTGAACGGTGTGCGCGCTCGAGCTGTCAATCACGCGAGGTATCTATCACTCTATCAATCACTTTACTTGCCTGCTGTTGAATACTATTTTTCATTTTTATTGCCTATAGTATTTGTTATAGTATTTGCCATTGTTTTGCCCTTTTTACCAATGTTTAAGGGGGATTCTGAGAGAACAGGAAGACACCGGCTTCAGAGGTATGCGGATGAGGAATGGCAGGCTGTAGAGGAGGCCGTGAAGAGAGAATGGAAGCCGTGAGTGCCCTACAACATTCAGAAACTGAGAGCACAGCGCCTCCTGAATCGAATGATTATTATTGTGAGTCATCGTCAACCGTAAGTGACGCTGATTGGGTTCTTACAGGTGATGAGGAAAAGGATCCTCTTTTCGAGGACGAAATCAAGGAAATGAGTAGGGAAAATAGCCCTCAGTCAGCGCCCGCCGACTACGTTAAGTTAATACGTGAATGGGCAGTTCGAAACCATCTACCGCACAAGCATTTTCGCGAACTAATGGATATAATTAAGCCACTGTTACCTTAACTGCCAACCGACTCACGAGCGGTGGTAAAGAAATTGTCCAAAGTAAAGGTAGCCCCAATGGGTGACGGTGAGTACGTTCCTATAGGTTTAGAACGTCAACGGGGCCAAGTTTTAAGCAATAATGCAAATCCTGTTGCCGGCAGAGTCGATATTCAGTTAGCGATAGATGGTCTGCCTGTGTGTAAGAAAACCAACACACATATTTGGCCTATTTTATGCAGGGTAGTGCGACCCTATCTCACCGATTTGTTTCCAGTACGTATTTACTATGGAGGCAGTAAGCCCTCCAATGTTCATGACTATTGTAGGTTGTAGTAGGTGAGATAGCTTCCCTGCAAGTTAGTGTTCGCGTGAAGGGGGTAATATGTGAAGCGCCTGCAAGGGCGTTCGTGAAGCAGGTTAAAAATGTAAATACCTACAATGGATGTGAAAGATGTACAGTGGAAGGTAAGCATAAGGATAAAGTTGTTTATACAGAGGAAGGCAAGGCAGATAGGACTAACGAGGACTTCCTGCAACCCTCGTTTGACGAGCACTTTGTTAGGGTCTCACCTTTTCTTTCGTGTAATCTTGGTCTAATTACTAAGTTTCCTCTCGACCCACTACACGTAGTCTACCTGGGATAAGTGAAGAAGTTGACTCATAGATGAGTCATACCCTGCCTGTGGAATACACTTGTTTGGGGGCGTGTACGTATGCAGTCAGTTATGTGACTGATGCCCGCTAAAATGAAATTATGTGTGTGTCGACTCACGTTCGGAAGACATCACCACAATATATTGCCTTTTATGGGATTTAGTCTCTCCTCTGAGTTGCGTGTGCATTGGTTGCGCGGGTAACTATTCGCTCGCGGGATCAGTTGGAAATATCATGATTCAGCAGCGTTGTCTGTCGTTTTACTGCAATGCGAGTCAACGTGCCGGTTTAGCGTCATGTCCATTGTGACTGATTCGGTGGTTGTTCTAGAAAACCAGTACTTGTATCCTGGTTTTCCCGGACCTTACAACCTTTAAGGCAAAGGACGACATGCAGAAAGGCAAGCCGTCTGTTTTCATCTTCCTCCAGGGTGAACATACTATCCGATAAGTTGCCGTCTAGACGTGCTTTGAAGGTCGGAGCTTGAACCCGTTAGGGATAATGCTGAACGCGTTATCCATATACCGAGGCCAAAAATTTGGTCTGGGGTGTCGGAAAACCAGTAAGTCCAATGTTTAAAGATAATTTAGTTATGGGTGCAGAAATTGACCAACACATGGGCGTACACTCCACCTAGCCGTAGACTCTCCCTTTCAAATGAAATACGTCTTGAGACATAACTGCAGGCTATGGAGGATTTGTGCGTGCCCGAAGCGAGTCGTATTTGTCTCTTGGGAGGATACTGATTGTCTCGACTTCCAAGTTCTGCGAAATGGAAGAAAACGACGAGCTGTGTTATTAAGAGATACCGTAACGTCTAATTAAAACTGGGTCTCAAACCTCGCAAGCGTTGACAAGCGTGGGATACTCGAACTGTTCAACTCAGGGTTCTCAGGCGAACAGTCCATGTACAAACGCACTGAACTGCTGCTCTCGTATTCTGAGTTCTGAGAGCAGGGAAGTCAGACCCGTGGAGAAAGGCGTGGTGGCCCATGTATCTCGGAGGTAAGGGTCAGACTGTCGCGTACTTTTTATGCCAACACCCAACACGGATGGTAAAATCGCGCTAACTCACATCTTGTGATTGATGATTGTTTGACTTCAATGAAGTCCACCACGTGCTCCAAACAGGTAAGTACAAAGAGAGTGACTGGAGATCAGGATTAGTTTTAAGTGAATCCAGACGCGCAGACGTGAAAACATTGAGTTTAAATCAAAGGACTCTTATTAACACTGTCCAACGGTACGATCTTCTTTCTTTCTGGGCAAAATATGTTTGCCGGACTTTGACCATCTAATGACACAAAGTTCCCCACTAACCATTCCTGCCTTGCAGATTTGCATTTCTCTGGTGTTAAATGTCTCCACTGCAGAGTCATTAAATAAGCTGGTTTCAAATGTTTGCAGTAGACTCTTCCTTCTTGGCAGTAAAAATCACTTAAGGCAATGGTGATGCAATGCTCATTACCTATGCAATTACCGATAAATCCACAAACATCCTCTCTGCACAGCTCTTTTTGTAATTACCAGACACTGTCCACACATCACTTTTTAGTAACCAGCTTCTTGTCTCCCTTGATCAAATTGTTTTTAAGAGGTTTCCATAAAATATTACAATTTTTTTCAAGTGACCGAACGAGAATGTCCTTTTCTTATACACCTTGTCGATACGGATTACTGTGTCCACAGAAATGAAGCCTTTCACGTTGTCTACCCGACACCAACCAAGTTCTCCAAGACCTTACGCCAAGGGTTACTAGCAAAAGCCGACGCAGTGGCTATATGGCTAACGAATCCACTGCTGTTTTGTCAGAAGACGCTAACATAAGCCCTTTCACTTCCCTGACCGAAGGCGACGTCAGGTGATGATCACATATCGCTCCTACGCCCTAGTGACAGTCGTTCAGTCTGTGTAAATGACAGAAATTATTACCGTAAGTGTGTCTGTGTGGTTGTTAGTTCGACCATCGCATACGAAGATGTCCACCATTTGCCCGAGGGCAGGGATGGTGACTGTGATCAGGTTTAGTGAAAGTACAAGCGCCGCCATCTACCCCACTCTAAGCCCTCTCAACTGCATCAAATGGTGACAAGGCAAAGTCGAGAGGGCCAAGCAGGGGAAAAAGCGTAGGCCGCAGACAGAAACACTGCCTTTATTAGTATTTAGAGTCAGTGGACTTTGTGCGGGTACTACCACACTGTCTATCTACCCTTACTCACCTTTATTAGGTGGCTAGCCAGAATTTAGTCACCAAGGACTGGTACTGCTTATACCACTTCTGCTATTTCTATTACTACTTACTAAGGTGTAACTAGGTAATAGTGTTTGCTAGTACTTTTACTGACTGTTTTGTACGTCAGAAGTGACGCTGACTAAAGTCAGCCTTGCGCTCATTTCCTCTTAGTCTCTGCAAGAAGTGAAGTAGTACTGACGCCAGCATTTGACAGAAATGACGCTGACTAAGCCAAAGCTATAGCTCATATCCACTTGGTCTTAACAAGGAATGTGAATCTGGGTTTAACTATTTCGGATGAGTACATGATTGGGGTCCTGAGCAAAGCTGTGTTTGCTTTGGTTTCCGCATTCTCAATTCGGTCCATGGAGCTGTACGGACTAAGATGATGCCGATATAGTAACGTGCCTATGCTAGAAGTGCTACTTTTACTAATCATTCTTACTAAGGCCAGTACTTATTATAATATAAGTACTGCTTGTGTAGGCTTTTTAAGGAGTCGCATCCAGTATGCACTCCCAGTCTGTGTTTGATAATAATGATTAGTATTTGGATAATAATAGAGCATTTGTAGGGTATTGCACAAGTCCGACTGTGCCGATTTTTTGAGCATTGTGCCGTCTATAGACTATATTTAGGCCTAATACACTGATTATCTGTAGTAGTAGTACGACAATACAGTATCAGGTATATCTCATCCACGACAAAATATGAGGTTGATCTCTACTTTGCTTGCCTCAGCTTTGGATGTGATGGATGGTTCTTTAGGAAGTGTGTTTGGCGATACGTTGTTCGAAAAAAAAGAAGCTCGGAGAACCAACTACATCTGGCCACAACCTGCTGAACGTATTCGCCTCTGACGCTACAGTAGGGCTAAACAAAGACTTCGTTCGATAGAGTGTAAGCAGTGTTCTGTTGTGCACGCATTTGTGTACGTTTTCGTCAGCACAAGGACGTAAGTGTCACCGAGGTGACTAATTCGACGAAACCCGGCCACACATTCAAATAGGATGAGGCCGAAAGTCTCACAAGAGCTGACAGTAGAGTAAGCCGAGAGTTACTTGAGTCATGGTCCACGGCCCCCAATCCATCAACAAGTGCAACGATTTGCCCAATACATATTCGGTGCTGAGATTAAATTTGGTCGAAGCAAATCGCCATTTGGAGAAAAAACGTGCCACTACATCATGTTATGCCAACACTGCAAGGCCAGATGGTCATGGCTGACAGAGTGAATCAAAACACACTCAGAGCATGCATCGGATGTTTTCTGTTCGTTTAAATTTTACAGCGTAACCCTGTGAATTCACGAACTGTTTCTGCTAGAGTTATGTGAGTATGTCTCTGAAGATGAATGCACGATGGATTTCAAAACGTCAGGTAAATAAACAGATTTTCCCAGCGATTGAGTCGTTATCTACTTCCCAGTCACGTGAGATGTCATAGCAGACTGACTAAAGCGGGATGGACTAGGTGTCTTCTTTCACCTGTATTTTTACTACCCAATGAGCGTGCACCGTGACGTTTACTTCGACTAGCGACATACCCGCGTAATTTTTGTGTTTAATTTTGATTATTCCTCATTTACTATTGATATTTTTTTTAATCCTGTCAAAATATGGCGCTCAGAAGATAGTTTACTTCAACTTACCTGAGGTCCAACTTACCGCGCTGGAGTTAGTTTCCGTAAGTTCGCGGCGCGGAGCGCTGCGTACACCTCACATTTACATGCTTTACAAATAAAATGCCAAAAAATCTTGTCCGTTTCACAAAATGAGGAGTTACACTATCCCTGGCAGGAAGTAACATTGGATATTATCCATCATAAACTAGCCAATAGGCGTCCGCACAGCTACTTCTGACACCGGTAGAATAATGGAAATAGGGTCTCCCAACTTAAGATGTGAAGTGGCCCCAGGCGCGAGCGCCAGTGTGACTACGATCAGGTTAACTCAGGAGCTTTCCCTGCGCCTGCTGTTAAGCAAGCTTTCCGCGGCTATTGGCACGCCATATGGGGAAAAGCCACTAGGTTCACAATGTGACACAGCAGAAAGAAGGGTTTTGTCCATCGCACGACTATAACACATGTGAAAATGGTACGAGAGAGAGAAGAGAGAATACTTGCTTTATTTAAGATGAAAAATCCAAAATTTTCACCAAAAATGGCTCCATTTACGGAGAACAATCGATAGGTTAAGTAATAGGTCATGGTTAAATGACATGCAATAGTCACAATTAAAGTTTCACACGATATCCACATCCACTTTGGAGACAGGTAGGCTTTAAACTGCTCAATGTCCGCTTCTTCAAGCGTGAGGTAGCGTGCTAGAACTGGGATTACAGAGTGCTAATATGCTGATGTGCAGCAAGACATATGACGAAAGCCTCGACGCATTGGATGGGAAGACTTCGCAGTCATTACTTCACAGTGGAGAGGGTGAGCGACCTCATTAAGGATGCGATCAGCAAATTGTTTGATCGTTTTAAAGTGGCTCTGCATTATATTGTGAGTTAAAAAATCATAGGAAACACCGGAAGCTGAAGAGAGCATTCGAAAGATACGTTTAAAACTTACTAGACTATTTTTAACTAAGGTTGGAAAAATTACTGGAAAGCAGTAAAGAATGAGGGAAAAATACAGGCATCTATAAAACGCCAGATTAGAGCTTGCGGTGTGTGATATGAAAACAAGCGGCGGATATAATATAAAAGTTTACAGATTTTGATAAAAAGGCCTTCTATATGAAGAGGAAATGTAAGGTTGGATGCTAGAGTAACCCCAATATATCGGAAAGGGAATAATTCGTTGGGCAGAATGTCAATAGTTTCAGGACTGGAATAGGGTCAAAGTCGAAAAATTCACTGGAGTGACTTTCGCATGTTGAGTAGAAGGTCATTTGCTGATGACCATGTTGAGACCAGATCATTCTACGAATTGCCGGAACACACTGATGTGATGTGGTTACGCAGGGACATATATGGTTGCACATTCCTCTGTGAGAACATTATGCCTTTCCAGTAAACGTATTTCGGTGCGTGTGCGTAAGCAGTCAGTTATGTGGCTGATGGTTTACAGAATCAAATTATGTGTAAAAAGGCACTTTCGGGATTGTTTCCACCAAATCACTGAGCAATTACAATACAATTTATTCGATGTTTAAACACGCATGCTTTTCTGTGTTGGTTTCCGCAAAATAGACAACACAAAATGTTTTCTGTTTCATAAGGCGAGCAAATATGCCCTAAGCATGTTCAGAAAATGGACGCAGACAAATTTAATGTGTAGGTAAGTTCGCCTATCGCGTACGATGTTGTACACCGTCTGCCTAACGTTATTACTGACGCAGGGATGGTGACTTTCAGGTGCATTATTTTATAATCAAAATTGACTTGCGTATTAATTTCAGCATTTTTGCCTCTTTAAGTCACTCACTCACCCGAGTGCAATAAATGAGATAAAGCTGACTGTCTGCGTTTAAGTTCGAGGTGTAATAGAAATTGGATTTCTTGAAACCCTACATCGAGAGGATATCAATCGCGTGAGCATCGTGTCCGAAACAGCAGAGTTAAGGAGAGGCATACCATTTAGTACTCCTGATGACAGCGTTTTTTATGCAAAATTAGTACCTCATTCTCGGCGAAGTTCGAGGTCTCTGCGCTTATGTTCGCCATTGAAATAGGAAAGATTGTATGTTCTATTTTTAGTTGCAGTGAACAGACGATATGAGAACAGTGATTAGGTATGCATCATTGGTTGATCAAAGTTTGCAGATCGCTTACGGTAATAAAACTTCCCGGCCGTGCTTCAAGTTTGTTATAAAGTTCCACCATCAGATGAACAGCAGCTAGTATGATACGAAGATAAAATGAGAACTAGAAGACGACTTGATCTTTGGAACATTATGTTTTTTCGCCTGACGTTTCTAAATCCGTCGCGGATTCATCATCAAAGACATACTCACAAAGCAGTAGCAAAGATTGCGGTGACCTAAAGACTACAGTATTCAGGAAAGCTAAAACCACGATACATGTACTAAATTAAAAGAGCAACCACCAAATCATCCAGATACGCAGTTGTATAAGGACGCTCTGTTGGCGTGTTGAGACGCACTGCAGTGAACCAGAAGGTAAAGTTGCCGAGGTAAAATCCCTTCGATGGGTGTTCACAGAAAATGGCTATCCACGCAACTACATCAACCCATGCTTGCGCAAACAAGATGGCCTACAATGTCGCTCGGAACCCAACATTTGGCGAGCGATCCCATACGTCAAATACGTCTCGGAGACTGTCAGCCGCCTTCTCGCACCACTTGGAGTTGGAGTCACAAACAGGCCTGAAGCGAACATAAAGCGTCAGTCCATGATACCGAAGGGCCCACTGCCATGGCAAGAAACATCTGGAGTCGTCTACAGGATCTGGTGCAGTTGCCGGCAAAGCAATTATGTCGGAGAAACTGACAGATTTCTCAGGACACGAATTGCCGAACACGCGGCAGCAGTGCGGCGAAATGATATCAATCCTAAAGTTTCGGCTCATTCGAGGAGATCCCGCAACACATTTATATTTATTGAGGCCAAAATTATCGCGAGAGGCGACAATCGGATGAGCCGAGGATAACTTGAGTCATGGTTCACGAGCCCCTAATCCATAGACAAGTGCAACGATTTGGCCAATCCATATTCGGTGCTGAGACCAAATTTGCCCAAAGCAAATCGCTGCTGGGGGAATCGACATGCCACCAGATCATCTTATGGTAACACCGCAAGGCCAGATGGACATGGCTGACGCAGAAAATCAGCACACACTCAAGGCATTTATCGATTTTTTTCTGTACGTTTAAATTTTGCATCAAAACCCTGTGCACACGCAAACTGTTTGTGCTACTGTTGTGTAAGTTTGTCTCTGCAGATGAATCCGCGACGGATTACGAAACTTCAGTCGGAGATACATATTGTCCCAGCGACCAAGTCATCTTCTTCCTCTCAATTACTTCTTGGGACTCGCATGTTAGGTTTTATTAGCAGGAAGATGAATGTTGCTGGCGAATGCAATGGAAACTGGAACGGCTATCTCGGACCGATTCGCAAGTATACCTCATTCAGTTAAGCCCTTTTGCTAATTTACAGATGGAAGCCACCATCAGTCATCTCTTGTTTTAATATAAAGGTCTGGGAAAAAAGTAAGAAAATCCTTCTCTGTAGACGTTACAAATACCGCTGCCAAAAGCTTTTTCACTATTGAATTCAGCTATGCATATAACCTATTTTGGGCAGTTTGCAACGTCCAATCTCAATTTAGACATTTTTTCAGTTTGCCACGAACGCGCCCTAGGTAAGCCTAGGAATAAAAGCAGTCAAGTCCAAAGAATAGATTCATACATTTTTGTTTTCAATCGAATCATTATATGCTTAACACAACGGTCGAAATTGCGCCTTCTGTTCTTGAAATTATGCTGATGAAACCTGTTGCTAAAAATATAGCTGAAAACTTTCTCTGTGATAAATTCACCTCTGAATTTAGATCAAACATAGTCCTGAAAAGCAACGTATTTTCGGTGCATTCTTTTACCAACTGCCGTAGATAAAACATCTGTTTTAATTTGGCTACTGTTACCGACTAGGTTAGTAAGCTTTGACTATCAACCGCATTTTAGTACACCATCTTGGGCGACGCTATTTCTTAGCACAAATATCTGTTAATTTATGGGGATTGCATTTACATAGGAATATTCTCTGCGATCCCTGAGGCGAGTAAATTAACTGAAGAGTTCACTGTGTACCTAACCATTGAAATTTAAACCTTTCAGTTTGCCCACACTTTTAACTACAAACTTCTCAATCTTACAATGCAAATGTCACGTCTGACCAAACACTTTCTTTTAGTGAATGCAGGTGTTTCAACGATCTAGTCAAGGAAAAATTAAGTTCCATTTTCCTTGAGATTACTCTCTCGTCAGAGGAAAACAAGGATGCGCAAGCCTTGACTAAAATAACTTTTGGGATTGAGCGGGGAAAAAAGCGGATTTCCCTTCCAAGTCGAAAACATTTTGCCTACTAAAGTTTCAATAGATATGTGACACATCTGTCGGGCTTTCGAATTTGAGCTGCCGGTTTTTCCCTCTCCATTCACGTGGAAATTTAGTAGTGTATAACAGATTGTCTACTTCTTTTCTTTGTTTATCTGCATTTCTGGACATGAGGTCATCTCTGCTGTACACTCGTACCTTTTTGAATGCACAAAGGAAAAATATTCTATTGACGGAAATTCATGACGAACATTTATGTACTTTTACATTAATTTGCAGAACCTGCAGTGCATCAGCACCGAATGTTATCCAATGGAATGCAATACGATCACGTAAGTACTGATGCGGTTGGGAACAAGCTATGAAAAGTCAACTATTAGCATGAATGTCTCTTCCGAGTCTAATGTCCACTAACTGCAGGTGTATTTTCAATAAAAGTGTCGAATGGGATGCACTTATGTTGGAACAGGAACACAGTAAGTGCGGTGTAATCTGTCTTCAAGAGACCAGGCTCAATAGGGATATAGAGTCACAGCTCATCACACCTCCGGCTTATTGCTGTTTTCGTTCAGATAGAAAATTCAGATCAAACAGCAGAGGTGGTGGAGTAGCAGTTTTTTGTAAACCAGCAATGGTGCACAAACTGTAAGTCCTTTTTTTTCTTACTCCGAAAACCACATAGACGTTATTGCAGTAGTCTGTAGGCCTTAATTTTTACACAACTCAAAAGGCATCATTTATGTTAGTATTTATATACCCTCTTCCACCTGTCAAGCTGCCCTCACCCAGTTTTTCGATTTTCTTTCCCAAAAACTAGCTGCACTGTCTTGCGAGCACGTAATTAATTCATGTAGGGACTTCAATCGAGTAAATCTAAGTCACCTCATATTGTATGGATTTAGCGACTATTATTTTCAAAACACTAGATCACACCCCACTCTATCATATACTGAATAACTATCCAAAGCTATTTGTTGTAAAAACAGAGCTCCATTGGCAGGCTCAGATCATTCTGTACTATTCTGTCAACCAAAAATCTATTCTTAGACTAAAAAGGGCGGTTAGTAACGCCCGAGAGGAAATTACACATTCGTGACGCGTCCCCACATAATATTGCCTTGTTTCAGACTTGTATATCTGAATACATTCCCATCTTACTCGAAAACAGGAATGTTGTGTCATGTTTAAGTTATCTTACAACATTTCTCAACGATTTTTTTAAATATTCGTTGTCTTTTTGACATGGTCATGGTTAGACCAGACCGAATATCTTCTCCCCACTTAAAAACTTTGAGAAGAGACAAGGAACTGTTCTACAAACTAGGTTTACGAGAAAGATTGAAGGACGTTAATGCCCTTATAAAACGCGAGATCACAAGACTAAATGAACTTTTTGTTAGTCAGTTATTTTCTTTTTCTACATTTTCGTCTCCTCTCTCTTCATCCTAAATATGGTAGAGTCTTAAACGTCTCACTGGTCAGCGCAATACGCTGGCACATGTTGACGCTGACCTAGACAGCTTAAACTCAAACTTCATCCATACTCCCACCGACTCCTATCTCCCGACAAATGATATTTTCTTACCATCAAGTGATTTTTATCCAGTGTCTTTGGCAACAGTGATTAAGCACCTAAGCAAGGTTAAAGGTACAACAGCTGCCAGACCTGATGGCATCTCCCCATTTCTCCTTAAATCTTGCTCTTTTTAATTAGCTTTTGTCTTGGCACATCTTATTTATTTATCTTTCATAAAGTCGAAGATTCCTGATGATTGGCGCTTGGTCAAAATCACTCCTATCCCGAAAAACCCCACTTCAACGGGTCCCAAATCCTGTCGCCCAATTGCTTCTCTTTTGAACTCCTCAAACTAACAGAACGAGTTGCTTTGGACATCATTAAGCCATTTTCGTCCAATGTTGCTGATCCCTTGCAGTTTGCGTATAAGGCGAGGCTTAGTACGCTAGATGCAGTTGCTTTAGGAGTTCACTCTGCTCTTAGGGACTTGGATAAGGGATGCCGTGCATATGCATGTGCTTTTCTCGACTACTCCTCAGCCTTCAACACGATCCCACGCCATCTTCCTCTTAGTAAAACCTCTGCATGTGGCTCTCCGGGCTGGGCCATCTCCTGGCTTGGGGACTATTTTACTTTGCGCACCCAATTCGTTCAGAGCGGAAAGCGAAAATCCACTGTCCTTCTCAACAATTGTGGAGTTCTGCAGGGGTCTATATTATCCCCTCTACTTTTTTCCCGCCATACTGATGACGTACGATTTCCAAACGCATGTCTGTTTGTCAAATATGCTGACGATATGGTTGTCGGCCATCTTCTCAAAAACCAGACGCATCTCCAAACACTGAAGGATGGATTGGACCATGTCACACTGACAATGGCCTTTACTTAATGAGTGGAAGTCAGTCCAGTGCATCTTTCGGCTGCGACCCTCTACCAGTCCTGAAACCATTGACGTTCTTCCCAACAAGGTATCCTCCTTCTGATACCTTGGTGTAACACGTTCTTCCAACCTCTCATTTACTCTTCATATTGTAGACATTTTCATAAAAATCCGCAAACTTTGTGTATTGTGTCCGCCGCTTGCGTTCATATCGTACCCCGCAAGCCCTCATGTGGCGTTTTATAGATGCCTGTATCCTCCCTCTTATTCTTTATTGCTCTCCAGTTACTTTTCCAACGCTACTCAAGAAAGACGAACTAATTAATAAACGTATTCTCCGCATGCTTTCTTCAGCTGCCAATTATTCCTATATTTTTTTAGCTGACCTCATAATACAGCGACATTTCAAATCGGTCAAGAATTTCGTTGACCCTATTGTTTGTGAGGTCGCTCACCTTCTCCACTCTGAACTAATGGCTGCGAAGTCTTCTCGTACCATGCGCCGAAGCTTCCGTCATATAACCTGCCATACATCGGCCTACCAGTACTCAGTACTCCCAGTCTGAGCCCGATTCCTCACGTGTGAAGAAACGGAAATTGATAAGCTGAAGGCAGACCTGTCTTCATAACAGATGTGGTAACCGTGTCGACTTCTTAATTTGCGCATTTTTTTATCTTTGACCTTTTACTCTTGAGCTTTTTGGACCCCATAATTTATGTTTTGTTTACTCTCCGTGAATAAAACCACTTTTTTGCTGAATATTTTGATATTATCATCAAAATATAGTTCTGTATCTAACTATCATCTATCTACTGTACAGACGTTAAGACAAGTTTTCGTGGTGCGGATGAAGTCGTTAATTATGGCCTCTTAATTGAGCGACAAAATCTTCTGCAGGATTGGAAAATATGACTTGTTACAACGAATGGCATTATGGTTAAATTTTGGCTTTCCATTTTTAATGCAAGTTAGTACATTTCCTATATAAATGTCTTAAACTACAACTACCAAAAACAGCATCAACGCCACAAAAAAATATTTAATTTTCTAACTTTGGCGAATTCGAACTAGCATATGATTTCTGAAGTCTTCATGTTTAGACAGCCACAGCAAAAAAGAATACGCCAATAACACTTGAACAACGTGAATGTCAGAGACCTATGCCAATATTTATCGTCCGGTCGGTTGGTGGCTAGTTTTACTTCCTTAATATTTTGGTTGCTGCTCGATGAAAATAGAGGTTGTCAAGTCATCTCCAACAAACAATATATTGTGACGTTTCGCCCTGCTCACCAAACAAATAATTAATCCTATTGGGCAATTAAACTTGTCGCTGATTTAGTCAAAATTTTTTTTATCTAAACCAACTCCTCTGTTAACCGTCGATCATACACCCACTTCCGACGCCATTACAATTTGACAGAAGTAAGCAGTAGCTCCACAAAATTCCTCTGTCGACCTCCGCCTCAACTTGTCAAAAGTCGTTTCGCTTACGTGTCCCGTGAATGCAGCTGACGATAGAAATCACGGATTGGCCCAAGTTAACGCAGTCAAGGTCAGCGTATTCACTGATTTCTTGAGGAATATATATATACATTAAAGAACATGAAGCTGTTATTCATTTCCTTGGGAACCTCATATCTGAAACTTTTGTTATTCATACGCAGAAAGAAGATCAAAGTATCCTTCTAATATTACGTTGCATCGACTTTCACACTCATTCCTCGTCTGAACCAGGCTCAGTCCAGAATTCGAACAGAACCAAACATGTTTATGGAGCTATGGAATTACGGTATGCCTGTGTTAGGCCTACTGTGTCTCGCTTTGGTCGCCTTCCTTACCGGTGGACAGCCACAGAGCCAACCAACAGGATTCTACGCAAGTAGCAAAAGGAGAAGCATATCACTCCGCTCGTCGCAAGGGAAGTAGAAAAAACAAATATTTTCTACCATTCAACTTTCATTCATCCTTAATCTGTATATTCATCATGCATTTGTTTCGGTAGTTGAAGAACTACCAAACTTTTGTACACAATTTTTGTCGGATAAATGATATGTTAAATTATTACATAAAACGAACAGCGTGACTTTTTCATTGGTATGCGTGATATACGCGAATAAGTATACGGGGTTGTCTTAAACTGCTAATTCGGACGGATATGCCTTTGTTCGATACTTTGTAAACCCAACAGTTTATTATCCCTAGGCGTATTTTCAATCGCTTACAAATGTTTGCTGTCCTACGAAGTATATCTACAAGAACTACTTTGGGGTAGGGAATATTTCGAACATAACGTTCTGCCTGCTTTCATTGACGATAAGAGAACGTTGTGACAACTTATAGATGGAGCTAAGCTCAACATATATTTCAAATAAATGTTTGCCAGACATGCGAAAAGTATAAAATTTCCTGGACACTAAGAAAGTGAACCATTTTATTTTCTTTGAAAATACTTACCGCACTATAAGGGATGCAGCACAGATATCTTAGTACTTCGTAACTTGGGTGTTTTGAAGAATCATTAAGCACGTACTTAATCTGCACTAGTATTTTTGACCTGGGATGGTATTTTTGCTTCGTATGCAGGCATCTGCTTTCTCTGATGTCCAGAAGGTTCAACTGCATATCTTACGTGCTGAGGAAAGACGTGCATTGACGTCCGCTAACTGGACTTTATTATTGGCTTTTAAACCTACCATAAGTAAGTCTATAAATGGAAGTGAAAACCTCATAAAACGTTGCGAGATTGTGACTTATAGGAAAACTGTGTAAGTGAATGTGGGTTGGAAACCTCGTTGGCGTCTGCAGCATAGCAGGAAATTGAAAATGTGGCATTTTTCCTATTTTCCAGGCTTCAACAGCGACATTTAATAGTCTAAAAGGGATTCAGTCTTGCTGAATTACCGGAAGCTCTTAGAATATTGTTCTGACGCACGAACCTCTCCTTTACCGCGTTCAGAATATTGGATTTTTCAGTATATAAGCCTCCACATATGATATGCAACTGCATTAGCAGCAGGCAATTCATTAATTGCACAACAGGGTGCTGTAGCATGTGACAAGTTATTTGTTTTACCTCCAACCCTGCTCGTCTCCACTGTAGCTTAATTCGATGGGGTACGGCGTGGCGGAGTTAGTGGCTTCTCTGTTTCTTGCGACTGAGAAAGGGTCAGTTTTCAGAGTGCACAGTGGGTATTTTTATGCGACTAACAAAGCGGTTATGCGCAGCTTTGCAGAGATTCACGTTTGAGGTATTGTGCTTCTATGACAGTCAGAGGTCAGAGCTGTGTGAATTGGTTTCCAAACTGCCGTACTTAAAACCTGATCATGTGTTTAAGGTGCACAAAGGGTCGCTGCGCTAAGGCGCAGATTCTACCTATGCCCGACTCTCCCTTCGGTACTCGTGACTCTGTCATGCCACAGGGCAGGAGCCGGTGATGGATTGAGAGAATGCGGTGGAGGCAACGTAATTCAACAATGAAATAGTGCTAAGTTCATTATGAACTTTAAGAATACGCATTTAAAAATAACCAATAATTTTAAAATTTTCTGGACCTATAGTAGAGTTTGAAAAGATGTTTTTTGTCCCTTGGGTAGCGACGCAACCTGTGACTGACAATAGACAGGCAGTAACCTGCCAATTCCTGTTGTATTCCAGATACTATGGAAAATGTCCTTTGCTCTGAAGCACGTGCCTCTCCTTTACGACCTCAAAAAGAATTTGATGATTTAGTAGACAAACAATTTATGGTGGCATCCACACGTTGACGTTTCATTTTAACAGTGGCAGATAGCAGGATGTGGTAGCAAACCGCGGTTCATGAACTGAACATCGGGGTGCTCCGTCACGTGCAGGCAAATTAGCTTCATTACTAACCCCATTGCCTCTCTCACTTACGAAAATTGAATTTTCGCGCCGACTGTTTCACGCGCGAAGGAAAACAGGCAACATATCGCCGAAGTCGACGGTAGATTCATAACCTCTGACTGCGCTCATTCCTGCCGTGGCAAAATAACGTGAATTTGACGTACAGTAGTCGCCAAAAATCACGCAACATGCCGGTATATGTAAAAGATTGATACTCTTGCACTTATCGACATTGACTCAGGTTGTGGTACTGATTATCGTGCAGTCTATTTTGAATTCATTTCAGTCATCATGGGATGCGGGCTTTTTAACGAGCTTTGTTCTGACCACCAGCAAAACGTGTTTATCGTAAAAACTGACTGCTTGAGTAGTTTGACTTCTTATTTATTCTGACTGCCTTTATAGATTAATATATATTTCATGAAAAAATGCACAAAAAATTATTTATTCTACTCGTTTGATAGCAAATTAAGCCTTCGTTAAATTGTGAAATCAAAGAAAGGGTAAATTTCATTTAAAGAGGGAAAGGCAGACAAGATAGCAGAAAATAGTTTACTGTAACTGTTTCTGCTTGTGCATCAGCTATGTGTATCCGGCAGCTTGTTCTCGTCCGCAGCTCGATCTTGTAGGCAGCAGAGCACTTTCGTGTGGGTAGCTAAATCTCATCTCGGGCAACAGAGTGCACTTTCTGTTCGCAGCGGCGAATTTAAGAGTCAGCAGTTTTTGTTCGCTATTGGCCCCTCCGCGAGTTGCCCATGCAAGCGGGCATCGTGCTGTAATCTCAGTATGACAAAATCCGGCGGCCGTGACTCGCGGGTGCGTTAATCCTTGCGTCTTTACGTGGTGTCGACCTTTGAAGGTCCCGCGTGACCTGGTTCCTTGTGTGATGGCGCTATCGCGTGTTTTCTCTTTATGACCCTGACCCGGGGACAGCAACAGTGTTGACTCCTGTTCTGTTCCGTCCTAACAGTAACTATTACCAAAACTGCAGACGTGGGACAATATGCTATATGCATTAAAGTATAAACAGTCGCCATTCAGGATGCACGCCATTGCAAAATTCAGACATATAGGTATGGTGACAGATCTAGGCATAGGTTCTGGCAAGGCCGTCCACCTGCCCTCAATCCCACCTCTGGCATTATCGACCTAATCATAACGTTAGGAGATATAAGAGATAATGATGCAGGAGCAGGAAAATGCTGGTATTGCTTCACACTGATTCACTGTGTGCTGTAGCGCAGAAATGAGCATCGCCAGAATCGACAGTTGAACTGTTTTATCACAATGTTCTACTTATCAAGAGTAATCCTGGATAATTTCGATCAAGTTTGCAAATTTAATGAAGATAAAAATGCTTGCCGACTGATGATGAAATATGTATATGTCTGGTTATCTAAATACACATAGACGTCATCGTTCAAATAAACACAGGTGAAGGCCAGCCTAAGGGTCACTAATTTCAAGTCCGTTTGAGTGACACAAGCAAGTAACGAGGCAGTTATTATCAAAACAGGCTGTGTTACTGAGTGATTCGTGCTTTTTCTTCTATTTCTAGTTTGAGTAGAGATACAATGTTATGCGTGAGTTTTGCCAGTTTCAATCGCTGTCTCCCTTTGTGCAAAGATGTATGGGGTATGTGTTTCGCACAACGTTCCATAATGTTATTTCTTGTGTTTGCGAATATCAGGCCTTCAATATTGATTTCGAGACTTCGCAGAGAAAATGCTTGAATTTGGAGTACATCCCCTGACACGATTTTTCAGGCCCCATTTGACAGTTCGTATGCGAGCCCTTATATATTGTCTTTATTTAAATTACAATAACTAATACTTTTTCATTTGGATGAATAATACTCAAACAAGGGAACTTGTCAGCGATAATCACTCATCGTAATATCGAAAGAATTATGTTGACCCTTTTAGAAAACTGTAAAATTTGGTCGTTATTCTGACATTTGGTGCCTTATACGCAGACAAAAAATTAGAATAATATGACTAATGGTGTTTTTGATAACGGTTAGTTGGACACGGGCATTTCTAATAGCTTTATAAGGTGATCCAGGATATGTTTTATCTTATTTCTATACGAATAATAGTCAGAGTCGACCAAGCAGTCAAATGGCACAATGGACGAAGATTCCAGGATTGATATGATCTACAATGAGTTCAAGATGATGCTTGACAGTGTTACACAAAAATGTCCAAAATTGGAATAAGAGGTAACCCGGCGGTCGAGAACTGTGTGCATCGTTGCCTTGATAGCAATCTCTACCCCATGTTCTCTCTCAGTGGTGTTCCCCGAGTCTCAATCTTAGGAGCTTTGCTCTTCTCTGACTGTGTCTGTGTCGATGATCGGACTTGCGCGGCCATCATGTTTCATGAAGATGTAAAACTCTGCAAAGCCATCAGGTCTGACGCCGATAGGCAAGTGTATAGGTATTAAGGCTAAGACGGCTAACCCTAACAGCTACGATCTTCCAGGCCGGTTCCTTAGGAGAAAAGAGAAGACGATGGGAATCCAGAGTGTTAGCAACATTGTTTCGTGTACGCAAGAGTAAGGAAAAAGTTTCCAATAGGTCTAGCAGGCTGTCCGACCATGAGACCCGTGTGAGAGGGCACCGACGTAGCGACCGCCTCGCGTGTGGGCCAAATCCCAAGTGTACAGTAGACGCCGTTGATCTTGCAATATTTTGACATATGAGAAATACTAATACTCTTTCGCTAATCGGAATTGCCTCCAGTTGTGATATTGAGTGTTGTGTAGTCTATTCTGAAGTCATTTCAGTCAGGATCGGATGCCGGCTTTTTAAACATATTCGTTTCGACTCCTTGCAAAACGTATCTTTTGTAAAAACTGACTACTTAAGTAGTAGGCATTTTTATCACTGATGTTGACTGCCTTTATAAATTAAAATATATTTTATAGAAAACATGGACAAAACATTATTTCCTGTACATTTTTGATAGCAAATTATGCCTTCTTTAAATTTGATACATCAAGGAAGGGTAGCTTTCGATTTTAAAAAAGTTGCCCAATTGCCGAATAATTTTCTAACCTAGTGACTGCTTTACTCGAATTCAAGGTAAAGAATCTGCGCACTGTGTTCTTATTTTTTAAGGAAAAGTAAGTTTTCGCCTACAGTCTGAAGAATAGGTCACATAGTGTCAGAAAATATTGAAATAGATGTTGAACATATTTCATGCAGTTGAGGTAGCGTTAATAAACTGACAGATACGACGTTTAATGAATAAACGCCTCATTGTTGTAGAAAAGCTCATAATCAGCAACTTTTTCAAACCCAAAAGCTTCCTTTCCTTCAAGTATAACATGTACAGAAGGCGTAATTTGCTATCAAACATGTACAAAATAATTTTTATCGATGTTTTTCATAAAATATATTTAAATTTATAAAGGCAGTCAATATCAATGATAAAAAGGCATACTACTTAAGTTTTCCGTTTTTACAATCAAAACGTTATGCTAGGAGTCGAAACGAATCTCTTTAAAAAGCCGGCATTCTATCCTGACTAAAATGACTTCAGAATAGACTACACAATACTCAATATCACGACTGGAATCAATTCCGATTAGCGAAAGAGTATTAGTCTTTCGCATATGTCGAAATATTACATGATCAACGGCGTCTACTGTAGTCTACCGGCAGTGATTCTGGGTAGCCGCCCAAAGCTTTATCTCAGCAATCTGATGGTGATTGGTTAGACTGCGGGAGCAGAGTGCAGTGTTTGCTCAGGCGAGAAGGGTGTGTAAGAAAGTCACTCAGGCCATTGAGTGGGAGACGGATCGGTGGCTGACCGTTAGTGCCTAACCATAGGCAGCTGTGGACGCGCACGCAAAAGGTGCCATGCATCAGGTTTTGGGTTCCAAGTGGCTGCTAGGGCCACTGCAAGCATTTTAAGATGGTTTCAGTCTAATCAAAAGCCGGTCTGCCCGTTGGCCTTTTAATATCAATAATGGTGGGTGGTTTTAAGTTTCCATACGAGAAGGACTAGTGAGTATGGGCATACGTTCAACAACTTATCGATGGACACCAACTTTCCAATGTTGAGGAACGGGAGGACCCCGGTCTTTTTATAACCTCTGCCCTTAAACCATTCTCACAGTGTCTAAAGGCAGCTAAACGAGCGACACTGGTATTAATTATGCTAAGAGGAAGATCGGTTCACTGCGGCAAGGACCTGTTGTTCGGTTTCACTTGAAGTATTTCGTCCAGGCCCGGCGTCCCTGGTTTAAAAGAATTATCTACTGCTTTAAAAAATGCAGGCGAGGGTTAAGAAGGTGGCCAAGCATCGTGGTCATCTGTTTTATGAAGCCAGTGTGGCTAAACTAGAGTTATTTACAAGCAATGACACGTTGACCCCATTCAAGCCTACCTAATTGTTAGAGACTGTGAGTGCGCCCTGGACTTTAATGAGTTCTTCCGATGGGTTCGGACGGATCATTTGCGGGATCCTCTCTATAAATTGCTAGGAAAGTTGGCGCATATAGACCTTCGCCTGAACACTTTCTAGCGAAGGTTCGCTGGAAAGTAGAACGGACTTGCTGAGGAGGTGGTGGTGGGCCTATCAGAAATTGCTGCAACATTTAGCTGCAAACTCATGAAACTGTTCTGCATATAATGCACGTTGCATAAAAGCAATATGTTTTGTTATGTGGTAATAAATAACATAAGGATCTTATTAGAGAACCTGCGATTTCACCCAAATCTTGCTTTTCTTTTGTCCATACACAGGATTGGAAATACACGGTGGTTTCAGTAAAACATTAACCCTTCTGAACTGCAATATCACCCAAAAATTCAAACTATCAAGACCGAATACATGTTATAGTATTCAAATGAAGGGCGCCCACGAAAAAACATGAGTTCGAATACCTACTGTATACTGTAAAAAGAGGTCTTTTTCGTCTGAAACGGGTATCCTGTACAAAAATTAAACTTAATTTGTATTTCATAACAATTAGTTGGCCAATGTTACCGTTGGTAGCTTCCATGTTTCAGTTAAATTCACGTTATGGGAGGGGAGTGTAGTTTTGCACAAATTTCAGTCACCATTTCTTCACATGTATGTTGTCATATCAACATTTATAAATGCATTACAGTAGACGCCGTTGATCATGCAATATTTTGACATATGCGAAAGACTAATACTTACTCGCTTATTGGAATTGACTCCAGTTGTGATACTGATTATCATGTAATGTACTCTGAAGTCATTACAGTCAGTATAGGAAGCCAGCTTTTTAACGAGCTTCGTTTTGATTCCTAGCATAACGTATCTATTTTAAAAACTGACTACTTAAGCAGTATGCTTTTTATCATTGATTTTGACTGCCTTTATAAATTCAAATATATTTTATGGAAGACATGCACGAGAACATTATTTTTTGTACTTTTTTGACAGAAAATTACGCGTCCTTTAAATTTTATATTCAAAGAAAGTGTAGCTTACGGTTTTAAAAAAGTTGCCTTATTCCCGAACAATTTTCGTAACGAGTGAATGCTACACTCGAATTCAAGGTTCAAAAACTGCGCACTGTGTGCATCCTGTTTAAGGAAATTAACAGTTTCCCTTACAGTTGAGGGAAGACGTCACCTAGTAGTCATCAAATACTCAAATAGATTTAGAATATATTTCACATAGTAAAGGCAGCACTTCTACATTGACGGATACGATTTATTATGGATGAAGACGTAACAATCGTAAAAAAGCTCATTATTAGCAACTAATTTAAAACCGAAAGCTACATTTTCTTTGAATATTATATTTAAAGGATGCATATATTTCTATCAAAAAAGTGCAGCAAATAATTTTTTCGTGCATGTCTTCAATAAAATATATCTGAATTTATAAAGGCAGTCAAAATCAAGGCTAAAAAGGCATGCTGCTTAAGTAGTCAGTTTTTACAATAAATGCGTTATGCTAGGAGTCAAAACGAAACTCGTTGAAAAGCCGGCTTCCTATTCTGACTGAAAAAAAAATTAGAGTATAGTACATGATAATCAGTATCACAATTGGAGTCAATTCCGATTAGCGAGTAAGTTTTATTCTTTTGCATATGTCAAAATATTGCATGATCAACGGCGTGTACTGTATAGTAAAAACAGTTATTTTCGCAAATGATTTTTCTGTGGTGCCTATCCAATTTTTTTTTCGGCAGCAAGGTATCCAGGACGACCAATGTTCTTCAGATCGGACTCGTGGTGTCACTGCCTCCACTCATTCAGTCAGGTACTGCAGTGCTGTTGTCTTAGGCAATCAACTGTATTTTACGTTGATTGCGTCCACAGCCAACTAGACAACAGAAAAAACGTCGTCGCGGGTACGATGCAATAATAATAATGTACACGCCTGGATTTTTATGTGTTTGCAGATGGCCTGTCGTTAGACCAGCTGGCTGGAAAGATTCCTAATGCCCAGGCAATGAAGGGTAGAGGTTAGAAATTCTGTGAAACTGAAAACTGTAGCACGTTAGATTGATGCCCTAGGAACCCTGATTAAATGTTGGGTAGGAGTAAAAAAACAGACACTCATGCACCACGATTGCAGGAGTGCAGGTGACGGATGAGAACACCTAAGAATTACTAGGGGTTAGGTACTGAGGAGGATTGTTTTGAGGATTTATTCTTTTACGGTGGTCACAGAGCGATAGGTGCGCTCACGGAATTTTACACTGCTTTTAAGGGTCTACATGAAAAATTATGATATAAGTTCGAAGCACCAGAACTCGAGCGGCATCCACGTGCGCATGGCGCAGACACATTATGCAAAACGTCGACGAAGGTCTTACCCATGCAACCAACTTCTTATTTATCGGCATTTGCCAACGGTTGAAACCGTTATAACCTGCATATTTTCAACGAGACGAGATGCAGCACGCAGGCATCTGCGGTCTACACGTACATCACATAATCTGAGGTGTGGATTGCAAAAAACAACGCTAGCAGCCTGATTCATCGGCGTTTGCTCCCTCGCCCGTGGCTGCGCTGTTCGTAGGTGTCGCACAGGTTTGTGTGTTTTGAGCGTGATGACGTCACTCAGCTGTTGCCATGGGAGGATTTCCGTGTTTTATGCACAATGAAAAAGAATACTTGCTAAGTCACCACTGTACCTGCTGGTCCCTCTTCTGTACGACTGTGGCTGTATTTTTTTTTCAAAAATTCCATCATAATAAAATGAGGTGTGGAGCAAAGCGCAATCGCCTGTAAGCCAATCAGATTGCTGCAGTACATGAGGAGTGACGAGACAAAGTCTGCAAGGGGACGACATCCATGTGTAGCCAGTTCGTTGCTCTTGTGGGAAAGCGCAAAACAAAACAATGGTGTCTTAGTTACAAAAGCACTGAATAGGGCCACCTTTATACAGATTGTAAATGCCTACCTCTAGAAATTTGGGATTTTATTTGGATATATATAACAATGATGCGGGAAAAAACGTTTAATACACAGTTTGGCATTGCGATTTAGGGTGTAGTTAGCGTCTATTGAGAGGGCGCAAAACCTGGGTTTACCCGCTTTAAATAATATTCAGTATATTTTACATATAGGTATTAGTGAATACTTAACTCGAGAAAGCCATGGTTGTCCACTTAATTAAGTAAAAATATCGGTTGCCAAGCCTATCTTAAATTTTCGAAAACTCCCATGCAAAATTCAGAAGATGAATCGGCGAACATATGTTTGCTTTCGATTAATTCTCGGCAAGCCTTTAAGTTTATATAGGGAGAATACTTGCTTCATTTATCATGGAAAATCCTTAATTTTCAGCAAAAATGGCTGCATTCAGGGAGAGCAAAGGATGGGTTAAGTATTGGGTTATTGTAAGAGGTTAAAGGTAATAAAATACTCCAAATTAAACGTTAACACGATATTCACATGTACTATGGAGACA
The DNA here is from genome assembly GCA_036362985.1 of Ligula intestinalis. Taxonomy (NCBI): domain Eukaryota; kingdom Metazoa; phylum Platyhelminthes; class Cestoda; order Diphyllobothriidea; family Diphyllobothriidae; genus Ligula; species Ligula intestinalis. The sequence continues at coordinate 47,636,158 of JAYGXS010000005.1, forward strand.
GATCAGCTTTCGACTCCTCAATTTCCGATTCGTCACACATGAGTTAGCGTGATAGGATTGGGAGTACATAGCGCTGATATGCTGATGTGCGCAAGACATATGACGGAAGACTCGACACATTAGATGGAAAGACGTCGCAGCCATTAGTTTAGAGTGGAGAGGGTGAGCGACCTCATTAAGGATGCGATCTGCAAGTTTCTTGACCGTTTTAAAGTGGCGCTGTATTATAATGTCAGCTAAAATACATACAAAAAATGGCAACTGTTATGTGGTATTTAACTGAATAAATAATGCGGGTTGGTAGAAACAATTATGCGGTTGTCAGTGGGGGAAGTTAAGCGGAGGTAATCGGGGTCAAAAATCAGGTCAATGCTAGAGGAGACTTGTAGCCCGGGGGGACGATAAGCTGCGGGCTGTAATCGTAACTGCGGCACCGCTACGAATTTCTTTGGTTTGCCCAGGATCGGTCGGCGTAGTTCAAAAGAGTACGAGAACACATTCCAGCATGGGTATGGAAGGTTCAAATAAAGCATATAAACACACTCATTCTAGCGCACCTGCTAGACTCAGACTATCGCCTGTGTTTTAGAGGGGCTTTCCGAATGATCTTCAAGGTGCCCTCCAGCCTGCATTTATTAGGAGGCCAAAAGTTAAATTCAGTTAATCTGCCATGCATAGAACTTCGTGTGTTTTGGGAAGATGAACCAAAAATGCCGAAAGAATTTTCTGTTAGAAATTACGCTTATCGCATTCTCTGCCGACTGCCGGAACTAAGGAGCTTCATAATAAGGATTTTATGATGCACGGTATGATTCTTGATGATAAGTCTGGTTTCTGTATCTCTTGAAACCAGCATGGGCATTAACTTAGAGGTTTGGTTTTAGCAAGGTATTAACTTACTTGCCTATCATTTCCGGAGAATAAATTCTGCTTCCGTTTTTAAGTAACGGTAATTGGTTTCTTTGTATTCGATTGAAACAAGATGTCTGATTAATTTAGTGTTCACATGTATCTTGCTAGCGTAGTAGGATAGGTTTAAAGCATAGGAAATAGAGCAAGCTCCGGTGAGCACCTTAGCCATTTACAAAATTGTCCTTGCACGACGATGGCAGCTGTGGTGTGGAAGCAGTCTATTTTTAAAGAAACAGGCCAACTCTCTGAGGTGGGACACAGTAGACTGCCTAAATAACGACATCCTAGGATCGAAATTTCAGGGGAATATAAACCACCTCTTTAACGTTGTTGTTGAATTGACTTGACGCGCAGATAAATGTATTCCAGGGTAGATTTTACTTAAAGACTGTTAGTCCAGGGATCAGCAGGCCAGAACTGGACAAAATCTGATTTTTTTCATTGCCATGAAAGTAACTACCCTAAGGATATATTACGAATCAAAACTTTGAACTTGCGCACACTGTACTTTAAAAGGCCAATACTTTAACAAGAATATTAAAAGGTCTATCCATGCTTTGTTTTTTCTTATTATTATGCAGTTTTATTGGATTTTATTCCTGACCTTCGTTAAGCAGCTTTATATCTAACTTCAGTTCACTGATTTAGACCATAACCATTCGTTTAAATGTGGAAGTCGAACCCACACAGCAGGGAAGGCCTTCGCGTGGCCAACGCTCTAACATTGAGTTACTGGGCTAAACATGTGCCGTAAAATAGATCACGATTGGGTCGATGTGTTTGCCTAGCTTTACCGCACGCATGAAAGCCACCTATAAATCATATTTAATAAATCAGTTTATGCTTTCTTTTTAAGAAAAGTTCTCTCATTAATGTTGGAAGATCTTGGGGAACACAACATAGGCTGATTTTTTACTACTAATCTCAGGTTACCTACTATTTATCAAAAAACCAACAGGTGTCACTGATAAATATCAAAGATTTACGAGGGCCTTACCCTATTGGCAGCAGTAGCCCATCTGCAAAGGATATAACTGTCTTCTGGGAACTAGGAGATAAAGGTCAGGAAGGGCAGCAAGACAGTTTTACCCCCCAAAGGTGCTTGGTAGCAACCGGTTGTCTAGGCTTCTTGCTTTTCAGAGGGAGCTTTATGTAAACCGTAAGGATGGGTTACTAGCGTGTTGCTGCATTTAAATCAGTTACTTGGAAGTGTTTTCGAGCATTTAAATGTTCCTGTTAAGCCTGACAACAATTAGCGACTCTTCCACCGGACTCAAGCATACGAATCTTTGAAGCATCCTGGCCAGTATGAAACATTAGCCGATGGCTACTGCAAAAGTTATTGAATCCAATAAATTTTATATTTAATAGGTGCTTTTTGAAATGCCCGAACCGGGAGGATATAGAATTGTTAAGCCCTCGTATTATAGGTGGGTCTGAACTAAATTCACTGGTAGGTTGCCCTAAAGGTTAGGTTTAAGGTGAAGGTTAAATTTTGGGTATGGCTGTCAGCTTGAGTCAAGGTTATGGTTGATGTTAAGACTAAGGGTGAATTTTGTACTTCCAGCTGATTTTTTTTAAATTTTGGCTAAAGATAAATTTTACGAGATAGAGATATCATCTGGAACAGTTTCGTACTTACTGGGAGCACATGGTAATAAGGACCCTCGCTGAAATGTGGAAAAAAGACAGCTAGCATACGAGAGTGTCCATTGTCCTGTGCAAAGATAAATAGTTCTAGTGTTAAATATTGCTCAAAACTACGAATACCTATGCACGAGTTATACAAATAGAATTCAGAGTGGAAATGCCAATTTTTCAGAATATGAAACTATTCTTATTCCTGCTCCTTTGGGGAAAAGAAAATGTAGTTAAAATTAATATTGTTTTCCAAATTATAAAACTAGTTAGGAATTAAGAATTTAAGAGGTAAGCGTCGAAGGAATATATTAATTTATTTCATAAATAAGTTATAAAAATGTCCTTTGCTCTACGAGCGATGTTATAGGACATAACAATGAAAATTAATTTCTTCAGAATGTATCTAATTATTGCCTCTAATGGATCCACTAGCAAGTCTTACATATTTCGTACCTTAATTCAGTACCACTCAATGGGATCTGTTGTGTTTCCTGCGGTGAGTTATGTGTGGTTAAGTTTGTAGTGGTTCAAATGTATCTGGATGACTGCGCGTTGGAGTGTCTACGTATTAGGCAAAATTGTGCTCTGTAGAATACGTGTGCTAATTTGTCGGAGAGCGATGACTGTGAAATGCTTATAACAATGGGTGCCCTTATAATGTTTTTTACCTACTTTAAGTAAGTGATTTTGTCGACGAAGCCCCACACAATTGTACCTTTCCATGCATTTGTATTATCAAAATATTAAATAATTACTGAGCGCATGTTATGGTGAGACTTTAGTTGACTTTTAATTGATTTCGAAGTAGGTTTAACAACTACTCTGATCGTAAACTTTGCCAGTTTTGTGCACGACTTGGCAGGAAAATCAAACATAACCTAGGGAGACATTTGTAGATCCCACAGTCTCAAGGTGTGCCATGTACTTTGCTCTGCATAATTTAATAAAAGTTTCACTATGTGAAAACCACATGACAGAGCATAAGTTACGCTTCGTAGCCTCTTCAATTTTCACATTAGTTCAGAGAGCACCCACTCATGGTCGCCTAGCTTTGTACACTGACGTCACACCAAACTTCACCAATAGAAATGCACAGGACTAGACCATAAGGCTGTGTTTTGTACTAGCGCATTTGCAGTTTGCGTTCAACTTAATCGTATATTTTTAATCACAGCGTTTAAGCGATGTTTTTTTTCAAATTAAGTATCCCGTCTTCGAACATTTAAATTCTCAGGTCAGTACATGTTGGTTTTTTCAGAAAGGCTAGATGTATTCATCTCGATGGAATGCACTAAGAATCCCGTTTCCCGTCCAGTGAGTTATTTGTGGAGCAGTTTATTTCCGGCTTTCTTAGGTTTGGTGTGACCATCTTCTACTGTTCTTTCTGAATATAATCACGCACGATTTCATTAGCCACACGATCGTATAGATGCGTCTTGGTTAATTTGGCATCTAAATTTGAGGTTTCAAACATCCTTCGTTTGATGCCAGGAGTGCTTAGGTTTAGACTGGGATAATGATTTGTAAGTCGGGGTCTAAGCTACGCGTTGCAGAGTTGTGCACACATATACATTGAAATTGATCCGACAAAGCACAGGGAGACCAGAATGGCCATTTCCAGTTTGTAGGCCGTCACCAGCCAGTCATACCCAATCTCAAGGGTAGGAACCCCCGAGATTTAACCCGGGACCTTTGGCCATTCAGTTCGAAAAAATTAGAAATTGTTTACCTGTATCAGCTTTCATATAGACTTTGTTCGTTGGATGAACTGAAAAAATAAATACATTCTTTAAGATCTCAAGTACAAAATTCACAAAGAAGGAAAAAGCGCAATCACTGGAATGATAGTTGTAATGATCTGACCTCTCGGACGCGTACAACATCTGCAGCAGAAAGTTGACAGTTTCTGTGGTAAAACCAAGAGAAAGGGGGTGGTTAGAGTTCGCAATATGGCTATGTGCCCATCTTGTCTAGGCGCCACAAAGTCGTGCATCCTTGTTTGGTTACTTGGCCGTGTGAACGTAGTGCGCGATAAAACGAGGCAACTTATGTCGGAAACCTGGGCCCCTATCAGTTCCATCTTCTTGCTTGTTCGTGCCATCATCCGCGTGTTTGCGATGTTGACTTCTTGGGATTTGTCCTGGGTGTGAGCAGCGACTGGAGACAATATGTAGGCCCTTTGGACCGCCTGAACTGCCTGAATAGTAAGAAGCCATGCCGTCTGCTGGACGGACGAGTTTGAGAAGCCCAGCACCTTTGAGCACAGCTAGAAAGGAATAGATACTGAAGCAGCTTTATCAGCCGCCACCGCATCCATCCGCATCCAAAGGGCACAAACGGGGGAAGGCCACCTATATTCCGGCATCGCCTGTCATACATAAAAATAGCGTTGGAAGTAACGAAGCGTATCGTCACACTTTTTGATATGGATATCGCCATCGTCCAGAAGCTAACGTGTGTGCAACAATTTTACAATTTCGTATAAATCGAAAGGCAGGCATCCCAAGAAATGTAATTTCATGGAAAGGCATTCTTTGGGAAATAGGTAGTTTATTGCGTAAATTTTCGACACTGGTTCCCCAGTTCGTCATCAGACTTGAGAGAAATGTGCAAACAACAGTTAGCATTTCAAAGTGCTGATACTGATACTGATACTGATACTGATACTGTTATATAGTCATCAGATGACTATATAACAGTATCAGCACTTTGAAATGCTAACTGTTGTTTGCACATTTCTCTCAAGTCTGATGACGAACTGGGGAACCAGTGTCGAAAATTTACGCAATAAACTACCTATTTCCCAAAGAATGCCTTTCCATGAAATTTTACAATTAGATATAGGTAAGGAATCAAGTCCCACGCCGTGACTGCCTTCACCGCTGTTAGGGCTACTCCGGGAGATGAAATGGCTCGTGAATATTTGAACACCAACAATTGGTTCGAAGTGTTGAAATGTTAGCCAAAAAACAAGATATCACTGTCTTACTACGCTTTTTGCGGGTTTCTAAGGAAGAACATGACATAAAATGAGGGCAAAAGTACGAGTCTTTTTGTACACCTAGTGCAGCGTGCGTAAGGCAAGCAAAGCCTACGAAACTTGACCGCTCACATCAGCGCCTCAAGTGAAGAGTGACTTTATTTGCTTTGTGGCTCATCCAGCTGACGTGTTACTGTCTTCAGCCTGGTCGCAGCTGCATGTCAGAACGTGCACTGTGTTTGAGGGGACCGATCGTACGGCGTGGAAACGCCTCGTCAGGGGTGCGAGTGCCCCTGTCGGTTAGGTTGGGGCCTAACATGAAGAGGCTACGTATTTGAACATAAAATGACTTGATCGCTGGGACGATACTTTTATTCACCTGACGTTACAAGATCCGTGGTGAATTTCTCATCAGAGACATAATCAGAGAGCAGTAGAAGATACGGGTAGCGTATGCACAGGAGTTTGCAGCATTTACAGAATACAGTAATTACTACCAACGTACAAAGACAAGTAACAAAAATTACCATCTTGCGTGTTGATAGTTTGTTGAACGGCATGCAGGCACTTTCATCACACGTGGTGGACTCCAGCGTGATGTTTCTCGGCCATCTGGCATTTCGGTATTGACGTTGGATGATGCGGTGGCCTGTGCGTTCCCGAAGTGGCGATGGTCAAAGTAAGTGTCTCGGTTTGTATCCCGAACATTATTCACCATCTTCGCTCAGTCTGCAAATTACAAATCTTACGTGTCAGAGGTGTAGTGCTTGTTCCAGTGATCAGGCATTTAGTTGCCTAGCGACAAGACTCGCATATTCGCTTTCATTCGTACTGATTAAAGTTTCATCGACTTAACCAGTTAATGCCTTTAGTAGATAATTTGATGGATGTAAGCCCATAAAAATGCATGAAATTTGTTCATGCGTTCCTCCGCCAAAGGTAAATACATGTAAAGGCATTTCGGAGATACTTAAGCAGGCGCTCACCCTTAAGGAATTTGTCCTTACTGCCTTAGCGTTCAGCCAGAAGTTTACTCTCGAGGGGAGGTCAAGAGGGAAACCACATCAAATGATAATTGCACGATACATGCTTGCGCTTTTTTTGTTAATCTTTTTGCTGATTTTGCATCGAATCTATATAAATATATGCATTGCGAAGCGGCAGATGGAATCCATGTTCGCGATTTTTAGTGCACAACGTTTATAATATCGAATTCAGGTTCGAAGAAATTAGAGAAAGTTTAATACATCCTACCGAACACACCTTACAAAGTTGCACCTATGAGCAGAAGTACAATGGTACCTTCACGTGATATGTGATTTGATTTCATTAAATAACGGATTTATGAGACACTTCGTGCTCTAGATATGATAACGAAAATGATTTACTGAACACGCAACACAGCGAAGCATCGGATTGAACTCTGCGCGATAAAATGACGCATATCATTCGTGGGTGGCTGTGCGAATTACTCAGCGATGGAAAATAAAAGCGTGCATGTAAAATGTACTTTGGTTTTCACTTTCTTCTTCTGGGAATTATGAAACACTTTCAAATAAAACAACCCACCGATAGTATGCGGACCCGTACCTTAGACCAAGGCGAGGAGCGATCGAGGATCAACCTAGTGAGAAAGACCAACTGCTACAGCTGGAACCTTAATTTTATTCGCCTGATTGATCGGGTTATCGATGGTCCTCTTCCTTGGAGCCCACTTCAGATAAGGATGCTCGACGCACACGATGCCCGGGTTTTATATATAGCAATTAAAATACTACTATGTAACTCTTACGATACGCGCTTTTTGGGTTCTCTGTCATGGTAGCTCTTAGTGCAGTTATTGAGAGCCTGCTCGCTTTCGAGTCGTTAATTTGCACATGTTCATCAGCGGCGTTGGGTATTGGCGTGATTTATAGTTAAAATTTTTGCCGGAAGATATAGTCACTGGAGTCACCCAACGGCTGGCCGTAAGGCCACTTTTTCTGTCTGGGACAAAACTAAGGACTCGGAAATCATGATGAAAGCAACTTCCTCCTTGCCTGAATGTCACCTTACCCAATCGTTGCGGCCTCGTCAGATGAGTTAGGACAGAGGACCTGACGCGGGTTTGTTATAACGGAGGCTCAGGCCAAAATATTTGCCGTCTATTTACGCCGCATGTGAGCCCTCAAAGAGAGAACACAACAGGAATTGTGCAGAAGCGAAAGCCTTTGAGTGTTCGATGTATAACAAATTAAGGGAAACAAATGTTTGTCTACGATGTCCCTTGAGCCAATTAGATTCTCTCTTGAGGTAGCATCGAGTCCCATTGGCTAGTGGGTCAGTGAGTGAATGTAGCTAGAAATTCAAATATTTGATTAATTTTCTAGCTCGAAGTGTTGGCTCGCGCATAGGCCGATCGATAGCGTATTGTGGACGCGGCTATGATTTGCAAACATCTGCTTGCGAAGGCAGACTAATCGTAAGATTTGAGTTGCGGGTTCATTTTTGACGGAACCGTTCGCATTCGTTTCCGGTTTGGTCGCGCAGAGGCTGAACTTCCGGGCCTTTTTAGAACCGGGGTCTCTCGTGGAGAGGTCTGGAAAGTCGGGATCTTGAGAGTTGGCGGCCAAACCACACAACTATTGATTTTCTAAAAGTTCAAATTTTATTTGTTTTGTACACAGGCCTGAGCTAGCCACCCCATTAGTTGCTGTTTACCCATTTCTGACGATGAACTCCTGCAGGAACCAGAAAGCTCCGACCAATAAAATCATGATTCCGGTGTTCGTTAAAATTTCTTCTTGGAATATTGTATTTCGTGCAGAATAGGCTGGAGGAAATGGACAGGCTGACGAGTGCACAACCGGCGTCCGAAGTGTGAGAACCCGGTGGATCTCACAGTGAGGTCCTCAGTGTGCATCAGTCTTGGAGATGATCGACCAGACCGGATTCGGTAGACAGGCACTGGTCCCTGCGTACTCGCTAGCAGCCGCACGAGTATGCATGCACCCGGGGTTGGGTTACTACATCTTACTAAAAGTGACTCCCTGATGCTTGCACTCTGAGTCCTGTCTGTCAAAATATTGTTTTGTGAGAAAATATGTCAATCTGAGAGAATGTGTAAGGCAGTGCCAACTTGTATCAGAGGAATCAAATCATATTCTTTAGGAAAACCCTAGAGACATTCGAGATAAGTTAAGTCTTTGGAGCATGCAGATACTGTTTGCATATTTTTTGTGACCTATGGCTAAAAGTTCCTCTGTATTACTGAAGAAGGAATTTAAAAATTAGGTGCAACTTGGGGTTTAAATTACAATGGAGGTCGGACACAGGAACAGGTATACCTGGAATTTAGTGTATGGAGCACTGTAGAAACAGGGTAATATAAACCTGCGTCCAGGGCCTTTTAAAACTGAACAAAAAACATTCGTTTCTAATGTTCAAACTTTTAGAAGTATATTTTGCATAAACGGCTAAATACGCTAAAGGTGTAAGGTCAACTTCCGATCCATTGTACTCAGATGTTTACGGACGTCCAGGAATCAAAAGTATGCAAACTATGGCGCCTCTACAGTATGTTTCTGCCCATAAACCAGTGCCCTTTTTCCGCTGCAGGCATTTTTTTTCTTTTCCTAAGCAACGCTGCAGTTGAAAACCTGCTCTAGTGCATTCTGTGTTCGATGTATGCTCAACGTTGAGTACTTTGACAAATCGGATCAATATTCTTAGGGCATGATATTAGAATGACAAATAATATCGACGTTTAACAAATCTAAATAAAGGTGGATTATGTAATTCACCATGGTTGTAGCGAAAGCCACGTATTTCTAATGCTTTGGTCAAAACATATCCATTGTGCCATCAGTCTCTTTTTAAAAAGTATATGTTTCATAACTACTAAAATGGTTGAAGTATAATGATTTAGATGAATTATAGCATATGCGGTAGCTATGTAGCTATGTAGGAACGCGTATAAAGACAACTCGTTAGGATAAATTCAAATGTTTCAATTCGCGTCCACATAAATTTAAAAACAAATTTTAAAAGGAAGCTTACTGTTGTGGTTTGGTGTTATATATACATTTCAGTAACGAAGTTGGTTTTTCACCGGGTCAGCTTTTGTTAGTTGCAAGTACATGGAAATTGAGCATGCAGGTCATTGACAGGTTTTCAGAGTGTCGCTATGGTTATTTGCACCTGTTCCAATGCCAACTACATGACGAGGTCGGTTCGTTTTGCTCATTGCGACTACGGGAAGGGGTGGAGGTAAGGCGTGAGCTAAGGCTGTCGGTTAAACACGCAGTGAATATGTGTCTGTTATTCGGTCTTGGAAATTTCTGCATTTACCACCTGGGCCCTCGGTAACCACGGAGTATAGAGCGCTTTCATCAAAAGCAAGCCACTATGCTCGCTTCCCTAATAGCCCCTCGTAGGCGTATGCATTCACATTTGCAGTGGCCCAGAGCACAACCTAGTACGCATCGTTGGCATCGACTTGGTTCTTTCGTTGGATTGTTTTAAGTTTGCAAAAATTCCCATCACAGAAATCGGAAGAGTAATTATCGAGCATACGTATACTTTCAATAAATTCTCCTCCGGCACTTACATTTATATGGGAGGATGGTAAAGCGTAAAAGGTAAATTGTAGATAAATTACGTTTAACGTTAAAAGCAGATTAGTCCAGGTAATGAGGGAGGGGGTTGGGGGTAGTAACAAGCGGCTAATTAAGCGGTAATTAGGAAGAAGGGGGTGAAAGGGAGAGAGGAGGCTCGGGGGAAATGCCATTAGCTAGGTGGCCATTGGCCATGCTTAGCTTGGGGCCTGCAGCGGGTTCTTCTGCGCGCACAAAACATTATTTCCCAAAGTGCCTTTTTGAGGAGAGGGGACAGGTGAATTCCTGAAAAGACACCTTGACGAGGCGGTGTCACGAACTTTCCCAGCAGTGAGAGTGTGGGTACTATTCTCAACTAACCCGGTCTTTCATGGGGAAGGTAAGGATAGGTAACCGACTCAGACCACCTCCATGTGCATCTACTCCTTTGCTTGCTCCTTTGGAGCAGGTTATATTGGTCGCAAGAGTCAGCACCTATCCAAAAGAATAATGGGACACCTCCCACATTGGCCAAGGAAGGGTGAATTCAATACCACCAGAACCATCAACAGTTTTATTCTAGCGCACGTGGTGGTTTCCGGATATCAGGTGGACCCAAACGAAGCCTCTAGGGTGATCTACCAGGTCTCACCAAGCTTCCCTAAGTCACTGGGTCAGCGCCTGCTGGCAACAGCAGAAACAACAGATATTCGGTTGAGGAAGCCAATTTTGTGCGCGCAGAAAAGCCTGCTGCAGACCCCAAGCTTAGCATGGCCAACGGCCATCTAGCAACCAGCATTTTACCCCGAGCCTCTTCTCTCCCTCCCCCCCCCCCTCCCCCCTTCTCCTTAAGTACCGCTTAATTAGCCACTTGTTACTACCCCACTCCGTCCCTTATACCCTGGACTAATCTGCTTGTAACGTTGAACGTAATTTACCTACAATTTACCTTTTACGCTTTACTATCCTCCCATATAAATGTAATGGCCTGATGAGAATTTATTGAAAGTTTACGTATGCTCACCAAGTATTCTTCGGATTTCGGTTCTTTCTGTCAAATAAGTCGCAGACAACATAACTAGAATGCATTTATTTGCAAAGCTACCTATCTTGGTAGGTAGGATTTCGTGAATCTTCTTTCCCACCAAACTTGCCATAGGGTCAATATACCCCAATCCACAGGAACATGTGGGTGAGCAACAGCAGTTGATCTTTACTTCCAAACTGTAAGAGAGGAAGGTTGAAAAACATCGGCAGATATTCCTCACTAATTGTCTCGCCTCTAGTGCTAAAAGGAAAATGTCGTCGTCAGACGTGCTTTTGGATCGTTTAAGGCTACCCTGCTGATTTCAGCGAACGGGTCTTTGGTTGATAATGCGCCACAGATTGACCTTAGTAATATTGAAAATTCTTACTTAAGACTTAGGTGGCAGTCACTCCTACTTCAAGGAAGAACTGCCTGCAAACTGTTTCATTCAATAAATTTTATAGTTAAGAACCAAAGAGTTCCGCTCTTTACAAACTTAGTGCCGTGGTAAAAATAAATACAAAGTGGGCAGAGTATTACACCCCCAGCAAGACTTCGACATTTTAAAACAAAAGTCAACAAATTTGGTAAATATGCTGAACTGAGATAAAAGCACCAAAAAACCTCGTAAGATGAAAGCAGAGGCAGAGCTCAGTGAGGCCCCACCTTTTTGAAGGACAACATGAAGAAGAAAAATACTCCTGAAAAATAATAGGTCGACTGATTGGACTGCCAATGCAAGCGAACCTGAGAGTCCCAGGAAGTAAGAGAGAGAGCATACTACCTTTTTTAGGATGAAAAATCCTAAATTTTCAGCAAAAGGTGGCTCCATTTACGGAGATCAAAGGAAAGGTTAAAGAATGGGTCATTATAAAAGGTCATGTAATACTCAAAATGAAAGTTCTTCACGATATCCACATCAAGTATGGACACAGGTCAGCTTTTAACTTCTCAATTTCCGCTTCTTCACACGTGATGTTGCGTCCTAGGAATGTGAGTACAGAGTGCGGATGTGCTAATGTGCGGCAAGACATATGACGGAAGCTTTGGTGCATAGTACGGGAAGACTTTGCAGCCTTTATTTCACAGTGGACAGGGTAAGCAACCTCAATAAAGATGCGATCAGCTAATTGCTTAACCGTTTTTTAAGTGGCTGTATTGTAATGACAGCTAAAAAACAAAGGAAACACCAGCAGCTGAAGAGAGAATTCGGAGGATACGTTTAAAAAAACTAAGTCATTTTAAAGTTAGGCTTGAAAAATAACTGGAGAGCAGTTAAAAATGAGGGGGAGAATACAGGCATCTACAAAGCGCCAGATTAGATGCTGCGGTGTGTGTTATGCACGCAAGCGGCGGATATAATATAAAAGTTTACGGATTTTGATAAAAGGGCCTTCTTTATGAAGGGCAAATGTTAGGTTGGATGCTAGAGTAACCCCAAGGTATCGGAAAGGGAATACTTCGTTGGGCAGAATGTCAATAGTTTCACGACTGGAAGATGGTCAAAGTCGAAAAATACACTGGACTGACTTTCGCTCGTTATGTAGAAGGCTATTTGCTGCCGACCATGTTGAGACATTTTCTGGGCATCCTTCAGTATTTGGAGATGTGTATGACTTTTGAGAGGATGGCCAATATCCATATCATCAGTATATTGAACAAAAAAGCATTCGTTTGGCGATCGTAGGTCATCAGTGTAGAAGGAGAAGAGATGAGGGGATAATATAGCCCCCCGAAGGAGGCCACAGTTGTTGGGATTGTCCGTGGATTTTCGCTTTCTGCACTTAACGAATTGAGTGCGGGAAGTGAAATAGTCCCCAAGCCAAGACACAGCCCAACCGGGAGAGCCTCATGCAGAGGTTTTATTAAGTAGAAGATGGCGCGGGATCGTATTAAAGGCTGAGGAGTAATCGATAAAAGCACATCCGTATGTACGGCAGCCCTTATCTATATCGCTTAGAGCAGAATGGACTACCAGAGCAACAGCATCTTGTGAACTACGCCTTGACTTATGTGCAAATTGCAGCGGATCGGGAAAAGCGTAAGAAAACGGCGTGATTATGTCTGAGGCGACTCGTTCTGCAAGGTTTAATAGTGCAGAAGACGAGGCAATTGGAAGAAAGGAGTTTGGTCCGTAAGAGGAGGGTTCCTCGGGGTGAGAGTGATTCTCGCCGATCACCACACATGAGGAATATTAGACTCTATGAAGGACAAGTTGATGAGGTGTGTCGATGCAGGGGCTAACTACAAAAGAGCAGGATTTAAAGATAACCGGTGAGATCTCATCTGCCCCTGCAGCTGTTGAACCTCTTACCTTTTTAAGATGTGTCATCACTATTTTCCACAGGCACAGGAACAATGACACTTGGTAATAAGAAAGTGGCGCTTGTCGGAAGATGGGAGGCAGTAGGAGTGTGAATGAAGTGTGCATTTAAACAATGTAAGTATACGTCAGCATTTACATGTGCTAGCGTATTGCGATGACAAGTGAGGCGCTTAACACTCCTTCAAATTTCATCTGAGGAGAAAGGAGAGGACGATATAGAAGAAATAAAAAACTGACTCAATAAAGTCGTTCAGTCTGAAAATCTTATGCTTTATTATAATGTTCACATCCTTAAGTCTATCTCGTAGACCCAGTTTACAGAACAATTCCGTTTGGCGTCTCATAGTTGTTAGGTGGAGAGAAGAGATTCTGTCAGGTCTTACCATAACAGTGTCAAGGGAACAGCAGATAGTAAAATGTCGTTTAAAAAGTTGTCAGATAATTGGAGCGTGACTCAACATTCGAGTGCTCAAGAAGGGCAGAAATGTTGTCCGATATGACAGTCTGGAGAAAAAACATGTTATGTGGGGACGTGTCTCGAACCTTTAGTTTTCTCTCGGGTTTTGCTTACAGCCCTTTATTAGAGCTACAATAGATGGTTGGCAGGTTCAAAAACACAAAATGATCTGAGCCTGCAACCATAGCTCTATTTTCGACCACAAAAAGCTTGGAATGGTTGGTCAATATGTGATCAATAGGGGCGTCAGCACGAGTGTTGAAGGAAACTAAGTCGTCAAAACCTAACGATGAAGGGGCCCAAGATTTACACGGTTGAAGTCACAGATTAAAATAATAACATGCTCGCAAGAAAATACTGCAAGTGTTAGGGAAAAGATCAAAGAGGCGGACTCAAGCACCTTGGCATTTAGAGGGAGGAATGTAAATGCTGACATAAATAATGCCTTTATAATAACTTTAAATCGAGATTTATGTAGTACATCAGTGGAATCCATATAATCAAGAAGAAGACGACTCGATCGCTGGGACAATACTTTTATTCGCCTGACGTTTCGAGATTCATTGCGGATTTATCCCCAGACACATTAGACGAAAACGGGAGCAGAAACGGGTAAAACATGCACAGTTTGCAGTATTTATAGGATGCAGTCAATACTGCAAACATCCAGCGAAAATTAACGTTAATTGCCCTCTTGCGCGTGGATGGCTTCGTGGACGTGCTCTGACCTGTTGAACTATCATCAAGGGCCGTGGACTCGGGTGGGATGATTGCTCACCCATCTAGCCCTCTGGTGTTGGCGTACGATGACGCGGTGGCCGTCCGTTCCCCAAGTGACGACTTACTTTGCCCAAATTGATTCTCATCACGGAATACAGATGGGGCAAATCATTGCACTTGTAAATGGATTGGGGTCCCGTGAACCATGACTCAAGTAGTTCTTGGCTCACCCGATTTTCACCTCTTGCGAGAACTGTGGTCTCATAAAACTTCAATGTGTGACCGCGTCTCGTCGAAAGAGCCTCAACTTGAGAATTTTGGCTCAAGTGTTCCGTCCAACAAACCATCCACGCGCAAGAGGGCAATTAAAGTTAATCGTTGCTGTATGTTTACAGCAATGACTGCACCTAATAAATACTGCAAACTACTGTGCATGTATTACCCGTTTCTGCTACTGTTTCCTGCTTATGTCGCTGATGGTTAATCCGCAATTAATGTCGAAGCGTCAGGCGAATAAACAAGTGGATCCAAGGCTCGACAACCCTTCTTCCTCATCAATGCAAATACCAGGAACGCGAAAGTGTTCATTCATTGGTAAGTTGAGAATTAGTCAGTTATGGGTTTTCTATTTTTGTTTTACTCTGCTTATGGCAAAATATCAAAAAGAGCAATGACATAGGGAGGGATTCCTGCTTCCGGTATGAAAATTAAAAAACCACCTTGTTTTACAAGGCGAAAAATTTTTTGTCCCTATATCAAGTAAATGGGTAGGGTAGCGGTAGTACGGGCAAACCTTTATGGTCTACCTCTATGCTGTTAATCTTACAGAGCCAAATGAAGGAAACCTATATTCGCCCTAATAACGCAGACCCTACTTACCATCGTTTGGTGTACTGACAGTAACACATATTTAGTAGATTAGGAAAAATTCAAAATACAACTTGCATAAAGCTTTAATTAGTCGATTCTTGAAAAGATTTCAACCAGGAAATGCATTGTCATTTCCGTCCAGAAAATCCACTTTGATGTTTTTTGCATTATCAGCCCTCATACGTCCATATACAAAGACTCCTTGCCTTCTGTTGAACATCCCTCGTCCATTTAAATTAACATCACAACGCAGTCAAAAATGAATTCCTCAAACATCCTCTGCTAGGATCCTCTCCTTTTTCCACCCTCGCTCTCTCTCTCTCTCTCTCTCTCTCTTCAAGCGCGTCCGGGCCTGCAGTTAGCAAAATAAATTGAAATGATAGCATAGGTGACACTTCCCTATCCTGCATCCCACGATTACTTTACCATCTCAAATTCTACTGCAGCGGTGCAAGTGAGGAGAATTTACTCGGCATTTTAATGGTTTGGTAGGTTAATCATCAGCTGACTTCGTAGCCTTTAGTAGCAGACACTTGTAAAAACTCCTTTAAACTGACTTGGAAATGTGGCCAGTGGATTATTTTAATGAATTGGAAGTCCCAAAGAGGAATCCACTACTAGGCTGAATTCCCTCGAGTCGCACTTAGAAATTTTCATAGATATTACTGGAAGGTGCTGACACTTTGTAGCCAGTTCTTCGTGGTATTCGCAAAGCAATATTTCTCAGAAAGACCCTAAGCAAACTTCTCATTCATGTTCATGGGAGCATTGACCACTAACGTCACCTAATATAACTGGTTTATTTAGTTTCTAAAGCAGCGTCAAACTAATTATTTGGAACTCTGTGGCATAATACACAATTTGCTTCACTCAAACCCTTTACTTTTTTCAGCCTTTGGTTGCTATCCTTCAGCCTTCAATCCATATCATAAAATCCAACGAGTTCGCATTCAAAAGCTTTCCCTGTAGTATTACCTAAGACAATTGCTTTGTTATAGAGTCGGTAATCAGCATGAACTTACGAACAAGCATATATGACTTTTAAAATAATAACGAAGGATTTTTCGTTGTGCATAATGTAAGTAATTAACCATTAATGTCCTAAATTTTGATACTCGTTTTATGTTTCGTTTGAAAAATAATACTCTTTAGGTGGCTAATTTTTTGTAACACGTGAAGCCACCGAAACATGGGTCTAGAGGTCAGCGCTTTCTGTCATCAAGGATGATACTTAGCAGGCTTTAGTATCTACTATCTTGGAATTCCACATCTTCCAATTTTAGGCTAACATTTTACTACTTTTACATCCTAAAAAGAGTCCTACAAAGAGGAAAAACCTTAAACTTGATGCATATATTTTGATAGGGGATACCAGAATGAATTTCCTAGTAGAAAATACTTCAAAGTCATATATTTTGGCATATTTATGATAAATGCTTGTCAGATACTGGCAGCCTAGTAAGAGGTTATTCTTATATTCTGTTCCGCTTGTTGCTTCGATCGGGGAAGAAATTGCAATGCGCGCGTGAAAACACACAATTCTATAGACACTAGCACACTTTAGACGTAAAGAAATGAGCAAAACATTGCGCGACTTTTGATAGCTGAGTCACCTTATTTGGCGTTGAGTTAGCACATCGAAGTTGCATGAAGACGTCGCCAGGGTATATGAAACGATCAATAAAATGCTGAGAGCGGCAATCGTTTTTCAAGTGAGTGTATGGAGTGCGTCCTTTCAGATGCTAAGCTTATGGATTCTCTGATCCAGGGGCTGGTAAAAGCCCCGCTGACTTCACACACCTAACTGCTACAGGTAAGAAGTAACGGAGCATGTAGTACAGGGCTGCATCTGTTTTTAAATAAAAGGAGCTATAAAATAACAAAAAACCAAATTGCCTTTACCATTTTTCGTGGATGCGATGGCGTTCTGAATCTGTGTGAAGAGCGTAGCAATCCGCTATGTAACAGATAAGTGAGGCAGGACCTATTAATTCTTTCTAACTTATACATGCACACTGTGTCACGTTTAACTGAACAGTGGTAGAATAATGAAGCTTAACAATAATCAGGGTCTGTATATATATTTATCTTTTAAAAATATGTGTGGACTCCTTGTTATTGATACTAGGAGGAAAACCAACCGATGTTTTCCAAAGCGAGTTCAGCTGACAAGAAGTGACTTGGAGCTGCATCGCCTTCGGTAAGACATGTTTCTTTGAGAATAAATGAAACGCATTTGTGATAAAACTGACCATTTGATTTGTTTGTAGGAATTGCAGCGATGATTGAAGGAATGTATCATATATATATATATATATGCCTTAGCTCAAATAATCACATTTGGTGAAAATGAGGATATAATATCAGGAAACTTTGACTGGTTTTATAAAATTCTAATTTGTTTTTCCCATAAATCGTTCAAGCAAAACGTCATTCTTGATTGATTTCTTGGGAGAGGTACTTAATTATTTTGTAAAATTGGCGCTAATTTTTCCTCCCAATACGGTAAATCAGACTTTAACGTGCAGACTTAATTGCGGATTTGTCGATAGTGGCCAGATAAGTTCGACAAATTCCCAAGTTATTTATGTGAATCGTATAAAATATGCATACTTCCAAAACTACTAAAAACAATTTGTCGGAATAATGTGTTACTCAAGCGAAAAAAGTAAAACCATGTGTTTGTTTGGGAAATTCTACCTTCTCCCTTTTCTTCATCTATCGCATTTCGACCTTTCTTGGTGATAGGCATGTGAGCCCGATTTAACTTGACCTCAATAGCGTGGTTTAATTCAAAAAACACTACGCGCTATAATACGCGAGTATTCAACTTGGGCCTTACTCAATATTTATTTATAAATGTATAAATTTTAAGTGAAACTCTTCTAAAGTATGTTGATTTATTTGGCTTTGTATCTTGTAAACTAAGGAACAGTTTTTTCGTCCAATACTACGCAGTTATTTATATGGAATGGATGTTATGATAAACTTTGTATTCAAAGTCCTCATCTAAAAAGCCTCCAAAGTAAAATCAAAGCGGAATTTAATTTTAAGCGCTACGCCCGAAGGCATTTAACGCAAACATATCATTAAATACATGTTAGACACTGGTTTTCCTTATTTACAAATTGACGGCTTTCAAACAGAATAAATAAGAAATTTATACAAGCTTGCAAAAGTCTTTTCCCGGAAGAAATTCGAACGAGGCAGATGCTAGCAGAATTTATTGACGTCATACAGCTTCTTGATCTCTTATTCAACTGCAAACGGTCATTACTTATTAAGAAGATAACTGATCTGTCCAATTCTTTATCGACCTGACGAGGTGAAACTTGCTAAGACAATAGAATAGGAGCTACTAGTCTTCGATGTGAGTGCAGGACGAGGAAGTAAGGAAGTGGAGAGGCACTTATCACAGCAAGACAGTTCATGTTACAATGAAAACCTGTCATTAAAGGGGGTCGGCGGCAAAAGACACGGCAGCAGTTGGTCATAAGGGGAAAGAAGGAGACGTGAGGGGGAGTGGATTTAGCCATCTTTCTACTATGGCAACGGCCATTATAAAGTCAAATCTGCATACTTGGGCTGGCCTGTACTCCCCCGCGCAAGGACAAATGCACTGGCTAAACCAATGACAGGGAAAGCTCGGGTATTTTGCATAGCCATTTCAGACAAAAAATTGAGGACGATAGTAAGCTGATATTTCGACCTGTTATGGGTATTTCAAAACACTGGATGCTTGCCTTTTTACTGAGATACTGATACAGTACAGGAAACACCATAGCAGCTAAACTTAGAGCTAACTGCACCCCCCAGTTTAACAGAAGAGCTGCCGAACTGGCTCCCTGGAGGTAAAACACATCCAAACTAGACATGTGGTACAAGGGTAGTCTCATTTTCCTTGCATAAGTAAAACCAAACAAGGACATAGACCATTCTCAAGGAGTCAAGGGATTCGTAAGTGGGCGTTCCCACCCACCTGCAAAACCGGCAGCCATTGGCTACCGAAAACCAGGTCAGGGCTCTCGATCGCAGCCAGTACTGGCTGACTTAAGTCTGGCTAGGCACCTACTATAGGTGAATGAGGGTAGACAGTGCAGTAGTACCCGCGCAAAGTCTAGTGTTACTAACTAGTAAGTTTGATGCAGTTGAGAGAGTTTAGAGTGGGGTAGATGGCCGTGGGTCTACTTTCATTATACCTGACCATAGTCACCGTTCCTGCTCTCGGGCAAATAGTGGAGATCTTCGCTTGCGATAGACGAACTAACACACACACATACACCACGGCCACACGAGTTTGATCCAGCTGCTTACAGAGTTCTGGTTTTCATGACTGTATGCAGTAGCCTCCAAAAGCGTAGGAGGCACCCGGTTCTTGCCCAAAGTACGACCTTAGCTGCAGCCCTTTGGTCGACCGTATGGCCAGTGTCCACTAGGTGCCTCGTGACTGAACTCTTGGATATTTTATTTTCCGCCCCGAGCAACCACTTCAACATATGTTTAGCTGACCGCGTTGCCAGCTGTCTTTCGTGCGCGCGATGTATTTGCATCTACAACTGGCTTTAATCCCGTTAACACTGTTTGATGTGGCGTGCATAGGCAGAATGTATTTACTTGTTCTAACTGAAATAGACGAAGAAGACACTGCGTTCATCGGAATCGTAATTTTATTCACCTGAGCTTTTAGGCTCTTGTGGGAGTCAGCGATAAACAGTCAACAAAAAGCGAGCAACAGTTAAAGTGGGTAGGAATAAATCGACTGTTATAGGGGAAGGAGGAGGAATGGGTGAGGAGAAGAGGAGAAGGACGAAGGTGGTTCCTGCCCACTATAATTGTTGCTCCCTTTTCTTTGATGGTTTATCTCTGACGATGGACTCCCGCAAGAACCCGAAAACTCAGACGAATAAAATAACGATTCCGGTGAACGCAATGACTTCTTCGTCTAGACAAATACCTCAGATGCGAATCTTTGCCTCTAACTGAAATAGCCCTAGTTGTGCTTAAAAATAACAATTTACAGGCAGTATATATTCTTTCAACCGTGCATCGAGGCCTGTGCTTGACCATGGTGGACACGTTAGAAAAAGATGCTCACTAGTTTTTGACACTGATATTTCGATAGGATTTTCTTGTCAGCGGTTGCGATACTTGCCGATATATTTCTGCGAATAGCCTTTTCGGAGAAATACATTTTTGAAAAAACTGACCTCTTTATCGCTCGTATCCATCGCTTTACTGAAAGGCACAAAACATGTTTCGTTTCTCCTTAATTGGAAAAAAAGAGCATGTACTGTCCTTTCAGTGTGGTCTTCCGATAGATAAATATTTAAATTGAGCAATCTGCCCGCCTGCATATGAGCACATCTATGAAAGTCAGCGTTCCGTCTTTCTAATGCTCGACCGTTAATTTTATTTTTGCCTTCGCCTCTTCTATTGCCTCAAGTGGCAATTCTCTCTCTTAAGGGTTTTCGCCGACGGCAAAAATGTCATCCAAGTATCGTCTGTAGAAAGCTATTTTTCTTCTATGCGTTTGAATAAAGTGCTTTCAAGATTTGTCATGAAAATACCCGCTAAGACTGTTCATTAGCGAGCTGCACATAGCTACGCCAACGATCTGTCCATAGAATTGTCCATTGAACAAAAACCATACATTATTCGTGCATATTTGAAGAAGGTCCTGTAGTTGGCCTGGTTCAAGACACCTTTCATCCGCATGCTTCAATACTATGTTGATGGTTTCATCCCGTGGCATGTTTCTGAACAGGCGCTGCAGCTGATTGGTTCAATTTGTTGGACTAGCCACTGGGCAAGCTTATGCTGCGGTGGACCTCTCAATGATAGAATTGGCCGTAACTGTACGCCTGGCTAGTGCACGTCTGGAACCGGGCATAGCCTATGAATATGTGAACCTGCAGCCCTAAGACGGACAGACGTATTCTCATCTATTACTTGTTGTTCAAGTATCGATTTTACCTTTCTATCAATGCACTCTTCCAGTACTTCTGTTTCTTCTTACCAATAAGTTTTCGAAGAAAATTTCCTGAAGTCATTTTATACAAATTCCATCTCCCTTACGTAACCATCCTTGTTTAGAATCACAACGCCGCTTCCTTTTTCGGGTCTTGCCATAACAACATCACTGGGCTTTCGTAGGACACTTAAAGCCTTAAGGTTTTGTTTAGGTAAAGACGAGCGCTTAGTGTCGGGTGATATTCTATACCAATGAGCGATATCCACGAATTTCACTCTTAGACATCTCGCAGATTCTACTGACGTCCCCTTCTGGTCGGATAACTGGTAATATAGGTCTTCACACTAGTCCTCACTCTCCATCGGGTCTATTTTCCTTCCCAGTACATGAAGGTTGAGCTCTAAGGAGAGGGTTTTGGCTTGCAATTGTGTCAGTATCAAATCTATCATGGTAACAACGCAGTCGTATGAGTTTATAGGAAAAAATTCGTCTCCAGATTTTTGTTAAGCGATCCGAATGGAACGATTGTCGTGTTTCTGCTTGAAAACTTAAAAGGTATTTCATGAAAAATACAAATATATGGCTCATCGAGCCCATGACATGCTTTTATTGGTCAAAACATGTTTGTGAACGGACATACATGTCAAGTGAGATCATGTGCTTATTCCGTAAATTTTCATTCTTCTGCTTGCCTAAGAATGAAAAGGTATATTGAGTACTGTCAGCAGCAAAGTTGAATCTGACCAGTCAAAGCTTGTCAGAGACTGGGTGAGCCCGATACCTTGGTCATTTTCATGAAAAGCATTTAATATCTGAAAGCTAAGGCACGACAAGGCAATTAGCAGCGTGATCAGCTAAATATATGCTGGAGTGGTTACTCGGAGCTAGTATCGTGATCTCTGCCTTATTCAAATTTGTAGAAGCCGTTTACGAGACATCCTTAAATGCAATATGTCCAAATTCTCTGCTCACTCTTTTCGGATGGTGCGGTGATTTCACAAATAATGTACAGTTTTACTTTTTCTTTTGATTCCGGTAGAGCAAATTAAAATACTATACCATGCTACCCACGGCCGCAGAGAACACGCCGTGCGACCATGCTGCTCACAGTCACAGGGAACCCGCCGCGCGTCTGACGTCGTTCGTGGGAAAGCCCCTGCCCCGTTCCATACGCGTGACAACCCAACGTCCTCGGCATGATGAGTCTGGCGCGCAGGAGACGGGGGAACCACGAGATGACTAATTACCCACCTCCCCTCCCCCCCACCCACCTCAAGAACCATATTAGCACTGTATCGAACTGCCTGCTTTAGTCACCTACTTTCCATGTCACTGTAACGGCCTAAGGTGAATGACCGAAAACAGCTGTTTGCCAACACCACTTTTCAATCGTAAACGAAATGGCAATTTTTGCCGAACAAATGAAAATTGCCTCAAACCTAAAAAGGTAAGTGAAGGATAAGGCAGCCTAACTAATCGACAGAGAACGCCGTTGAAATTTTCTTTAAGAAGTAAAAACTGACTAACGGTTACGTAATCATTCACCATTCAGGCAGCAGACATATAGATAAAATGCCCAAACATGTTTTGCTGATATCCTGGCACTGCATGGCCCAACTAGGAGGACTTCGCCTAAGACATGCATCACGCATCGTGCGTGGTGTACGTTCTCGTAGACAACGCACTTTAAAAATTGTAGCAGAAATAACTGTGCAGCAAATGGGGCAGCAAAATTGGGTCAGGTATGACATAAAGTAGCCTCTTGTAGTCCCACTCATTAACCCCGGCTTCCAGCATATTGTCCTACGAAAAGGATGTTTATAGTTTTTTTGAGTGGGTAATTAAGGTACGCAGTGACATATATTTTAATAACTGCTATATGCAGTTTGTTTATCGTATTCAAAAGTATTGTTGATTTATAGCTGTAGATTTTCCTTACTGGCAGCTTTCTTTAAATTTCCGAAAAATAAAAATGGCGCTTAGGAGTTCGTCTACTTCAACTAACCTGCGGTCCAACTTATAGGTCTGGAGTTATATTAGTAAGGTCCGTGGTGGAAATTACATGCGGAACAAGGTACTCCCAGCTGTCGCGGGAAACAAACTTCGACTTCATTTTTTTACTTAACACTTACTTCTAAAACCTTCGTTCTCTGTCTATCCTATTTCCTCGCCCCCAAAATCCTATAACCACCGTTTTCGTAGGACAGAAGGCTGGGACTAGGGTTTTATGGGTGGGACTATATTAGCTACGTTTGCCCAAGAATATACAGACGCAGATCGGGATTTGGTATGAAATGCTGGATTGTTGTTTATAAGCCACTGCGGAATAAACCCGTTATATTCACGAAAGCAAAAATCTCTTATAAGACCGCTTTAATGTCCATCTCTCCCGACAAACTGTCTTGCAGAATTGGTGGTTTAACATTTAATTTTAATGAGCGACTGTTAATAAATATCGATCAATTAAAACTGCTTATATTGCTTTAATGAGTTAAATAGAATCAAGTCAATCAACCTAAATGCCTGTTTCTCAGGCAACCGATGTCTTTTGATGGGAATTCAAACTAATATGGGCAGAAAATTAACCAAAAAAGGAAATTCGAAGTTTTATCGACGGAATTTAGGGAAACAATAGGTAATTCGGACTACGCCAAATGTAAAAGATGGTTCTTATTATATGTGAAAGGCAAGAGGAACCTCTGAAGACAGTTCTAACTTCACAAGCTATCAACAGACATTCAGTAGAAAAGCGCACAGTATAAACATGCTTTTCTTGGTTGGGCCAAGTTATCTCATCAGACTAGAATACAAAAACACATTTAAGATTCTTCATTTTTTACATACTCTTTCAGAACGGTCTGTTCGCCAAAATGTCGTCAGTCTGCAGATGTCATAGGAACATGCTAAAAACCGAGTGTTTTGAACGATTCCTTAGATTTGTCAGATCTATGGGACGCATTTTGAAAAGAAATGAGCAATTTAAATAACTATTGCCATTCCTGTATGACGCATCGCCATACGAGCAGATCGCACGCCTAGGATATCTACTATGTCAAGTGGAGTACTGTCTAATGTGCGTGCGTGCGATCAGACTCAAGGACGCTATCAATCGAATTATTTACGGTATCTCAGCCCTTGAGTGCCATTCGCCAAAAACTTTCTGTAGAATTAACTTACTCAACAAATGAGCGAAATTTTTTTCTCCACGGGAGCATAGTGGCGTAGAGTGGGTAAGCTAATTCACGCAAACTCATGATCGAAACAGGACTTGCTACCTTAGTCTCGTTTTTTTCTGAGGAGTTTATTGCATTGAAATTAATTTATTTTAAAGCCTTCCTACAGGTGTGAGTATCGGTGTGTGATTTATTGTCAATCGTTCGCAAATTTCGGCATTTTGAATGCGTTCAAGCGCAACCTGTATGTTTCCTTCTAAATTAACATAAAGTACGGTAAAGAAGTGTGTACTGTGGACCCTAAGTGTATTGTCATCACCCCATCTCGCAGCATGGATGACACACGGTTGCTTTCTACTCAATAACGCTACCGCTCTTTACAGTGCTCATCCTTTTCCCCCTACCTTTCAAGTACATTACAGTTAACTTAACAGAAGACGGGTCTTACTTTGTCAAAACATGTTTTGGTTGTTGTAGACTGTGGTTCCCATGAGTTGTTTACTTAATACGAAGTAGAATCAAAAGCACTGCAAAGCTGTTCGCCCCGTTCCCTGGACCTGCTCCAAAACGCACAGCCTGTTTTCAAAACGAGAACAGAGACACTGTCAGGCGCGGACTAAGCGGATTGGCCAGCCCGCCAGCCAGCCAGCCTTCACTGTGCCATCTCGGCACCGTATTCGTCCTCCAATACTGATCCACGCAGAAGGCACGTGCCGGCGGCGATTCTCACTCCCCAGTGGCTGAGCCAAACGCATCGACCGACACCGGCAGTTATTTAAACCTCGCCGGTTTTCTATCAGCACCATTTTACACACGCCACTATGCGAGCTTTAACTTTGGCCTTACTCGCACTTCTGTGTTTTACACTTCTCCAGACGGTTAAGTGTAATGTGCACACACATCAAAACCATCACGAGCAGCACGAGGACCACAAGAGAAATGAATTTGGACAGCATCACAGCCCGCCGAAAAATCACGACCAAGGCCCGACGAAGGACCTACACCTGAGGCCCGTGGTCTATAAAAAGCAGGCGCCCATACCTCGCAATGACGGCAAAGATGTTGAACGACGAATCGCTCACCAGAAAACACAAAAACGCCGGCGATATACCTAAACACAGTCATGTGGGGCTGTAAAGCTGCGAGAGATAAACGTGTTTCAATGTTTCACTTATTTGTGGAGCATATTTCTTGGTTTAAGTGGTTTGTCATTACTATCGTTACTCCATTCGCTTGTGAATAGTGTACTTTTTACACCCTGCGATTGCCCCGCTAAACGATCTCCCATCCTAAGCAACATCTCATAGTTTTCCTTTTTAAGGATTTCAGGCATTGCAGTAATTGCGTGTCTATCCTACAAAATAATTGCAAAATAAAGCACGTCAGAGGCTCTTGTTTGTATTTCCATTTTATTCAATGAATTATTAACGTTGGTAGCTGGTTCTAGTAAAATGACGCACCCTAAGAACGATATTTGTAATGCAAGAGTTCATTTCCTTGCACACGCAGTATGGTGCAGCTTTTACAGCCTGAGAAATTTGCCTTAAAATTAGTGTATTTTTACAATACTTGTGAACGCAGTTAGGCAGGCTATGTTGAGAAGAAAAAACTCTATACTTTGATCTACTGGGTTCAGGAGGGTGTTGACTGCTCTGTCAAAAACGGCTCCAAAAATATGAACAGTTTAATGTGAAGCATAGGTTAATAAAGACCTGACTAAGCCGAAATAAAATATTAATTGGAAAGAACTGCCGCCAATATCGTGTAAGAAGAAACTAAATTTTAGTATCTAATTTCAATTCCAACGTGCATGCCCCCTGTCAGTACTAGTCTAAATCACAAGATCATTGGCCTATAATGGAGTCAGTATTACTAGCCCTGTCAGGTTGTCTACGTAAGGATGGATATGAACAGGGAAAACTTGGAGTCTTTAGTGCTAATTTGAATTCGTTCGTACTGGGCAAACTTTTACAAGTTTTATTTTATAGAGGTAGCTACGGCAGAGTGTGTCTACATTGATTAGCATTGACGTTGTTGCACAGTTACCTTTTCCCTGCCTCTAAATGCACCTGATAAGCAATATGCGCAGAGCAACTTAAGTAAGTTCGGCAACCGACCGCGAAAATGGCATGGCTTTAATCTTGAACGTACGCATTTTTGATGGTATGGTAAAGTATGCAGACAATAGAAAATAAAACAAGATTTGAAACATTTTGTCCCTGAAAAAAACGTAAACAAGGTGAAGATCACGAGTCCAGCAGACTTCATTGACGTCGTAAATTTCAGGACCTCTACTTTATCTGCAAACTCGTTGCGGATTTGTTTTCATCTAGCCCTGTGTGAATGTTTAGGCCGCTTAAACCTGTATTCCCATGTAAGAACCATGGGAATAACAGCTCGTAAACGCAACAAGGTTGGTGCTGAGACTCTTGCTAGTCTCCGAATGGCAGATCTCCATTCTAAACAACGTCCTCTGGTCAACTTACAAAAAGGCAACGCACGCTTGTACGAGAGAATTGCATATGTGTCCTGGACAAAGAGTTATTTACTGCGGGACTGGTACTAATGCGTGCAGATTCCTAGTCCAATCTTATAAGAAAAACCTAATTCTGCTCAAAATAACAAGTCTTTGTAATATAAAATCTTTAAGAATGAGTCTTCTGCGATCGTGGATCGACGCCTTGATAGCTCATGTAGCATTTTCTAGCTTAACCTAATAAGCAGATGTCAGTTCAGCTAATTTTTTGGCACATTAATGTTCTACATACCTCCTTCTACATATGAAAACATCAGGATGGTTATCTGACTAAGTAATTGACACAAGCCACCTAGGTAGCAGATCGGCTGTTATTTGTGACGATCCCTGGATCAGAGCCATGTAGCGACAAGTGCTCTGTAACTGGTTGAAGACCTTTGACTCTTCTCAGATGAAAGCGGACGCAAAAAGATAATTTGGATCAGTAAAGAAGGCTGAAAAAAGAGAACAAAGTTTGATTATTCCGATCTGTTAACATCGTGCAGCAGTAGCAGTAGCAACAGGAAATACTACAGTTCTGGAGGAGAACCAAGTGAATCATTGGTCACTGAAACAAATCTGGAGAGGACTTCACCGGGTTCTGTATGCCCATGTCATATGGACAAATTGATCTATTGAGTTCCCATCTGAGAAACGTGCTTCAACCAAGTCTCATTATCTCTTATCTTCCGGTTGGGTGATTCTTTGTACGCCTGTAAACGTAGGCTCCTGACCCCGTCTTATAGCGCGACCCAAGCATGCGTTCAGTCTGGGCCGTATGGTATGCGATGCAATGCCACAAATTGCTCTTCTGGATCTGGTTGGTTTTTAATTTTCGTCGTTGCTGCGCATAGAAGCTTCAGACCAGTGTGAAATGCAATCAAATAGTTCGGTAATAATGCGTTCAATTGCCCTGAGACGTTCTTAATATATGGTAGATCATAGCATATTCTTGAAGGCGTTTCTTTTTGGACCCTCCAGGGGGCGAAAGCGTAGGTATGAGCGTAAAAAACGCCTAGAGGTAGTGATTCCATATAAACTGGTCGCGGAAGTACTGGGTCCCGTAAACATTTTACTCCGGTCTGTTGCAGTAAGTCGACATCAACTTGAAGAGGTTTTACAAATAGCTTTGTTTATGAGCTACCGAACAGTTTTTTGGGATGGCTTCCTGTAAATCGTTGCCTCATTTTCACTGTTGGGAGGTCGCCTGAGGAGGAAATCAAGGAACGGCAGCGGCTGATATTGTCCTTCTTCTCTCGTGAATATGATAAGACTGTCTAAGTTCTCCAAATAGTTCCATGCTTTATTTGAAAATTTGATTGGACAAACATGTGGGATACGAAGTGGTCCGGCCAGATAATAGGCGATCTAACGTATCCCAACTTGTATAAGCTATTTGAATAGGATGAGTCGTGAAAGACCAGAGTGTTATGAATGATTTAATAATGTTAGAAGCAGTAGAATATGAGAAATAGGTAAGGGGCTACCAGGCAAGTGCCGTCCAGCCATGAATGGGTCGGAGTCCAGAGGTGCAGTCCGGCGAGTAGATCACCGTTTCCGAAGTTCTGCAGCCGGACAGTAGGTCGTTTGGTCCTGGAGAGGTTGAGTGTTAAAAACTTCCCCACATCTTGTACACTGGTTTCACCTTGAGAGTGATGGGCTAGTGAGGCCAGACAAGTCTCGACCTTGAGTGCAGGCTTTGACTGGCATGTCTTCCATCCGCGTTTTGTTTGCGCCAGACATGGCTTGTGC
The DNA here is from genome assembly GCA_036362985.1 of Ligula intestinalis. Lineage (NCBI taxonomy): Eukaryota > Metazoa > Platyhelminthes > Cestoda > Diphyllobothriidea > Diphyllobothriidae > Ligula > Ligula intestinalis. The sequence goes on from JAYGXS010000005.1 coordinate 47,665,076, forward strand.
CCGCGGCATCCGAGGAAAGCATGAGTAAGAATAAGGGGCCGCTACAAATATATGCTTTCAGCTATACTTCATCAGACCACTGCATTTTCAGAGATAATTAAAATTGTACAGTTGTACAGGTTTAATTAGTAGACTTTGATTACAACTCATCGTTTTTACGCCACCCACATGGTGAAATGGGCGTGTAGAGGCCCTTGTGCTGGGACAGGATAGGAGGCTGAGTTAGGTTGTGTGCATCGCTCAGGGGTCAGGGACACGTAGTGATAATTACTGTCATTCGCACGTAGCGAACGGCTGGCAGTAGGATGTGGGTGCAATCAGCAATGGCCACCTGCCGTCGAGGTCCGTCACGGAAGTGAAAGTGCTTGTGTTAGCATTATCAGACAACACGGCACTGAATTCGCTAGCCATATAGCCACTGCTTCGGCTCTTACAGGCACCTGTTGGCGTGGGCACTTGAGAGAGTAAGCTGGTGTGCAGAAGACAACCCGAAGTTTTCATTGGTACCGACTCGATTATTCGTCTTGTCAAGGTCTGCGATAAAAGAACTCGAGATTGATAAGGTTACACCTTTTACCAAAGCAGGCCGGTATGAGCTCACATACCCTCTTTTTCAGGTGCCTGTTGGTTCGGCCAGTGTATCCTGCTCCACGGGAGCAAGTGAAAAAGAAAGTGCACGTGGATGTGGCATTTAACGGGAGTCAGTCTTTACCTCCCAATCGTCGGAGGGGAGAGTTTTTGAAGAACACGCGTAAGTTTACTGCGGGAAAGGCACTGATTATCGACGACTTTACGCATCACCTTACAAGCTCGTTTGTTGCGTTGCTCGCGAAAGGCAGTCTTATGAACATGTCAACGAATCTGCTCTCTTGGAACTGTCAAAGCAGAATTACAACTGCAGGAGAACGCGCTTTATGAAAATGGAAAGCCAGAAAGGTTCATCTTCAGAACGCGACAAATAGCTTGGTACCTTAACCGCAGAAAAGAAAATTAGTTTTCATAAGATTGCCTTTCGTGGTCGACTCCGATTCCAGGTGGCGGTCGCACATCGCCCCTACCCCTGCTGACAACTGTTGGCTACGTGCGAATGACGCGAATTATCACTCCATGTACATGACCCCTCCCCAGCACAAGGACCTCTACACGCCTATCTCGCCATCTGGGCGGCGGGAAAACACTGGGTTTAAATCCAAGAACACTTATTAACCCTTACCAACTGTATAATTTTCATTATCCCCTCAAAAAATACTGGTTTGATGAAGAGTTGCCGAAAGCAAATTTTTGCCAAATAGACTTTTAAAATTTGAAAAGAGTTTCTGTTATCACAGCAGTGAAGTGTTTCATGCAGCCAAAGCTCTACCATTTGAGCTACGAGGCTCATCGTACATTCATCTCATGCATGCCCACCTGCAGCTCCTTTGCCGACCTCACTGCGGAAATATAAACCCAGACAGTCACCTACATGCTGATCCCAAATTGAAAGAAATCTTATAAGTAACGCAATTCACAGACAATTGTAACCTGGTTAAGAAAAAATGCTAAGAGCATTCAAAACCATGGTTTCACACATTCTCTCGGAAATGATTCGGCAAGGCACAACATAGGACAAATCTGTAGCGATCCTGTACTCTAACAGGTGCATGTCCCGATATCTGGCTTTCCGGTCGTGGCCTCAATCCGTGTAGACCTCAAGGTCGTTAAGCTCGCCGGACTTACTGGTGTGAGACATAGGCCACCCACGTTGTTCAAGAACTGCGTCAAACAACACGTCGTCCAACCAATTACAGGCCGACCTAGCCAATGAAAGCTCTCTCTGTTGTCTGGCCTGAATACTCTCAGACCTCACTTGGCACCCGGTCAACCTACTGAGCGGGCGTGTCTCTCCAAAGTCAATATACTCTTATCTACTCTCCTTTCCTTTGTCTTATACATGTTGGGATCGTATCTCACATTGTTGACCCCGACGCTTCTATATTATACGCTCGAATCCGACGTTCAATTAACTCCACATTCTACACTGTGTACCCCGAAGTTCACTCCATTTAACTTTACACTGTCGATTCCGACGTCCAGTTTACTCTACACTGTCGACTACGACGCCTCTCTATCTCAATGGTGACCCGATTTGCTTCATTGCGCCTTCAATTTCGTGTACCTGCTAACAATTCCAACACTCAATCCTACGAACGTTCCGACTTATTGGTATACGTTCACAGGATGTTCTTCCCTCATACCTACGTGTCGAGTTACTGGTAATGGTGAAGCAATTATTCAAGGGCATTCTTTTCTCCCACCAACGCGACGACTTACTGGTTTTCGTTGACGAGCAACACTCTCCTACTATCAACCTGCCGATTTACTGGCATATATTTTCGACATTACATGGTCGATAAACATCCTTTCATTATGTGGTAAACCCTTCTTGTTTACTTATATATCTAAAACTTACCTATAGTACTATTTATGCTCCATTTCGCTACACTGATCCTATTTGGTACTAATTTTTCAGACCATTACCAATTTGCACTGTACCCTTAACATACCCACATTTTCCTCCCATTAACATTTTTGAACTCCATTCTCCTTGTACTCTAACAGGTCCTGATGTCTGGCATTTCGGTCGTGGCCTCAATCCGTGAGACCTCAAGATCGTTAAGCTCGCCGGACTTACTGGTGCGAGACACAGTCCACCCACGTTGTCCATTAACTGTGTCAAACAACACGTCGTCCAACCAATCACAGGCCGACCTAGCCAATGAAAGCTCTTTCTCTGGCTTCTGGCCCGACTACATTCAGACCTCACTTGGGACCCGGTCAACCTACTGAGCGGACGCGTCTCTCCCAAATCCATCTCCTCTCATCTACTCTCCTTTCCTTTGTCTTATACATTTTGGGATACTTTAGCTCGCCCTTTATCCAGCCGGACCACATCGTATCCCACAACTCCCTCATTAGAAGCCCTTGTACAAATTCCCCGGACGTTCATTTCACGATTACGGATAGGACACAGGTAAGGCAAGGCTGTTAGTTAGGTTGCAATTATGTATAAGGTGACATTGACCAAGTTCGGAGCCAGTTTTTAAGTCGGATTCTATAAAAATTTAAAGGTGGTTTGGACCTGAAGTGAATGCGGCTAAAATAATGCACAGCCCCTGTACTGCCGATTTTCCGGCAGTAAACTTTTGTCTACCATCGCCGTCTTTCGAGACTTGTGATTTGGAGGGAACCTTCTTTTGTCGACACTACTAGCTGCGATGTTGTAGTGCATATGTAGAAAATATTTGCACTTCCGTGTCTAGTGAAGGTGACTTACTCGAACCTAGTAAGAGGCACTAACATTCATGGCTTGAAATTTTTTTTAGCTGATGGTTCACCTTTGTCCTCATTATCAGTTCTTATGTGAGTGCAGTATCCTCCTTTTTGAAGCATTTGTTTCCCTGGAAAATATTAAAGCACGCGCAGATAGTACAATTTATGCAATTCAATAACTTCTGCAAGAACCTCTCGACTTAAGCCTGCTAAACAGCGGTCATTCTGTCGACGGCAAATAGTTGTTCGATTACTTGTTCGGACACGAACAAATCTAAACCTGGCTTACTTGGAAGCGGCCTACATACGGCGGGAGAAGCCCAGCCTATGCAAGCAAGCAACTTGACCATGTACCCTAGTAATTGGTACTTAGTTTTAATCCCCACGCACTGATATTTGGCAGCTCGGTGTAGTCTCAAAGACTCTTCTAAGATTTATCAAACGGTCTTTGGTTAAACACCTTATGCAGTTAGCGACAGTTCTAATTAAACGTTTGAGAAGAGTTAATGACACGATTTAAACTTAAATGGAGTAGATAGCGAATGATTAGTGGAGAATAATGGAAAACGTCATAAAAATATTTCCACTTATGATAAAATAACAGTTTCGGTTTAAGCAAATTTCCCCATCAGGTAAAAATTGTTGCCGATTTAATGTTCAATTTATCTGCATAAGTTCAACTCCAGTCAGTTATGTGTTAGCTGAAATCTGCAAAAGCAGTCAATGCCTTATAGTCTTTTAATAATAAATTTGCTTTTAGTACAATTATCGGTAGAAACAAATAGTCTTCAAAATCATTTTTATTGCACGCACAGTTCGCATTACGTCCCTTATTTTCCTGCTCTAAGGGCCTCACTCGCTTACGCATCTTGTCTCCACCTGTCTCTACAAATAATCATTCTACTTTCCCTATCTTCTTCATGCTATGGGTCATGCGTGTTATTGGCTGAAAAACCAACTAGATCCCAGAATACCGAAGTTGTTAGTAAGATATTATAATTTTTGCTTAGGTAGCTTGATTCTATGTCACTGGAAGCTACTTCACCCTCCCCATGTCGTGTTCTCGTAGTTACTTACATAACCAGACAGTTTTATCTTACAGAGGTTGTATTTGGATTACACTAAGCGTACGATTCTGGGGTACGCTCATTTTTGACCAAAAAGGAGGCTCTAGTAATCTCATATTAACTTTCTCACAATTTTTCATTCATCATTACAGACTTTTCATAAGTCAATTTTCAACTTAAGGCGCAGATAAATTAAATTAACTAAAATCAGTTAAATTCTAGGTTGTACGTTGCAGTTTAAGTCAAGGAAGAATTTCTTCAGGATAAGAGCCATTCTTTGTCTACACAGACGTCACTCCACAAGCATGGAAATCATAAGAAAAACAACAGTAGCTAATCTAGCACCTCACATTCAAATGAATGAGTAACCATTGGTATGACAGATACCAAAAAAAAGCCCCTTCCTCGGCTCTTAACAGTCACGCAAAATTGAAATCTGCAAAGTCCCAACTAAAGTATGTCGCACGAGAAGGGCACAACTGGAAAGTAAGCAAACTGGAAAACATTGTGACAGAAAGAAAGAAACTGTCATAATTTTCAGATACAAGAAGACACACTTATTCTTTCTTCAGGAAAGATGAGGCAGCAACGGGGACAGAGTGCAGGTAAGCCTATCGGTAACTGAAGCCATACAATTTAAAAAAACGGCCCTGATACCTGACACCTATTTTTACAACACACGGCTAATCCACACGTATCGGTTCGTCATGACTTCTTGTTCTTCGCAAAATAATTGGACCGAATCATCCCTGCGGCATAGCTAGAGATGGCCGTGCTTTTCTTTCTTCTCCGTTTTGACTAGTTCCTAAGTTAACGAATGCTTGAGGCGTCATTAAAAAAGGTAGTAAATGGTGATTTTTAAGCTGCCGTAGTTCTATTAATTCGCAGTCCAGATGAGTGGCGTACAGCTTTATAGGAGCTAAGGATACGACGGTTATGGCCTTAACACCTACAATCTTCCAGACCCTGGTTCCTTAGGAGATTGGAGAGAAGACGGTGGAAAGGCGAGAGTAGACGGAACAGTGTATTGTTTACAGAAGGGATAAGAGGAAGGTTGCCAGTAGGTCTTGCAGGGCGCACGACCGCGAGGCCCGTAGGACAGGGAGGCGTCGCTGGCCGCCGCGACTAGCGAGGCCGGAATTCCAAGTGTCCTCTCACCGCAGTCCTCGTGGGCATCATGCCAGAAGACAGAGACAGACCGCATCCAATGGCAAAGTCGGCCTGTGATTGGTTGTCTTGGCGCAAGGCTGGCAAGGCGAGACTGGGTGCGTTCGTAAGTGGCTTAGACCATTGAGCGAGAACGGACAGGGGGTGCCGAGACTTCGCACCTGGCCGCAGGCAGCATTAGCGCGCAGGGCAAAGGCGCTGTCCGTCAGCTCTTGGGTTCCAATTGGCTGCTGGGGCCACTACAGCTTAAAGCCAGGTTGCATCTTATCATATAAGCCTAGATCAAATTGTCTTACGGCGAACATCATCTAATAACCTTTCTTTGATCTTTGAAGCACACAGTAGTTTTAAGGCATCTTATCATTTATCAACTGTATGCATAAGTGGGGCAGAAGAAGGCTGTTTGAACGTCGAAGATTATCCACACCAGAAGCAAGGCAGCCAGCAGATTAGTTGAGATTTCTTTCTACACTGATAACGCAGTCAATCGGTGTATAGGTCTTGTGCTGACATACAGAACCCTAAGCAATCACCTCCCGTTTGGTGGTGCTGAATTTAATTGGCTCCATCCCCTCTTGCTATATTTGGCTCCGACAATAGCCTTCTGTACGAATTTGAGATCACAGTTCCCTTCTGGCCTTTCGCTCCTTCTCTTCCCAAAAGAAACCGGGCCTGAGAATCGTATTGGCTAGGTTCTACCTCCTAGCTTTACCTACTATGATTTACTCACCTACGTCGTCCAATCTCCTCCAATAGCAAGATAGTTCCCTATTCGACGAAAAATAGTAAATGGTGAAGCGGATTGGCCCGCCCATCAGCCAGCCTGCGATGTGCCAACTCGCCACCGCACTCATCATCCAATACTGAGTCAGGCAGTAGGCACATGCTGACGAATCTCACTCGTCGGTAACTGAGCGAAAAGCAACGACCAACACCAGGGTATTTAGGTCCTGCCAGTTTTTCCATCAGTCATTCTTTTCACACGTCACTATGCGAGCTTTAACTTTGGTCTTACTCGCACTTCTGTGCGCTGCGCTACTCCAGACGAGTGAGGGTAAGTGGTTCAGAAGGAAGGATACCAAACATAAAGAGCATCAACAGCACAAGGGCTCCAAGTATCCTGATTTTTATGCTGACTACAAGAAACCTGAAGATAAAGAGCACCACAGCGCGCCGAAGGAACACCACCAAAGCCTGACGAAGGATCATCAGTACAGCCCGACGAAGGAACATCAGCACAGCCCGACGAAGAGTCATCAGCACAACCTGCCAAAGGATCAGCACCAAAAGCCCATGGTCTATAAATCTAACTATCCCGAAGATCGCAACGATGGCAGAGATGTTGAACGACGAATCGCTTACCAGCACACCAGCAAACGCAGGCGATATACCTAAACGCAGTCATGGGGGACTGCTACTGAAGCGAGACTTTGAAAATTTCCCAAACGATACTATGAATGTGCTTCAATGTTTCATTTATCTGCAGAATATATTTCTTGGTCTTAGGGGTTTGTCATTACTCTCTTCTACTTCATATGCACGTAAGTTTGTACTTTTTACAGCTCCGATTACTGTGCTCATGATTTTTGTTACTCCTACATTATGATCACCTGACCAACGTGTCCTAAGCAACATCTCATACTTTTTCCCTTTTGAGTCTTTCAGGCGTTGCAGAAAGTCTGCTTTTTATCCATAAAAACATTAAAAAATAAAGCACATCATAGATTCTGGTTTGAAATGTTCTTATTCAATCCTCTTATACCGTAGTATGCTAGTTTTTTTTTATCAAATGACATCTCCTGGAAATGACAGTTGAAATTCAAGAGTTAATTTTGTTGCATATGCAGTGTTGTACAGCTACTACAGACATGTGTTGAAATAAAATATCAAGCGACACGAATTACTGCGCACACCGGTTCAAAAGAAATTAAAGTTTAGTACCCAATTTCAATTCCAACGAGCAGTCCCTTCTGCTAATACCAGTGCAAATCACTATATTATTGGTTCAAAATGGCGTCGGTATTACTAAGCCCGTCAGGTTATCTAGGTAAAAATTGATATTAATACGGAAAATGCGCCATACTAAATGCTAGTTTTAATTCGTTCGTATTGGGTAAACGTTTACAAAATTGATTTTATAAAGATAACTACGGCCGAGTCTGTTAAAATCGATTAACATTGTCACTATTGCACTGATGTGTTTTCTGATTCAAAATACAACCGCATTTACGCATAGAAACTTCAGTTTGTTTGGCAGACGAACGCGAAAATGGACGGCTGTAATTCCGAAAGTAAACATTGTTGATGGGATGAAAAGTTAAACAGACAAAAGCAAATAAAACGAGATTTGTTAAACACAATCTTACTATGCGGAAGAACGTCACTTTCATGCTGTGGTTCACAATCGTGTCTACCCCATGATGTATGTAATGAGCAATACGATCAGTAAATTGTTTATATAATGGTAGATAAAGGTCGTACGCACCTGGTTGTCAGTTATAATTCCCTTAACATACATAAATTATATAAATAGCGACAAGACACCAGTTTACCAGGGAATCATCTCGTTGAACTGTTATTTGCCAGTGGATATATTGAAGGCACACTCCGTAATGCAAGGAATTTGCTTTGATTAAAGTATAATCTTCTGTAGTAGGTGCTAGTATATTGAGCAATTAAGTAGCTGATAAAACAGGTATAGCACTGTCCTTGTAGTCCGCGGTCTTTCACTTCACATAGGCTGCAATACCTTTGTCCTTTCTTATTTGAGAGGCGGCTTTCAACTAATAGTTCAACAGTATGCCACTACTTGTATTCATATCTTATTAAATACAGTCAAGCGTCTTAACAGCTATTATTTACGATGCATGTCTTGAGGCAACCGGAATCATCAATATGAAAGTCATGGAATTTAGCGCTCGCATGTTGCTTTTCGGAATATAAGATAAGCCTTAAAATTCGTGATCTGAAACGAAATAAAAGACAAATTCTTCCAACTAGGGAAAAAGAAATGCAGATGACTAAGAAGACAGCAAACTACGCATGAGACGACCTGATTAAAGAGAAAAACCGTGGAAAAGCAGAAATCAAATGAGATACTAACATGTTTGGGTGAGACAGATAGGTTAATTCCACGTTGTAAATCAAAATACTCTTAGGACATATTCTCACAGATAGACTGAATTCTTAATAACCCCCTATGAAGACATCCGTTTTCATACTTAATGGCCCATGACCCCCTTACTGGGTATTAGCACTAACGCTGGGAAATATCCGGTGCAAACTGGTTGTGGATTTGTTTTCGCCTAGGTCTGAGTGAATATTTATGCCACTTAGACCTGTATTCCTATCTAAGAATCATGGGAATAACCGCTCGTAAAGGCAACAAGGTTGGTGCTAAGACTCTAGCTAGTCCCAAATGGCATATCTCCGTAAAAAATAACGTCCTCTAGTCAACTTACAAAAACGCAACGCACGCTTGTACGAGAGCATTAAAAGGCGTCTTGAACAAAGGGTTATTGACTACAGGGCTGATGTCAGTGCATACGGGATCCTAGTCCAGCGTTATCAGAAACACCTTAGACAGCGCAGTCTAATTCTGCTCAAAAATAAAAAGTCGTTTTAACATGAACTCGTCAAGAATGAGTCTTGTGTGATCGCGAGTCAATGGCTCTATAGGTCATGCAGAATTTTCTAGCTTAACCTAATAAGCAGATGTCAATTCAGGTAAGTATGTGGCGCATTCATGCTCTACATACCTCCATCTACATCAAAATCATCAAGACCATTCTCTCACTAACTAGTTCACACGCAATCGAGGCAGCTCGTCGATTGTTAGTTGTGTAGGTAACCGGATCAAGGCCATGTAGCGACAAATGGTTTGTAACTTGTTCAAGACCATTTTAACATAATCGACTCTTGCAAACTGGCTACGGTCGCAAAAAGGACAATTAAGATTAGTAACGATGGCTAAATAATTGCGAAAATTATTACTCTTCTTTTTTTGCTCTTCCGTCCTCGTACAGGAGTCGATTGCTAGGGGTAGCATCAGCAGCAAGAAATACTACACTTATGGAGGAGAATCAAGTCAACCATTGGCAAAAGACACAAATCTGGAGAGGACTTCACAGGGTTCTTGATGCAAATGTCATATGCACGCATTGATCTATTTTATTTACCACCCGAGGAACGGGCTTCAACCAAGTCTAATCATGTCTTGATTTCAAGTTGGGTGATTCTTTTTATGCTTGAGAATTTTAGCTCCTGACCCCGTCACATGGTCAACGTAGGTTCGAATATGCGTGATCCAAACATGCTTCGAGTCTGAGCCGTATAGTTACAATGAAGGTTTATGCATGGGATGCGACAAACTACTCCGAGATTGCTCTTTTGAATCTGGTTGGTTTCTAATTGTCCTCCCTTCTACGCACAGAAGCTTCAAACTAGTGTGAAATTCAGTCGCACAGTTCGGAAACAATGCGTTCAATCGCTTTGAGAGGTTCTTCCTATACGGTAGAGTATATCCTATTCCTGAAGGGGTTTCTTTTAGGTCCTCCTGGACCTAAAGCATAGGTATTATCTCATAAACGCCTTAGAATAGTGATTCCACATAAACTTGTCGCAGAGGTACTGGGCCTCGAAGATCTTTTCTTCTGTCCTGCAACAGTGAGTCGGCATTTATTTTAAGAAGGTCCTCACACAGCTTTGTTTGTGAGCTACCTAACGGTTTTTGTGAAAGGTGGGGGCTTTTGGTATCCGCTGCCCTCCTATAATTGCTTGCTTTAGTTTCTCTTTTGAGAGGTTGCTTGAGGAGAAAATCAAGGAATGGCAACAGCTGCTCTTGTCCTTCTTCTCTCGTGAATACGATAAAACAGTCTAAGTTCTGCAAATATTCCCGCGCCCAAATATGAAAATTCCATTCGGAAAAAATATGCTGTCAGCTATTCTTTTTCAGGCTACTACCTTTGCAGGGATAATGAGAATTGCACAGTTGAATGAGGTTAATAAGCGTACTTTGAATAAATTCGTCCTTTTTACGCCACCGCTTGGTGAGATCGACGTGTAGAGGCCCTTGTGCTGGGGGATGCAGGAATCTGGGTTAGTTTGTGGGCATTAGTCTAAGGTCAGGTGAATAGAGTGTCAATTACTGTCATGTGCACGTAGCGAACGGCTGTCACAAGGGTGTGGGGGTGATGTGCGATCACCACCTGGCACTGTAGTTGGCCAAGAAAGGCAGTCTTATGCGCACATCGTTTTTTCCTGCGGTTAAGGAAGCAAGATTTTGGCGCGTCTGCCAGTGTTTCTGAGGACGAACCTTCCTGGGTATCCATTTTCAAGCAGCATGTTCTGCAGCTGTTAGAATTCTACTGTGACAGTTTCAAGGGAGCAGATCTGCTGACGTGTTCATAAGACTGTCTTTCTTGGGCGATGCAACAAGCGAGCCAGTGAGAAGACGCCTGAAGACTGCGATCATCAGCGCTTTTCTCGCGGCGAACTTACGCGTGTTCTTCACAACCCATCCTCTCCTTCGATTGGGAGGTACAGACCGACTCCCGTTGAAGGTCAAAGCAATGTGCACTTACTCTTTCACTTACTCCTGTGGGGTGGGGTATATCTGCCGAACCACGAGGCGCCTGGAAAAGAGGGAACATGAGCACATACTGGCTTGGTTAGGTAAAGTTGAACCCGGATCGATCTCGAGTTATATTCTCCCACACCTTGTCACTATGGATTATCGAGTCGATACCAATGAAGAAGTGGCTATATGGCTAGCGAATCCAGTGCTGTGTCCTCAAATAACAGTATCACAAACATTATAACTTCCGTGGCCTACCTCGATATCAGGTGGCCATCGGACATCGCCCCACCTCCTAGTGAAAGTCGTTCGTTACTTGCGGATAACAGTAGTTACCACTCCATGTACCTGACCCCTGACTAATGTCCATAACCTAACCCGATTTAATCCTCTCCCCCAACACAAGGGCCATTCAACACCATGGTTTCACAAATGACTCCACGAAAATGACTCGGCGAGGAAAAAAATAGAACAACCCTTACGTAAGGAGCCCTTGTATAAATTATTTGGACGTTCATTTTGTATAATGGATAGGACAAACATTAGGCTAGGGTTATGGTTAAGGTTAAAGTGCCAATACAAGAAAAAAAGTAGTTGAGAAGAATACGACTCGATTGTTGGGACAACACTTTTATTCGCCTGACGTTTTGACATCCGTTCTCGATTTCTCATAAACGACATTAGCAGAAACGTGTCATACATGCACGGGGGTTTGCAGTTTTTATAGGATAAAGTTATTACAGCAAACGTACCACCACAATTAACGTCCGTTGCCTTATTACGCGCGGATAGTTTGTTGGACGGCATGCGGGATCTGATCTGTTGAACATTCATCACAGGTGGTGGATTGGGGCGTGATGATTGCTCGGCCACCAGGCCCTCCGGTGTTGACGTCATCCTACACCCAGACATTAGCATACACGTCTATCCCAAACAGAATGAAAGGTCTTAAATAACATTGTAACCTGAATAAGAAAAATATTAAGGGGCATTCAGCAACATGGTTTCACAAATTACCTCGGAACTTATTCGTTAAGGCACACACTGCGACATTTCCCTCATTGGAAGCCGTTATATAAATTTTCCGGACGTTTATTTCACAATTGCGGATAAGACTAAGGTTAGGCTAGGGTTATAGTTGAGGTTAAAGTTGTTTAAAGTGTGTCATTGAGCAAGTTCGGAGCCAGTGTTCAAAACGGATTCTACAAAGCTTTCCATCCGTTTAGGTACTGTAGTGCATATGTTGTAAGTAAATGCACGTTCGTGTCTATTAAAACTGACTTACTTCAACCTATTAAGACGAACTAACAGTTAGAGCTTGAAAGTTTTGTGGCTGATGGTTCACCTTCGTTCTTCCTATTAATTTTGATGTGAGTGCAATATCTGTAGTGGCCTTCTGCAGCCACTTGGAACCCAAGATCAGCCGCTGAGGCATGGTGCCTTTAGCCTGCCTGTGCGCTCACTGCCTTTCGGGTCTAGGCGCTAACTGTCATTGACCAACGCGCACATACGCCTCAGCGTGACCGCGCGCTCACGCTAGCTGGCCATCACAAGGTCGCACGCCCACGCTTGTCTAGATATCAGCCGCGCCATTGGCCGCCGTAACAAAGCATGCACAGACACTGCGGTGATTTCTGATGCCCCCTCACTCCGGACACGACCCGACTAGGGAACGGATGCACTAGTCCATCCCTCTGCAGAACACACTATTCCTAAAAATCTGGCTTCCCACCATATGTCTCCTCACCCACTTGTGAACGCCTGTCGTAACTAACTCAATTCGAAGTGCACTTTCAGAACGTTCGCTGATTCCGACCTCTGTAACAGCCAATCACAGGCCGACACACACAGGATCTCAACTGACGACTGCCGAGCAGACCTGACTTCAGACGCCGTCTACTGGTTAGCGGTTGTGCGGTCGTCTGATAGTCAATTTCCATCTGCCTATTCTCCCATTCATTTCGTACAGATTATAATTGTCTTTCTAGTCTGGCTTCCTCACGACACTCCTCCTCTCCAAAGGAACCGGGCCTGGAAGGTCGCAACCGTGCGTGTTAAACCCAATAAATCTTAACACACCTCGATATACTGTTAAGCGCAGTGTTATAGATTCGGTCGTTTGACGCCCATTTACTGTGAGCAGTGTTACCTACTATGGCACTTCGTCCCAGCCACGTCCAGATATCTTAGCATTGGAAAATAGTGCTTGACGGAAATAAGGTTTTTAGGCAGACGCGACGTTTCGTAACAAACCACTTCACGTGCAGGGGACGACTGTGCTGCAAATGCGGATGGAACGTGGAAAGCGTCGCGTACCTGACGCTCGAACTATCGGACTACAGGCAAAAGAGCAAGATCGACTAAATTTTTCCAAGGGAGAGGCTCCAACTTCGCTTCGCTATACTGTCTTGCGTTTAATGCGGGAGTTACTACGGTTACTTTTCTGCGCCATATATTGCACCATTTTATGCAACTGTAATTCCGACTAGCAACTGCCATACGCGGTCGGATACGTTAAGTCCAGTCTCAAAAACTCTCCTTATCTTTATTTAAGTTTTCTTGGTTAAAAACCTTATGCACTAAGTAACAGTTCTAAATAATTGTTGGCCAAGAAGTACCGACATGATTTTAGCTTAAAGTAAATTAATAGAGAATGATTAATTGAGACTTGTGGGATACGAAGTAGTCCGCCCAGGTAATAGACGATAGAACGTATCCCAACGGTTATGAGCTAGTAAATATGATAAGACGTGGAAGGCCAGAGTGTTGGGGATAATTAAGTGAGGTGTAAAAGTAGTAGAAGGTTAGAAATAGGTAAGTGACTTTCAGACGAGTGCACTCCAACCACGAGTGGGCCGCAGTCCAGAGTCGCATTCCGGTCGGTGTAGTCGCCGGGTCTGAATGTCTACAAGAGGCAGTAGGTCGCCTGCTCCGGAAGTACCTGATTTTATTCAATCCCCGCGCCATGGTCGCTGTTTTGGACTGGCCTTGGGAGGTGTTTGGCAAGTGAGCAAGACAGAGAGTGACCTTGAACATTTTGACAACCTGGGGTGCGCACGGGCTGGTGCACACGAAAGCCAGACACGCGGGGCATATGATCAAAGCATGGCTGCGAAATACAAGGGCGCTACAGACTAATGGAGAACGTCCTACAAATTATTTCCATTTATGATGAAATGACGGTTACGGTTTAAGACCATTTTCCCATCTGTAAACGCTTATGGCTCATTTTAATTTACCATTTATCTGCTCAGGTTGCACGCATGTCACTTATGTGTCAAGCAAAATCTACAGAAGCAATTATTTTCTTATATTCGTTTACCAGCAGATTTGTTTTCCTTACAATTATTAATAGAAAAAAACACACTTCGAGGTTTAATTTTTTTGCATGTACCATTCGCATTACGTCCCTTATGCTCCTATCTTAGCGACCCACTACCTTAGACAACCTCAGGGAATCTTACGTGTCTCTAGAAATAATCGTTCTTGTTTAACTAACTTCGATATGCTACGGGTCACGCGTGTTATTGGATAAGGACCAACTGGATCCCAGAACATACAACTATTCGGTAAGATATTTTGATTTTTTCTGTCTAAATACTGAGTAGTTAATGTGATTCTATGTAAATGCAAGTTGTTTTCCCTTCTGTATAGCGTGTGTTCGTAGCTAAAAAATTTAAATTGTATTTGGATGTCTGTAACCATATGATTCTGGGGTTAGCCTATTTTTCACCGTTAAGTAGGCTCCGGTAACCTCACCATAACTTTTCCATAATTTTTCATAATACCACGATTCATCCCTGCAGGCACTAAGTACGTCTACTACTAACCTTAAGGCGTAATCGAAAATAAAAAAATAAATTAAATCCTAGGTCGGTCGAAAGAGTCCAACTCAAGGAAGATCTCCTTCAGGATTAAAAACATCGTTCGCCTACATAGACTCGCTATACTTTCAAATGGATCACTCTACAAGCACAGAAATCAGAAGCAAAAACAATAAATAATCTAGCACCTCCATCTTAAATGGGTGCTTTGCCATTCTTTTGCAAATTTCGGGTTAACAGATACAAAATAAAAGGCCCCTGGCCAACCTACTAACTGCCTTGCGAAAGTAGACTTTGCAAAACCCCAACTCAAGTATGTCGCACGGCTGGAAAACAAACCAACTGGAAAAATTGTGACAGAACGCAAGAAAATGTCACAAGTTTTGGATACAAGAAGACACGCATATTCTTCCTTCGAGGAAAATGGGGCAGTAACAGGGACAGAGAGTGAGCTTACATCCCCACGCATCGGTTCGCCATGACTTTTTCGTTATTTTCAAGATAATTTGACCGAATTTTCCCTGCGACATTGCTAGAGATAGCTATTTTTCTTTATTCTCCGTTTTGACTAGTTTGTAAGTTAAGGAATAGTTTAATTGATTATAATAAGGTAGACCTTTCAAGTCGATATTATAAAAGGCACGAAGTGGTGATTTTTAAGCTGCCATTGTTCTATTAATTCACAGTGCAGAAGAGTGGCGTACAGCTTAAAGCCGGGTTGTATATTATCATATAAGCCTAAATCATATTTTCTTTCAATCAACAGCATCTAATTACGTTTCTTTGATCTTTAAGCACACAGTGGTGCTAAGGCAACGTATCATTTATCAACAATATACATAATTGGGGCAGAAAAAGGCCGTCTGAAAGTCGAAGGTAAGCATCCACACCAGAATCGAGGCAGCCAGCAGCTCAGTTGAGATTTGTTTCTCTAATCATAACTCAGTCAGCCGCTTTATAGGTCTTGTGCCAGCATATAGAAACCTACGTAATCACCTCCAGATTGGCCGTACTGCATTTGATTGGCTTGATCCCCTTTTAAGCGTTGCTTGCTCTCTTGCTATTTTTGGCTCTAACGATAGCCTCTTGTACGAATTTGAGATCGCAGTTCCCTTCTGGCCTTCCGTTCCTTCTCTTTTCACAAGAAACCGGGCCCAATGATCGTTTTGGCAAGTGTGCTACCTCTTAGCTTAACCCACTGCGATATAATCAACTGCGTCATCGATTCTCCTCCAATAGCAAGATAGTTTAAGGACAGTAGTATGCGGCCAGGACGTCGTTGCTGACAGAGTTCAAGGACCCACCTCGAGTCCGTTTCGAGTTGACCCCCAGAGCTTGTCTCAGGCTACAAAAAGGACGATTCAAGTCTCACGGTAATGAGGGTTTCACAAAGTACACTTTAACGATGCGTACTTGGATGCTAACTTCTAGTCCTGTGAAGGACCAAGTAATTCTGTCGGTTGGCCAATTCCCCAGTCATACGTCGCAGTGTGTCGTACTTGCTTACGACCTTTCCCCTTTCCTACGCTTCAACTGAACGTCCTTGCAGGTCAAGTAACTGTTGCGGCGCCTTGTCACGTTTACGGAAGCAGCGATAGGCTCTGCCACCAAAATGTGATCGGTTTTAGCAGTCTTGTTAGGCGAACAATTTTGTCATATCCACGTGTGGTGCATAAAGTCCGAGCCTTTCACGTTACCTTTTCCCGACTGGTAGAATGGCTCGAACTGTTGCTTTTTCTGTTGCCGCCGGGGACAAAGAATGTGAAGAAATGCCTTTTAGTTTCGGCCATGATAAATGTACGAGTTCCAGAGTTCAGGACATGAATACGAAGGTAGTGCAGTCTTATGTTTTTCCCACAGGACGCTTTTGTGTAGGACGCTCAAATTATTTAACCAATGATCGCCCCTGTGAACAAGAGGACGTCTTCATTCGGGCCCAGCATCTTTTCCAGTTTATTCCCTAAACCAGTGCCCTATTCGGTGACAAATAGTAAACAGTGAAGCGCAGATACAGCGGATAGGCCCGCCCACCAGTCAGCCTGCGATGTGCCAGCTCGACACCGCAGTCATCCTCCAATACTGAGCCAGGCAGTAGACACATACCGACGAATCTCACTCGCCAAAAGCGCCGACCGACGCTGAGGTATTTAAGGCTCGCCAGTTCTCCATCAGTCATAGTTTTCACACGCCACTATGCGAGCTTTAACTTTGATCATTCTCGCACTTCTGTGCACTGCGTTGCTCCACACAGTCGAGTGTAAAGGGCATAAAACAGAGGATATCAGACGTCAACACCACAAACACGAGTATAATGAACACAGGAAACCTGCGGGGGAAAACCATCGCAGACAGACGAAGGAACACCACCTGAGGCCCGCGATCTATAAAAAGAACTATCCTGAACCTCGTAATGATGGCAGGGATGCTGAACGACAACTCGTCTACCAGCACCAAAGAAGACGCAGGCGATATACCTAACCACAATCAGGGGTGACTGCTACTGGTGCGAGAGTTTAAACATTTCCCAAATGACATTATAAACGCGTTTCAATGTTTCACTCATTTTCGGAGCATATTTCTTGGTGTTAGTGGTTTGTCGTTACTATCCCTTACTTCATATGCTTGTTAATAAGGTACTTTTGTACCCTGCGGTTACTGTATTCATATTCCGTGTTGCTCCTGCCTTAACATCTCTCAAACAACCATTCCTAAGCAACATCCCATACGATTCTCTTTTGAGGCTTTCAGGCGTTGCAGTTAGTGCACACCTATCCCACAAAATCAGTACGAAATAAAGCACGTCGGAGGCTTTGGTTTATATATTTCTTTTACTACATCAGCTTAAAACGTAGTAGGCCGATTTTAGTAAAATAACAGCTCCTAGGAATGACAGTAGTAATGCAAGCGTTCATTTTGTTGCACATACCATGTTGTGCAGCTACTACAGCCTAGGCAATATTCTTAAACGCTAGTGTATTGTACAATACATGTGAATTCTGTTAAACAGATTGTGTTGTGAAGTTGCGATGCTATAGTTTTATCTACTCGGTTCAGGAGGGCGTTTACTGCTCTGTCCAAAGCAAATTCTTGAGATGTCAGCAGGTAAAGGTAGATAATCGGTTGATAAAAACCTAAAAAGGCCGAAATAAACTATTTATTGGAAATAAATAGCATGCATATCGTTTAAAAAGAAATTAAAGTTAAGTATCTAATTTCACTTCCAACATGGTCACAAATGGAATCAGTAGTACTAACCCCGTCTGGTTGTCTAGGTAAGAATTGATATGAATAGGGATAACTTGGAGCCTTAAATGTTAATATGAAATCGCTCCTATTGGGAAAACTTTTACAAATTTGATTTTATAGAGGTAGCTACGGCAGAGTGTGTCTACATTGATAAGCATTGACGTTGTTGCACAGTTACCTTTTCCCTGTTTCTAAATACACCTGATAAGCAATATGCGCAGAGCAACTTTAGTAAGTTCGGCAACCGACCGCGAAAATGGCATGGCTTTAATCCTGAACGTAGGCATTTTTGATGGTATAGTACAGTATGCAGACAATAGAAAACAAAACAAGATTTGTAAAAAACACTAATATAAGGAAGATTTTTACTGTCTAGCTGTGGTTCACAGTCTTGTCCACCCCTTGAGGAAGACAATCGGGGAATGTTTTCTCGTCTAAAGTTAGATGAATATCTTAGGCTACCGGTTGTCAATTACTATCTCTTGTACACACATAGGCCGCTTGGTTTGGTTACTTGCCAGTGGATATATTTAAGGTGCTCTCAGTATTGCAAATGAACTTTTTGCTTAGTTTTTATTAAAATATCTTCATTTTTAAGTGGTAGCAATATAACGAGCAATGAACTAGCTGTTATAACGCGCACACCACTGTCCTGAGAGTCCGCGGTCTTTCAATTCAGATAGGCTGCAGTGCTGTTGTACTTTCTTATCTCAAAAGTGGTCTTGAATTAATATGTCAGCACCATGCCCTATGAACATTCATATAATATTAAATAGAGTTGGATAGCCTTACACCTATTATTTACCATTCTTGTCGTGAGGCTACAGGAAGCATCAAAATGGAAGCCCTGAAATTTAACTGTAGAATTTTGCTTTTCGCAATAGAAGTAGAGCCTTAAAAGCCGTGATCTGAAACGAATTTGAGGATAGATGTTGCCGTAAAGGGAAAAGGAATTCACATTACTAGGAATACCGCAGAATAAGCAGGCGAAAAGCCGAGAAAGGAGAAAATAGGATGGATAAGCAGAGAGTAGAAGAGGGATTAAAATGTTGGGAAGGTCAAACTCTCATTATTTTGCCTTCTATATGTGAGGGCGCGTATTGGTATAAATGCATAGTTGACAAAGTACTTTTCTATGCGGCCTTTCATTTTATCAAGAAGAAGACTGAACTTGGAGATTTCCTTTTTTTCTATTAGCCTTCGTTATCCAGGCTTACTTAACCTCAACTCTGTAGGAACTGACTGCTAAACCTCCTGCATGCATGATCGCCGTTATTAAGGTCAGTCCTCTATCATTCGACCACTGACACTTCTTTCTATTGCTTATCGTTGGGAATATTAATCATCGAATGAATGAAAGGTTGGCGTTCCAGATATGGATGAGGAAGAAGACTTGTCGAGCACCGGATCAATGTGTTAATTGTCCTGAGCTTTCGAACTCTTGCAGGAGTTCATCTTCAGAGATAAGAAGCAGCAAGCGAAAGGAGGGTTATTATAGTGGCCAAAGGCCAATCATATGTCAGCGGTCGTCAAGGGAAAAGACACATAAACCAGGAGGATGGAGGTCGGGGGGGAGGGGGGAGCAATTATATGGGTAAACGCTAATTAACTGTCAGTGAAGACGGTTGTCGTTCGGGGTCATGAGCAGTAATTAGTGTAACGCCTTGTCCCCAGGGTAGAAGGTCCCGGTGATCCTGCCTCATCTACTGGCCGGTTCGTAGCGGGTTCCTGTTCCCTTTCAATTCTGACGTAAGGCGTGGCCTTGTTTCGTCCTTCACTTAAAAAATGGCGCAAAACTTTGTAGGCCGTGGGGAGGTCTAGATGCCTGTTGACGGAGTTGGCATCTGAGTACCATGCCTCAAGTGTCAACCTTTCGGCTTTTGAGTTTCCTCGCCATATGATAGTTGCTCCTTGAATGTCGAAGTTGTGGCCAGTTTCTCCGATGTGTGCTGCAAGCTGCGAGTTAGGATCTAGTTGCTGAGCCGCCCGTTTGTGTTCGCGTAGGCGGGTCTGCAATTTTCGGCCTGTTTCTCCCACATTATTACAGTCTCCGTCATTACAACGTATCTTATAGACAACTGCATGGGTTTCGGTAGGGAGCAGTCTGTCTTTGGGTTGCATCACACGCCGGCGTGTTGTTGCCTCAGGTCGATGGGCTATGCCCACTCCAGCGGGCTGCAACAGTCATGAGACTGCTTCAGAGACTCCGTGTATGTAGGGAATGGCTCTCCAGACGTCAGGTTGTGGTTGCATCGGCCGCCGTCTGTTCACTCGACGTCTGCTGCGTTTGATAAATGATATCGCGTATCCATTGGCTTGGAAGAGTTCATAAAAGTATTGTTGTTCAACTCTTCTGTCCGCAGGAGTGCTACAGTGGGTTTCAACTCTTTTAAAAAAATGTACGAACGCAACTGCGTTTGTGACACATGGGGTGATTGCTGTTGAAGTGTAACACTTGGTTTGTGTCGGTAACCTTTCTGAATACTGTGGTTTGCAGTAGTCCAGTTGAACACCATCGCACAAGGACACAGCTCGCAGCTTGCAGCACACACTGAGGAAACTGGCCACAACCTCGACATTCAAGGAGCAACTATCATAGGCCGAGGAAACTAAAAAAACGAAAGGTTGACACTTGAGGCATGGTACTCAGATGCCAACTCTGTCAACAGGCATCTAGACCTCCCCGCGGCCTACAAAGTTTTGCAGCATTATGTAAGCGAAGGATGAAACAAGGCCATGCCTAACGTCAGAATTGAAAACGAACAGGAACCCGCTAAGAACCGGTCAGAAGATGAGGCAGGATCACCGGGACCCTCTACCCTGGGGACAAGGCATTACACTAATTACTGTTCATGACCCCGAACGACAGCCGTCTTCACCGACAGTTGCTTAGCATTTACCACTATAATCACCCCCCTCCCCCCCGTCCTCCATACTTCTGGTCGACGTTTCCTTTACCTTGATGACCGCCGACATTTGATTGGCCTTTGGCCACTATAATAACCCTCTTTTCGGTTGCTGCTTCATAGCTCTGAATATGAACTAATCTAAGAGTTCGAAAGCTCAGGATAATAAACGAATTGATCCGGTGCTCGACAAGTCTCCTTACTCAATATTAATCATGGTAGGAATCCATACACTAATCAGATTCTACGGTAATAATGAGTCACTTTAGGACTGTCCAGCGCCAAAGCGAGCATTTTCAGTCCTCTGTTCACCTAATGTTTTATCTGTCAACAAATAGCTGATTATCAATTGAAAAGGTATTTTACTTAACTCGATCCGTTTTGAAATCCCAACTACTGTTTGGCCACATTTCCGTAGCTAGACTGAATGCATAATCACCCCTAGAAGTAACATTGCTATCATACTAGATAGACCATGATCCCTTTCCTGGATATTGACAATAACCCTAGAAAATATCTGATGCAAACTCGTTGCAGATTTGGTTTCACCTAATCCTGAGTGCACCTGTATTCCCCATGGACCTGCATATGAACCTCTAAGAACCATTGGTTTCCCCGCTTGTAAACGCAACAAGGTTTGTGCTGAGACCCTGGTTAGTCTCCAAATAGCATGACACATTCTGAATAACGTACCCTTATTAACATAGAATAATAGAACGCACCTCTGTGTTAGAACATTAAACAATCTTGAACCTATATTTATTGAGTATAGGACAGAATACAGTTTTGTTGTCAATTTTTGCAACAAGGGAAACCTTAATAGGTACAGTCCAATCTTGCTCAAATATAACAAGTCTCTGTGAGGTTAAGTCGTTAAGAACGAGTCTTCCGCGGCCGAAAATGTACGAATTTTAAGCTCCTTCGAGATATTCTTACAAATAGGTTACTGTCAACTTAACCTCGTGTACGTCTTTAGTAATCTACAATGGTAATTGAGTATATTCAACTTGTTAGGAAATTATTGCTACATCATACTGAAATGTTGGCATCACAAGCAATATAAGCTGAGGTTGAATACATTCTTCGAGAAATATAAATTTATTTCGTGAATTTTCGAGACTGGAACCCCAGCTCATCATCAGATGAAGAGAAATGTAAAAGTGCCAGACGGAGTGCGCAGACAAGGAGGTGAAGAATTCAGTCATGCGGGCCGGGGGGGGGGCTATGCATGGCGACTTGAGAGAGGTGGCCTCCTCTTCTTACCGTCAGTTAGTATTCATAAATGCGCACAGAGGCGGATTTTCCGGTCAACATATATATGTATATTATAATATGCGGAAATATTCGGAGTCTACACATAATATTGCTTTCATCATCCCTGGAAGAGCAAGAAGAAGCTGGGGCAGTTCTCGAGACCCAGTTGTATTTGTGCTGACGTTTCAAAAGCATTATCGCTTTCATCGTCATAGCGTGATTTCTATTCTTCTGCTGGATTCGAATGAGTGTGTCTAACCACAATGCGAGTGTTATAACCATGCCTGATACATGCGCGTAGATAGATTGTACCGATCGATTGCTGGTGGCTGTTTGAATTGTTCACAGCCTCGCGGGCGTCTATGGCTTTGCTAAGTATGCCTGTCGCCGACCAACTTTCTAGCAGCAATCTGATGATTTTGTCGTTGGATCAGCATATTATCCTTGCTTTCTCAAAGGCAAACGTGTGATTTATCTACTGTACTTGGTCATAGACCATAGACAGTTTATCCTTGCGGTTGACTGCCAGCTTATGCTCATGCAACCTTGTGCCAAGGCGTTTGCTCGTTTCACCAGCATACCTTGCATCGCAGTCTTCGCATGGTGTGCTGTAGACCACTGCTTATGGTTCTATCCATGATAGTGGGTCTTTAGGCCTCATTATTTGCTGACTGATGGTTGACTCTGGCTTATGAGCCACAACGATCCCGAATGCCTTTAGGGTTCTTGCAGTCGCCTCTGATACGTTCATCACATAGGGAATGGCAAGCCAAAACTAAGGGTCTTCTTCTGTCGGCCGGTTAGGGCGAGGATTTTTAAGGCACTTACGCATGGAGGACGTTGGATAACCGTTGGCTTGAATTAGGGTATGCAAGTATTGTGAAACATCAGCACAAATATACTTTGTTCTCTGGAATTGACCCATCTTCTTCTTCCTCTTCCGGGGGTGATGAAATACATCTATGAATGTATGTGCTTTGCCGATCTAGTAGAAGAACAACTTATTTCCGCGTTGCCCAGGAGCTGAAAATTAAAGCCCGCGCAAGCAGTCACAATACAATTGTGCGCTGCTGGGCAAAGCGGAACTTAATTTTCCCTCTAATCGATCACAGAAGCACATATATTCATCATATTTTTGATCTCAACGGACAAAGGAACGAGAACTTGGTGCCATGGTAGAGTAATAAGCTCAATGACAAAAGGTCCGGCTTCCAAGCTCGGGGGCTTCAACCCTTGAGGTTGGCTATGACTGGCTGATGATGGCTAACAAGCCAGAAATGGCCATTCCAGTTTCCCTACTTTTTTCGGATCCAACCCCCTCCCCATATGTCTGAGGTCGCTTAGCGACATCCTGATATTGCTCAAATACGAGATTCGAGGCACTTCCGGGACAAGTACGTGCCCTAACCAGATAGGTCAAATGAACAACTCAGTTCAATTATATATGTGTAGTTTTTGTTTGTACACCGTTATATACACATATATGTTAATAGCAGCAGTTGAATTCATTCCAAGGTTATATGCTGAAAAGTGGAAGCTTGTCGAAAAGAAGAGATTTACTCGAAAATGTTAAAGCACGCTTCACGTGCTCGTCATCAGACGTAAGGAGAACTGAGAAGCAACTGTGGTACACTGGTGTTTAAGGACGCAGACAGAGAGAACGATAAACGACCTTGTGAGAGGGAGTTGTACAGCCTGTTATGGTGGCTGTAAGACGTTAGCTAAGGCGAATGGGGTCTAAGATATGATTCTGTCTGCGTCCTTAAACACCAGTGTACCACACTAAACTCTCAGTTATCATTACGTCTGATAACGAGCACGTGATATGCGCTTGAACATTTACGAGTAAATCTCTTCTTTCCGACGGGCCTTCATTTTTAATCTTATAGATATATATACAAATCGCGTTCATCATCTCCCAAAGGTAAGGAAGAAGAAGAGTGGGCGGGTTCATGGACCAAATTATATTTAAGCCGACGTTTAGAAAATCTTCTCGCTTCCATCGTCAGATTGTTGTGATAGCTGCGTCTGGTCGTCTTGAGTTAGCCAGCCTTGATAGCTGTCTCAAATTATATCGGTGTTGGACGTGTGAACTTTGACCTACCCGATCGTTGCCAACCCCATTTGGTCTCCCAGAGGATGGCTGCCGGTTGGCTTGCGTGACCTTCGTCTCCTCCGTGGTCAGCGTAGTTGTAAGGGAGTCAATAGGATTGCTAGCCTCTCCGACGTCACCCGGTGGGCTGATAACTCGTTACTGTTCACTTGGGTTGTTCTTTGCCTCGCGGTTGTAACGGTGAGACATTGTTTGCTGTTGGTCGCGTGACCTCCAGCCCTATTTTCTGTGGGTTTTGGCTCTCGGTCCTGCGTACTCGTTTGCCCTACTGGCTCTTGCAGACTTGATCCGAGCCTTGTGCGAAGCGCCTGGTAGGCAAAGTTCAAGTCGATGGCTCTGCTGATCGTGCCAGTGGAGGACTAACTTTCCAGCACTAGCCTAGCCATTTTCTCATTGGCCCTACCGATCACCCTCGCTTTCTCAAAGGTGAATTCGTGGTTGAGCTGTTGCACTTGCCCATGAACCAAAGAAAGCTTGTCCTTGCGATTGATTGCAAGTGGATGTTCGTGCAATCTTGTGCCCAGGCGTTTTCCCGTTTCCCTAACATACATCGCCTCGCAGTTTTTGCATGGTATGCTGTAGACCTTGGCGGATTTCTTAGTTGCTGGCATCGGGTCTTTGGGATTGTCATAAGATGTATCCTCACTGTTTTCCAACGTACCGGTAGTTGAAACCATAGAGGACCCATGCGACTTTAGACGGGACACAAAAGGATGACACTAGAGATGCTGAAAGAACTACTGACGTACTGTACACAAAGCAGGTAGCTTCTCTGCAATGGCCAGTTATACGGGCAAATAGACGGAGTTGCGATGGGTCACCACTGTGACCATTCCTCGCAAATGTCTTCATGAGCAAGCCCAAGGAAAGGAATCTCAACGACATTATCAAGGACTTGAATCTGTACAATAGATACCCTTCATCATGAAATTTAGTGGATTCACTAAAAATGTAATTTTGTGCGAAGTCAGCGCAAGCGGCGTGCCCCCAAACCATTGCAGCAGTAAAGTAAGAACCATAAGTAAAACCAAGGAATAACTTGGTAGAAAAATTACCATTTACTTGCATAAGAACATTCAAGTTACAAAAATAACCTCGAAATTAAGGAAATGGCGATCTGACAAGTCACTGATCCAATGTTAAATATAAATATGTCTAAGGCATGGAAGTGGAAAAGCATGGCAGGTTAATACAGAAGAAGTCCAAATACAAAAAATGTTTAAGTGAAATTCTTTACATTAACAGAATGGCATTAAATGTGTTAGAAATAGATGTGGTCACCTTAACTAAAGTTTTTTCCCAATGTAGACAGAAAGTGAAAATTTCCGTTTTAAATGCACGAAAAGATCCTTGCGTGCTTTGTATTAATCTCCATTGACAATTGTAAAAATATTTTCTATGGTTATCATATCCCGGCTGTTGAGCGGAATAAAAATGAATTGAGTGCCACACACGAATAGGCTGGCTATGTACTAAAAAGTTAGATAACGACTGTACTTGTGGTCAAATTCAAAACATCTTGTCTATATTGCAAGGAATTTCCGTTTGTTACATTCTTTTGTAATTATTTCGAGAGTTCATGTGCGACGAGCTGCAGACAGTCTTCCAAATTCTACTCAACACTTAACGAATTCACTGTTTTGCTTTGTTTATTCATCAATACCGAAGTTGTTCAAACTTGTTACCGAAAACTTCGAAATAAGAAATGCCATAAAAGCATTTACCTAAATAATGGGTTTTTAAAAATTCCTGCTTATGCAGCTGCTCATGTGGGTTATGAATTTAGAATTACCCACACATGTCAACTCATTGCCGAGAAAAATGAATTTCCACAACGAAAGCCTCGAATACATACGTCTAAGATAAGTTTAAAAAACTTTCTATACGAGGTTAACCATTCCAAAAGCGCTTTAGTTAGACATTTTGAAGTCAAAGATCTGTGTACTGTTCATTTTTTAAAGATGAAGTCATGATCAAAATGGGATATTTTGACTATTTTTTTGACTTCCCTAACAATAACAGATATATACACTGCTGAAAATGAAAGAACTTACATTTCTATCTAAACTGGAGCAGTTTTCAATATATTCTTGTACTCCAGAGCACGGTTGGTTGATTTCCAATGCACAACAGAGTGCCCAAATATATCCTTCTATATTTTTAAACGTTATAATAGTTTGCCTGTTCCGTTCCAAGTTTTATATTGATTGATTTTCTTCTATATTTTGACAATATTATAACGGGGTTCGTTAACTGTGTTGCTGAGAAAACTTGTGATATTCTGAGGTACTTCATGTACAGTCAAATAGGCTCAGTACTTTTGGCGTACTAAAACACACTTATCTTTAGGGCACAAAACGCAAAAAATTTGCAAGGAAATTTTTTGTTAACTGAATTCTTTTTTCTTGTCTTGAAAGTAATGCTTTATCTCATATCAAAACTTACCTCAATTTCATGGACGCAAAACAATTTTTTCCGTTTTGTGAACAGATATAATTTAAAAAGTTCCTGATCTTCATGAATGTTCTTTTATAGTGCAACAGGCCCAGACAAAAAGTTCTTTTCCGCAGGGTTTAATAGCGTCGGAATTCTTTGGATATCGACGGACGCTGAATTTAGCCCAGTGACAAGCTACGCGTATTCTTCATCAACTTTCCTCTTTTACGGATGGGAGGAAAAGACCGACTACCGTTGCAGGCTACATCCATTTGCGTTTATTTCTTCACCTGCTCCTGTGAAGCGGGGTGTATTGGCCGAACAAAGTGACGTCCGGAGAAGAGGGCACGCGAACACATAGCAGCCTAGCTCCAAAACCTAGAAAGTCTATCGATTGATCGCATTTTCAATTGTCGCACACTCAATCGATACGAACTACCAAACTGACGCGAGAGAGGGCTTTCAAGTCATGTACCAGGCTCCGACAAACTACCCTCAAGGCCTGCGCAAACAGGTGCTCGCCACAGCCAAAGCAGTGACAAATCAGTTTAGCAAGCCCGTTCTCTGCTGTCAAAAGACGCTGGTAGCCTCAGTCTGCCTACCCTGGCCAAACACACCAGTGAATACCGTGCAGCCAGAACAGACGTCTTCCGCAACTACGCACGCCGACCGTGAGAACACTCCGTTCTCTTCCGCAAGAGGTTTGAGTCCGTATGTATGAGACGAAAGAACATCACGATGACTAATGACGACCATTCCCCGAGAAACCTTTAAGTACTACACCACACAGAACTGACTGTTTAGTCCTTGCAATCGTAATGGCCAGACAACGAAGTGCTGAAACACGTGTTTGCCAAAATATTTATTTGTCGGTCCTGTGCAAAGACTTGTGCCCAACAGGTTTGTCTAAAACTGTATTAGCCCTCTCGCTCAAAAAATCAAAACATATAGTCAGGTGAGGGGTTGTTGAAAACTAGCTTAAAAAGGATTCAATGCTGAAAATGTTAGATATTACCTTCAAAATAAAGCATTTTCTCTCTAGCACTTCCAAAGACATGTTTGGTGATTATCGTCAAAATCCATTGCCCTTTACTGAGAAAACGGAAATTTCTTACATTTGGAAAAACTGAAACGTTACCTCGGAATACATTTTGTCTACCTCAGACTTCCCTTATGAAGATTAAGGGTCAGGGACAATGTCCAACCTTCGATCGAAACTAAATATGTCACTCGTGAGCCTAAGTCAGTATGCACAGTCCGGTAAACCTCTCATAAGCGCGAATCCAGACACAGCCTAAAAATGCTTTGTATTAAACTAAAATGTCTTCTTTTCCGATAAAACAACATTGACAATTCAGGACAGTAGTTTAGAAAGGCTTTTTAAGTCCTCTACTCATAAAGCTGCTTTGCGCCAGGTACGTAGCATTTTAAAAGCTTTCTATGAGCCGGCCAGTCGTGTTTACATTTATCCAACTAGGAGGCCAACTGACGTAATAAATTACAGATGTGCATGTGCAGTACTCGTGATTGCATTGTGTTTTTGTCTTCGCACTTTAAACTAGTATTTACAAATATGCGCGCAAATTCTCAAGTGACTATCCATGTGACTTGTGAAGGATGGAAATTTACTGCCTGCTAAGTTGGGACTGCATTTTGACGACAAGTAAGTAGGCGGTGGACAGTTTTTACAGTCATCGCAATGCTCCGTAGTACGTTGATAAGTTCGTAGTACCATTATTTCAGAGGGCTTGATAGCTCAATTAGAATTTTGTAGCCCAAATTATTAACCTGATATTAATTCAGATAATTCTTTGGCACATTAATCTTCCACATGCGTCCACCTACATCAAGAAGCGTCAAGACCGTTGTCTCATTAATTAGTTAACACACACCATTGGTAGTTGTGAAGGTCCCCGGATCGAAGCTGTGTGATAACAAGTGGTTTCTGTATGGTGTAAGACCAGCTTAGTAAAATTGATTCTCATAAATGGCTACGGTTGCAAAAAGACAGGTGGGATTAGTAAAGAAGGCTGAACAGTTCTTTGATTATTCCATTCTTTCAAAATCATGCAGAAGGCGATTGGCAGGGGTAGCAGCAGCCACAGAAAAAAACTACAGTTCTGGGGGAGAAGCAAGTGAACCATTGGTCAGGAAACAAATCTAGAGACGCCTTCACAGGGCTCCATATCCCGATACCATAGCGACAAATTTATCTATTGACTACCCATCTGATGATCAGGCTTAAACGAAGTCTGATCCCGTCTTATATTCCGTTTCGGTTATTTGTGTTACGCCTGCGAATTTGAACTCTTGACCCCGTCACACAGCCATCTATGTGCGAATATGCGCGACCCAGCATGCACTCAGTCTGGGTTGTATAGTTAAAGGACAGGTTATGCATGGGATACGATACACTACCCGGGATTACTATTTTAGGTCTGATCCGTTTTTAATGTTCATCACTGCTGCGTACGGAAGCTTCAGATCAGTGTGAAATGCAATCAAATAGTTCAGCACCAATGCGTTCAATCACCGTGAGACGTTCTTACTATATGGCAGAGCACTGTCTATTCTTGAGATTTTTGTGGTATCCATTGTCTTCCTGCATCTCTTTGTCTCAATTTTACTGTAGGGATGGCGCTTAAGTAGGAAATCAGGGAAAGGCAGGGGCTGGTCTTGTCCTTCTTCCCTCGTGAATATGATAAGACTGACTATGTTCTGCAAACATTCCCATGCTTAAGTCGATTTGGCAAAAAGATGCTTCCAGCAACTTTTTATCAGGCCACTACATTTGCAGAGAAAATAAAAGTCGTACACCTGGACGGGGTTAATAAGTGTACTTTGATTACAACTCATCGCTTGCACACCGCCGCACGGCCAGAAGGGTGCGTAGGGGTCCCTGTACTGGGGGAACGGAGGAAATCAAGTTAGGTTGTGGATATTAGTCAGAGGTAAGGTGCATGGTGTTTTACTTTCTGTCATTCGCACGTAGCGAACAGCTATCACTAGGGCGTGGGGGCGATGGGCGATGGCCACATGCCGTCGAGGTCGGCCAAGGCAGTTAAAATGCTTGTAAAAGCGTTATCTGAGAGCACAGCACTAGATTCGCTAGCCGTTTACCCACTGCTTCGCCTCTTACAAGTACCTGTTGGCGTGGGCTGTTCGAAAAGTTAGCTGATGTCTAATTGACAACCAGAAAGATTTCAATGGTATCGACTTGATTATTCGTATCGACAAGGTGTATGATAAAAGAACTCGAAATTGATCTGGTTTCACCTTTACCTAACCAGGCCGGTATGTACTCAGGCAACCTCTTTTCCTGGTGCCTCGTTGTTCGGCCAATGTATTCCGCTCCACAAGAGCAAGTGGAAGAGAAAGTGCACGTGGATGTGGCTTTTAACGGGAGTCGGTTTTTACCTCCCAATCGTATGAGGGGGGGGGGTTTGTCAAGAACGCGCGTAAGTTCGTGGCGGGAAAAGCGCTTGTGATCGCGGTCTTCAGGCGTCGTTTAACTAGCTCGATTTTTGAATTGCCCAAGAAAGGTGGTCTTATCGCAGGGGGTTGAGTGAGTTAAACCCAGCAACTACCATCTTCAGACCACGGTTTCTTACTGCGGAAAAGAAGTTCATAAAGGCCAGACTAGTAGGAAGAATGTTTTGTGTATTCAAAGGAAAGGAGATTAGATGAGAGTAGATTGAATTGGGAGAGACACGTCTGCTCGGTAGGTTGAACGCGTCGCAAGTTGGGTTTTGGCAGCCGGCATGCAAGTGGCAGCGAAAACGGGCATTGCTTGGTTGTTTTGAAGGTTATTGGCCGGAAAGACTGCATCGACCATGGCGTGCATGCAACCTATTCGCCGCCTGGAGAGAGTAGCCTTTGCGGGACCTGATTGGCTGTTCCAGAGGCCGCCTTAAGTGGAGAAGTACTCATTAGCAGCAGCGAACCTTCGGACATGCTCGCCTATGTTGAGTGGGTCACCACAGTCTTACGAACACGTCAGCAAATCTGCGCTTTTAAAACTGTCGTAGCAGAATTAAAACTCCTGCAAAACATGCTTCTTGAAAATGGATACCCAGAAAGGTTCATTCTCAGAAACATTGACGAACGCGCAAAAATCTTGCTACCTTAACTGCAGAAAAAAATAACGTGTTCGTAAGACTGCCTTTCGTGGCCGCCTCCGATTTCAAGCGTTCGCTACGTGTGAATGACACTAATTGTTACTCCAGGTACCTGACACCCGACTGATGACCCACAACCTAACCCAGTTTCCTCCCCAGGTTGGTTTTTGATTTTCGTCAGCGCTGCGCGCCGAAGCTACAGACCAGTAAGAAGTGCAATCAGAGGGTTTGAGAACAATGCATTCAATCACCTCGAGACGTTCTTACTATATGGCAGAGGATATCATGTTCTTGGGTTGTTCGTTAGGACGGCACATATCATGAGTCAACACGCCTACCCTCCTCGAGTGAAAACGATGAAGAGACAACAATACGTGATTTGCTAATACAAGCAAACATGCGAGTACCAGGAAATAATTGAGAAGTAGAAGACGGCTCGATCGCTGGGACAATATGTTCATGCACCTGACGTTTCGCAATCCGTCCCAGATTCATCATCAGATATATAATCACAAAACAGTAGCAAAAATTCTCGCAAGAGGTGACAATCGGATGAGCCGAGAATTACTTGAGTCATGGTTCAGGGGTCTCCGATCCAACATCAAGTGCAACGATTTGCCCAATCCATATTCGGTGCTGAGACTAAATGTGGCCAAAGCAAGTCGCCCATGGGGAACAGACATTCCGCCCCACCATCCTACGCCAGCACCGCAGGGCCAGATGGTTGTTGCTGATGCAGCGAATCAACGCATACTCAAGGAATTTATCGATTTTTTTCTGTACGTTTAAATTTTACGGTAAAACTCTGTGCACACACAAAATGTATCTGCTACTGTTCTGTGAGCATGTCGCTGATTATTAATCCGTGACGGATATCGAAACTTCAGGCGACTTAACATTTTGTCCCAGCGATCGAGTCGTCATCTACTTTTCAACACGTGATAGTGCCATCGCACAAAGGGTCAGTTAACACGCAACCTTCAAGTTTTGACACCATTAGAGGACACAAAGAGTTACGCGCATACGAAACAGTGCCACTGGGTTGTGTCGTCCCGAGGTCACCAACATGACGGCCGTCTGGGTAAGTGGCTCCCAAAAAGAAAGTGCTGCCGACATAGGGGACAAGCTGCAGACGAGAGCACTGCTCCCCACGGGGACGCTGAGAAGTTAAAGGACACACACAGAGCGGAATCTTATGTACACACAGAGACTGGCACAGTATACTGTTCTCTACTATCCTGTCTGTTTTCTCTTCCCATCATGAAAACTGGGAGACATAACAGTGTTTCCGTTTGATTCTTCCGCGACGGAATGCATGGGTAATGTCTTATAAACGCCTTAGGATAGTGTTTCCATATAAACTGGTCGCGGAGGTACTGGACCTCGTGAACCTTTTCCTTGGCCACACCGTTTTGTTTGTGAGCTACCGAGAGGTTTGTATGAAAACAGAGATTTTGTGTGGTTTCCGTTGGCTTCCTGTAACTCATCTTAATTTCATTGTTGGGATTTCACTTGAGGAGGAGATGAAGGAGGGGCAGCTGCTGCTATTGTTTTTCTTCCCTCGTGAATTTTATAAGAGTTTTTTAGTTCCGAAACGCTAACCAGCGGTTTCTTTACTGATTTCATGGTATAAATATGCCTTCAGAGAGCTACATACCTCTTCATACTAAAGTTTGCAAAATCTCCTAAATAATGCAACTGGCACAGGCGATCGTAACGAGGTCTAGAAAAAGATCAAAAGCCATCCACCACCATGGTTTCACATGTTCTCTCGGAAATTACTCAGCAAGGCACAAAATAGGACATCCCTCTCATTAGCAGCCCTTGTGTAAAATTTCCGGACGTGTCCTTTCCTAATTACGGTTAGGAGTAAGGTTAACCTAGGGTTATAGCAATGGTTAAAGTTGTATAAAGGATGCCATTGACCAAGTTTGAATCCAGTGTTCAATTCGGATTCTGTAAAGATTTAAACGTGTTTTGATACTTTCCTGCGTTTGCAGTAAATTAATGCACGTTCGTGTCTGGTGAAGCTGACTAACTTGAACCTATTAAGTCGCACTAACTCTTACAGCTCTAAAATTTTATGACTGATGGTTCACCTTCTTATTTATTCTGATTTGATTGTAATATCTTCTTATTTGAAAGAAAACTTGTTCCGTGGTATAAAATTTAAAACATGCGCAACTCATGCAACAACAGGATGCCGTTCAGAAGCTGTCACGAAATTTATTGAATGCAATACATCCTACTGTCTCTGCCTATTCTAAAATATTTGCTTCATAATGTGGACTTTACACCAGTTGTCACATGTATGAGATGGTTTAGGTGCCCTTCATTTCCACTCAGTCTAACAATAACACACTACTGGGACATAAACAATGAGGAGGCAGACCATCTTTGGATCTTGTACTGAAGTTGTTGTTTGTGTAAACTAAAACGAACTTTGGAAAGGTGATGACGCGCTGATAATCGACAGATAGATTGTGGTCAGCTGGCGAATTAGAGGGGTTTCACGTTACATAAACAGTCAACTTTTAACGGCTCTTACTTTCTGTGGCCTTTATGGCCCCTTCAGTTGCGTAGGATGACATAAACGGCTTAGCGAGTTATCAATTCGGTCGTGTGAAAATCAAGTTCTGCGAACACTGTAACGTTTTGTGACACTTCGCCTCCAGCCACCAGCAGATACCTTAGCACTGGAATGCAGTGCTTAAGGTCGATAATTGTAACGTAACTTCTCATTATAAACCACATCACGTGCAGAAGACGACTGCGCTGCCATTGCGGATCCTAATTAAACTTTGGCCCAGAGTTACCGACCCGACTTTAGCATCGATGAAATTAATGGAGAATGATTAATGGAGGCTAATGGAGAGCGCTATAAAAATGTAGCCCACACATGATAATATAACCGTTTCGGTTTTAGCAAATTTCCCCATCTGGCAACAATTATTGCTCCTTTTATATTCCACTTATCTGCTGAGGTACACCCCCTGCCAGTTGTCTGTTAGCTGAAATCTTCAGAAGCAATCGTTTCCGTATATTCGTTTGCTAACAGATTTGTTTCACTTGCAATTAGTGATAGAGACAAATAAACTTAGAATGAAGCATTTTTATTACATTTCCCTTTGTCCTTGCCTCTAGGGTCTCACTCCCTTACACAACCTCAGGGAATCTTACACCCCCCTATTAATAAGCATTCTTGTTTTAATATCTTCTAAAGGCTATCAGTCAGGCCTGTTATTGGCTCAATAAGCAACTGAATTCCAGAACGCAAAAGAAATTAGTACGATATTTTGCCTTTTTCTGTCTGAAAATTGGCGGGATATCCTCATTCCATGTGATGGCAAGTGATTTCGCCGCCGGCATATCGTGTGTTGGAAATTACTTTCCTAGTGAGATGGTTTTATCATACAATAGTCGTATTTGGTTTTTAGTAAGCCTAAGATCCTAGGGCTAGCTTACCTTTGACTGATAATGGGCTACGGTGGCCTCATCGTAACCTTTCCATTATTTTTCAGAATACCATTTTTCATCCCTGCAGGCATTACGTACGTCTATTTTTCACCTTAAGTCGTAATCGATATTAAAATTAATTAGATCCCAGGTGGTACAAAACAGCTGAACTCAAAGCAGAACTTCCCCAGAATCAAAACAATTTTTAATCTACAAACACTTTGCATACACTCAAATGGATCACTTTACAAGCATGCGAATGTGAAAGAACCCCAGTAACTAATCTAGCACCTCAAATTCAAATGGTTAAATTACCATTCTTTTGTGGATGCTAGATTCACAGATGAAAAACAAAAGGCCTCTTCCCAGGCTCCTACTACTCCTGCGAAAGTGAAGTTTGGGGAAAAAACTCAATTGAGGTATGACGCATATTATGAGCACGACTGGAAAACATTGGGACAGAAAGAAAGAAATTGACGCAGGTTTTGACTCAAAGAAAGCTCACTCTTTCTTACTTCAGGAAAGACGAAGTAGTCACAGGGATAGAGAGAAGGTGAGCAAAAACAGACAAGCGTATTGGTAAATTAAGGCGTACAATTTCAAAAACACCCTTGATACGTAACAGATGGCGGTCGGGCTTACTTTTAAATGCATGATTAAATCTCCACGTATTGTTTCGCCATGATTCCTTGTTGTTTTCAAAATAATTCCATCGTGTCATCCCTGCGGCTTTCCTAATCATAATTATTCTTTTCTGTATTATCCATTTTGACTAGTTCCAAAGTTAACAAATGGTTCAGCTGATTATCACATGGGATACCCTTTCAAGATGAAATCATGAAAGTCAGGGAGTGATAATTGTCTGCCAATACCTATCGGGCAATATTTGCGTAGCCTCGCGTGGCAATCTTGAATAAACAGACGGACCATTATCTTGCCAGTTTGAAACATTACGCGTCTCGCCGCCTCCGTCTTCAGCGCCGGCTTGTATCTCACACTCCTCGGCAACACGTTATTGTCAAGACATCTGTGCGGAAACCGGATCTGCAAATAGGTTGAGGCCCCACGAAGGGTAAATGTTTCCCATCGTCGGGCCGATCTCAGCGCATCGCGCAAAAATAATTTGCCAATACTGGCGATATTTGCGTAATGGCAAATTACTTGGGCACGATGCGCTTAGAAGTGGCAATTGTTTAAACTGATGTTGTTTTTTCGATAGAAATCCTCTACTTACCTTTCTTAAATTTTCCAAGCATACACTAGCGTTGAGGCAAATTATCGCTTTTCAGCTGTATATATAAGTGGTACGGAAGAACGCTGTTTGAACCTCGAAAATAATCATCCCTGCCAGAATTAAGACAGTCAGCAGCTAAGTTGAAGTTTGGACCTCCTATGATAACTCGGCCAACCGGTTTACAGGTCATTTGCCAGCGTACGGGGACCCAACACAATCATATCCAGATTGGCCGTACTGAACTTGATTGGCTTGATCGTCTTTTAACCGTTGTTTGTCCTTCTGCTACATTTGCCTCCGAAAATTGACTCCTGTTCTCGTTCGAGATCACAGATCATAGTTTCATTCTGGTCTTCAATTCCTCTTCTCTCAATGAACCGGGCCTGAGGGTGGTAGGGGTAAGGGTTCCACCTGTTAACTTAACCCACTGCGATATACTCACCTCTTTCATTCACTCTACAGCAATAGTAAGCCACTTAAATAAGATCGAATAGTAATATTTTCCCCTATACAAGACGTTGTAATGTAGAGCCAATAAAAAGTTTAATGAGGGCTGTGGCAGAGGTTTACGTGTCATGCTCAAATTTTAATCAACTCCATTGAACAAGAGGACTATTTTATTTTAGTCTGACACGTTATAAACTCTTATCTTCGTAGAATACGCAGATATATGAGAATTTGTCTGAAAGCACGTGCACTGAGAATTGACTTCCGGACATACTGTTCAGTTTATTGATCGCTGGAGATTTTATAATGATGATGAAACCCTTTCCTGATGAAACCCTTAAGGACACTCTTTTGGTGCAGTAACTTGGGCTTAAGATTCCTAAAACAGGTATGAATTTTAAAAATGGGTTATAAATCTGATACACGATAGCTCGAGAACATATATCAGGCGGGTGGTAACTCCTCATAATATACATACATGCGAGGACTTAAATTTGGGAGACACTAATGTAAGAACCAGGTTTCCTTGGTTCAACTTGTTTGTCATTAAACCGTCAATAGTCTCCCTAACCGTCGATTTTTTGAGGGGTTATTAAATGCAGTGGTCAGATTGTTAATGTGTGATTTCTTTTAGGATCTGTTCCCTATTAACTTTGTCAATGGCTACAGACTTAAGCCCGCTTTATTCAAAAAGAAATCTCTATCTGTGATGCAGCACTACTTGTAACTTGGTGTTATTTTGCTCACTAGCCATAAATAAATTTCAGAGATAGAGGGGAATATGAGATTTTTTAGCACCTTTGCTCTGTATTTATTTCTGATAGCAGTTTGCGTGGAAAAAAGTAAGAAATTATGTCGATTGTCATTCCAACCTGTATGCTTGTAGTGGTGCAAGTCTGCGTGCAACCTTCGGCTTCTTGTGACTGGGCTCACATTTAGGTCAACCCACAGTCTGGCCACTCATCCCCCTGGGGCTGACTCACACAAAGGCTGCTTTGCAGGCGCTTGTGACGATCCCGCAGCTCACACCTCAGATGCCGGCTCTGGTGGCCGGATGCAGGCCTCCCTTAGTGTCAACTTCCTGCAGCCTAATCTCCGCTCCTTCTGTACAGAAAAAACTATACTTTCCACTCTCGCCTCTCACTGTAAGTACAAGTGGGACACAATAAGGCTGTTTTAGCGTCGAAGATAATCATCCACACCAGAAAAAAACAGTCATCAGATTAGTTGAAGGTTGGTTTTCTAATGATAAGTCAGTCAACAGGTGTATAGGTCTTGTGCCAGCATACAGAACCCTACGCAATCACCTCCAGACTGGCTGAACTGAATTTAACTGGCTTGATCCCCTTTTAACAGTTGCTTGTCTTCTTGCTGTATTTGGCTCTGGCAATAGCCTTCTGTACGAATTCGAGATCACAGTTCCTTTGTGGCCTTCCACTCTGCCTCTTCCGACAAGTAACTAGGCCTGAGGATCGCAATGGCAAATGTTCTACCTCCTAGCCTTACCCACTGTGATATACACTCCTCCGACATCCACCCTACTCC
Organism: Ligula intestinalis; assembly: GCA_036362985.1. Lineage (NCBI taxonomy): Eukaryota > Metazoa > Platyhelminthes > Cestoda > Diphyllobothriidea > Diphyllobothriidae > Ligula > Ligula intestinalis. The sequence goes on from JAYGXS010000005.1 coordinate 47,702,773, forward strand.
AATAGCTAGATACTTAAAGGACAGCCGGATGTGGGCAAGGACGTCATGGCTGACAGGGCTCAACAGCATGTTGTGACCTTAAACAGCCGCCTGCTTTACTCAGTTAAATATGCTTTGTAATTTTCTTGACACAACTTTAAATAGAACGCTGAATAAGCACGTGTTTTTACCTGCAAACGACTTTGTTCTTCTTAACTAGTTTGTAACATTTGGGATACTCTTAGCTTAGATTCCTGGGTAAACCACCTCGTAGCCCACAAGTCCCTTACGAGGCCCTCTCAATTTGATTCCTACAGCAGGTGACAGGATACAATAAGGGCGACTCGAATCTCACAGCAATGAGGGTTCAGCTTTTTAATCTCCAAGGATATTTATTTCTGTTAGTGGTATATATCAGTAAATTTTAGCTGTATGTGCATATGTGGGCTGAAACCCGTCAACCACTGCGCAATATGCACACGTTGCCAACGAACCGACTGTAGTAGTATATATGGATATTGTAACGAAGGTGTCGCGAATTCCACTTTAAGGATGCATAATGTCTAGTTGACTCGTATTCTTGTGAAAGACAGAGTAATCCCGTCAGCCGGCACCTTTCTCAATCATAAATTTCATTGAGTCGTAACTGATCAAGTTTCTTTCTTCTCCTACGCTCCACCTAAATGTTCTTGCCAGTGAAATTTTGGCAAAAGTAGCTTATGCATTTCCATTTATATCCCCCTAGTCTCAGCATTTTTTTCCTACGAAAACGGTGGTTGCATAGTTTTGGGAAGTGAAGAAATAGGAAAGGCAGAACAAGAAATTTTAGGAGTTAACCTAAATTGAAAAAAATGTAGATGAGTTGCTTCCCGCGGCGGCTGGAAGAAAGTTGTTCCGCATGTAATTTCAAGATGTGTGCGTCGCTTCGCGCCGCGAGCTCTACGAATCTAACTCAAGAACGGTAATTTGAACCTCAGATAATTTTAAGTAGACGACCTTCAAACCATCATTTCTAATTTTTTGGAAATATCAAGATATTTGCAATTTCATAATCGGGTTTTTCCAAAGAACGTGAAACGATAATACAGATTAGAAAAATCTACAGAAATAAATCAACAATACTTCTCAATACAATAAAATAAAACTTATGCAGCAGTTATTAAAGTATATTTCACTGCGTATCCTAAGTCCCCACACATAAAACCCTATAAAAACTGTTTTTGTTTGGCAACATGCAGAGAGTAGGGATTAATGATGGGGACTACCTAAGCTACTACTACCGAAATAACAGCTAAAGAAACTTGTCCCAGTGAAAGAAGCGGCGGTAGGATCGGTCTCTTAGGCGTTAATTGTTTAACGCAGTCCTGTTATGCCTACAATTTTGTAATATCTACGTGTGAAACACAAAGGCTGAGCCTCCCACGCTACTTTTCCCAGGCTGCTGAAAAGGCTGGGACTGTTGTTTGTTGTGTTTCCGCCGGGGACACAGGACTGAGCAGTTGAGAAGTGCTTTAAATGCACGAGTTCCAGAGCTCAGGTGAATGAAGAAATGATAAAGACGATAGGTCAGTCTTATTTTTCCTACAGCACATTTCAGTGGAGTGATGCTCAAACGTTTAAGCTAATGATCTCCTCTGAAGAAGAAGAAGAAGAAGAAGACTTCTGCATTTGCACCGAGCATACTTTTCAGTTTATTTCCTAAATAATTTCCCTATTCGGAGACAAATAACGACCGGTTAGGATGTGTTGGCTCTTATACATGGAAACTGGAACCTGATAGCAACACAGGCAATTCAACTTTTCTAACGATCAAGTTTTTGCAAGTACTTTACCGAAAACTAACCCTTCGGGTCTTAAAACGATACACTTAGATGATGTTGACGAACATAAGGATTGAATTTCAAAAGTTTGCAAGCGAGATAACAGTAGTGCGAAGAAATTTCTGACACATAGCAGACGTATGGAAATAACTGAAAGCTTACATACGTGCATTAAATTTATGATGGGGAAAAATTTATGTAAAGAAAAACACTGAGCCTTTTAGAACATACATAGCAGCTCTGTATATAAAACCTACTGGGCAAACCTAAAAAGCCGCATCGATTTAATTTTTTAAGATGGGATAGGACATAATGGTCATACTTGTAAAACAGATTTTTGGGTTCTGTCCGAATTACTTAATAATGCATAATGAGACCTGTTGTTTACCCGTAGTTTATCGTTGAGCATCAATTAGATATAAAGCACCAAGAGAACGAAACCTTGTCTCAATTGTTAGAATGTTAGACCTCTGTCAGTAGGTCATGTGTTCCAGCCTCAGACGGTGTTTCACTTGATGCTGCGTATGACTGGCTGGCGGCCAAATGATATCTTTCTCTTTCAGATACAAATTAAAAACCACTTACTGCAGGGGAATCTGGCTTTTCTGCGTAGATATTCAAGTAAAGTATTGAAAAAATATTCCCCGACCAAATAATAAATCTAAGAATTGTATTGCTTGTGTAAAGAATTCAGAAAAATAAACGTTTGTTTTTTTTACAGTAAAGACAAACAGGAAATAAAGTACAGCGCATGTTTTAAAGCCGTCAACATTGTCCCGCCCCCCCCCTCAGAGCTTTGAGTTTTGCTCACAGTGTTATATTGATAAAATTGGGGGTTGTAATCTGAGGTTCCTATTATCAGGAAGACTGGATAATCAATTCTGACTGAATTAAGTAGTCCGTCAGAGGTCACTCCTCAATCTGAACCCACGAAGATGCACCAGCCCACAATAGGCAGAGGTCTTTGCAAGCTGACTTACAGCTGCCCGTGGGGAACCGCGTCAGCGAGCGACCTTCCTAGTCATGCTTTGTAGTGCGTCGTGATGCATTCCAGCCCGCTTGTCTCCCACGCATAACCAGAGTTTTGTGGAGGTTCAGTAACTGCTGGCGAGATTTTGCGAGGTGACAGGTGTGGCGTTAAGGTCTGCCGCTACGACCTGCGACGCATGCCTGCACGCCCGCACATATCTATGGTGAGAGCTGCGGTCTCGAGCAGACTCATGGGGGCCTAAGGCCTGTGTGCAGTGAGCTAACCTATTCAGGCCAGCGTCGTCAGTAAAACGCCACCGCTTTGAGTACCACGTGCAGTAGTAGCTCCGTCTTAACACCCACCTGCGCGCACAGAGCAAGCCACGATACGACGGTGAGCCAGCATAGCACACCCTGACCTTCTCTCTGAGGTAAGTGGCGGTTGGCGAGGCCATGCTGTGTGTGTGCTCACACCTTAACGCGCAGTTTGAACGTGCGAAGGGAAAAAAAACAAATAAGATAAAGAAATTAATACATAGGAGTGCTCCGATCTAATCCAGGATTCACCAACCCTGGTTGTTTTGTCATTGCGAGTTGCTGGCACCTCAGCTTTTTTCTCAGACGAAACAATTATGTTACTCGCTATGACGAAACAACCAGGGTTCGTGAATCCTGGATTAGATCGGAGTACACCTATGTAGTAATCTATATCCCGATCAACAACCGGCAAACATTTCGACCCGCTGGCTCAGTGGATAGGACGTTCGCATCTAGCTTACTGGTCACGGGTTCGAAACTCGAGTGTAGTGGCAGTTTCTGTAGCTATACTTGAGTTGGGTAGGTGCTGCCGATGAAGGCTAACAAGCCAGAAATACGCGTATTCAGCACTCCCTAACGTTTGCCGGTAATAAAAATTAAAGATAAAGAAATCTTTGGATTGTTTAAGTTCAGCGATGATACCCATTTAAGTATTCAAGAAGTCAAGTTAGGCGAACGAACGTTTTCGATTATTTCATCATCAGACGTGTACAATAATATAAAGGGGGTAGAGCTGGCAACAGTTTAAGCAACCAATCAACGGTAATTAAGGGGGCAGGGGGAATTGTTAAGAGATCAAATGAGACACGTCCCTTCTCCCCCTGCCCCCCTTTGATCTCTTAACCATTCCCCCCCCCCTCAATAACCATTGATTGGTTGCTTAAACTTTTGCTAACTCTACCCCTTTTATATTATTTTACACGCCTGATGATGAATTAATCGAAAGCGTTCGTTCGCTTACCTTGACATTTTGAATAAGGAATTCTCGTCAGTGTGTAGTTCCGATTATGTATAAAGATCTTAGCTTGTATTGGCAAAAGATCTTAGCATCACACCCTTGTTTCCTGGGTATGCGAAATAGGAGTGCAGTGGATCCTCCTCGGGTGACGAGCAGCTCTATCTACGAGCATTTCAATTACCGTGCAAGCCTTTCGCAGAAAATGTGCGTTTTGGTTGAGGATTTTTCGCTCATTTAACGAGTTGTAATTATGTGTGTGTTTTTCATGACAATCCTGCAATGAAAGGTAAGTGGTGTTCTTCTTCCTGTTCTCGTTATCATTCCCTTTCGTTCATGCGCTCCTCTCTTTTATTCGTTCCACTCTCTCCTCTCTATCTCATTTCCTTTCACTTTTCCGTCTCTCTATTTCTCCTTATCCCTTCATCTGTCTTTATCAATATCTATCTTTCTCGGTTTTCTTTCGTTGCTCGCACACTCTCTCACTCTCCCTCTCTTCTTCCACTGCTTCTTCTTCTCCTTCTTCTTTTTCTGCGCACCGATGATTATCAGGTTCATCGTCTTTTTTGCTCTCGCCTTTTAGCCTCGCCCACGGCTGCCAATCGACAACGTAGTATGAGTAGTGCCTACTGGTCGATGACTGAATGGTTACCCATCTGAGAAGAGGGTTGGCCCAGGCTTGGTGCAAGGCTGCTGTCACCTTTCTAAGCCCCAATGTCTGTACGCATATGCAATGTCAGACCCCAGCAAACCACGGTCCCTGCGGCCTATTAGGTGCTGGCACTTTCTTCAGTTCTGCTCCACTTTCGGTGTATGTGTTCGCGCTCCTACTGGGTTTCAGACCCCATATCAGGTCTCCGAGCAGCTGGGCGGTCGCTAGACGGTGAGAAAGAGAGTGGGATCGACCCTCGGCGCGCTTCTCCCCTTACTATAATAAATTTGAATGCGTCTGAATCTATCGCGGTACCCTAAAAGCCGTGGCTTGGGGTGTTTGCCAACGGACGGGAAAACTCGGGCCGCCAACGTTCCTCTGCTGCTCCTCTAGTACGCGTGTGTTTGTGTGTGCGCATGCGAGGAGGTGGAGGACTGAGAGTCAGGCTGCAATGGCTCCTTCTTAATGTGGCCTTTATGGTGTTCCCGCGCACGCGGGAGCCTACCTAGCGAGTTGGCTGAGTCAAGCGAGCGATGGGCTGAGTGACTAGCGCACCAGCCACCTACACCCCACCCCCCTCATCCCCGGTATTATTGACTGTCTTTACACCGGAAACGGAGTTGAGAGCGGCGAGCGTGTGGGCAGTTGCGGTGGGCAGCGCAGTCATCGTGCTCCTGTACGAGCTGAATTCGAAATGTGTATCGAGGCATACTTGATTGGCATAGAACGTGTGCTCACCAATCAGGGTGCGGTGTCTGCGCGTCCCGCTGTGCCTTGGGGCTCACAGTAGCGTCCTCGCAGTAAGTCAAATAAAGACCATGAATATATTCACACAGATGATCTACGATCACCAAATAAATGTCAGTACGTTAAATATGCTGATGATATGGTTGTTGACCATACTCCCAAAAGTCAGATAAATCTCCAAGTTCTGAAAAATGGCAAGGACCACGTCTCAGCATGATCATCAGCAAACTGCCTTCTACTTAATGACCGAAGTCAGTCCAATGTTTTTTTCGATAGCGACCCTCTCCCAGTCTTGAAACTGCTGACATTCAGTCCAATGAGGTATCCTCTCTGCGGTAACTTGGTGTTAATCTGGCATCTTACCTCTCATTTACTCATCATGTTAAAGGATTTTTTATTAAAATCCGTAAACGGTTATTTTATTATTATATCCGCCGTTTGCGTTCATATAGCACACTGGTGATTAGTAAATTCCTGCATTCTCCCCCTCATTCTCGATTGCTCTCCAGTTATTTTTCCAGCTTGACGTAAAAAAGATCCGGTCGTTCCAAACGTATCCTCCGAATGCTCTCTTCAAATGCCAGTGTTTCCTTTGTTTTTTAGCTAACATTATAATACAGCAACAACTTAAAATGGTTAAGCAGTTTGCTGATCGTATCCTTAGTGAGGTCGCTCACACTTTATACTCTGAGCTCATGGCTACGAAGTCTTCCCATACCATGCGCCGAAGCTTCCGTCATATTACTTGCCATACATCGGCATATCAGCACGCTACCTCACGTGTGAAGAAACGAAAATTCGGAAGTTCAAAGCCGACCTGTCTCTATGACAGATGTGGATATCGTATAAACATTTACACTTTGAGTATCCTATGATCTGTTACCTTACCTTATCCCTTGCGCTTCGTTAATGGAGCCATATTTGTTGAAAAGTTTGGATTTTTACCTCCAAAGTAAAGCATTTCCCTCTGTCTCGCTCTCCCATGCAGGAGGAGCTGATTGATCACCTTGGCTTAAAATTAACCTCCCCTCTGAACAGCAGCGGTCACTTTAATTCAAAATGTAGCCAGGGTTGACTTTTTTCATGAATTGGTGGGGTTGTGGAATTCCCTATCAATCGTGTAATGTTGCTATATGCGCGTTCGTCATAGGTAGACGTAGTCTAGCTACGCCAGGCACTTCGTCCAACGAATTTTTCTCGGTACAAATGCTAATATGGTTCATGTGAGAATAAAGCCTGTGAATCGCCGTCGTTTGTGTTATAGGGCAGAATTCATGAACAACTGGTCATCAGTGGATCAGCAGAAAACCATCTGATTGTTGAATTTAAAACACGATTTGTTACTCTTACATGCAGATGATTCAGTGGGAAGAAACCGGGAGCGAATTAAGGGCAGGTAGTGTCAAGATATCTGAGAAATCCACTTACAAGAACGCTTCACCCGATATCTACCGGGGACGGCATTGCATGCAACTCCAAGCCTAGTGCGGAACTGGCGGTAAAAGGATGTTTATGGATGCGACCAAAGCAAACGTCGGACAGCATAATCCGTTTAGAAAAACTAACTTATGCTTACATTTTCACAGTTATCTTGTTTAATTTCATCAAAGGTTATTAAAAACTCGAGCGCGTAATTTAAGTGTCTAAAAAAGTGGAATTGCCTAATAAGTCCAATCGTGGGTGACCAGAAAACCTTAATCAAACATAACACAAATAAAATATCCGTTAATTATAAAATAGATATAGGATGAAACCTTGGTTAACGAGTTTAATCTGTTTCCGTACCGAGTTCATAAGGTGAAACGCTTGCCTTGCAAAGCGAAGCTATCCAAATTATATCATTTCTTTTATTGGCTGCAGGCGACCGAGGCCCCATGCTCTGGGCTCAAGGCTCAACGGCGGACACAAGCACACACACACACAAACACACACACTGACAACTCTTCAGCTGAGCAGAAGCTTGTCTAGTGAAGCAAAGTTTCCGCTAGTGACCCTCTTGTCACCTGAACCGCTCGTAGATGGGCTGCTCATCCACCAAGGCTCAACTATATTAAAAACAAAGCGAAGCATAAACTAAAACAAGAACAGCACAAAAAAGAAAAACAAGAAACGATAACGGGAAGCACGCACAAAAAATTATGAAAATGGAAGTAATCAGTCAGTATGGGAGCCGTTTTGGGTGCCTCGATGAACTAATCATAAGCCTCAAAGCTACTTTATAGCCCTAATCCCAACCATACTCCTTAAACTTAAACGTAAAACGCTGAGCTCAGTTCATCCTTTTACTGTCTACATTAACTTTCACTGACTGTTAGAAAAAGAAGTGAATATGCGGTTTTCAAGCATTTCTTATCCGCCAGAAGGACTGGTTTCGAAAAGAACTTTATGTCCGAACAGAACCATGTAGCGTTATCAACCAAACTCACTTTGCTCTCCGCAAAGGACGACAAATAAAATGCAACGCTGAACCCAAATTGACCCATTCGAATATACACATACACACCAACTGGAAATTACTGCCAACTTATATGTCGTGAGTTGTGCAAGAACGGACTCCAGCCATCCAGTAGCCGATTCTGGGATGTGTCTAGTTGTATAACACACTCAATCACCATGATCAATACGATAAGAATAATTGTCAGCTGGAAGGGTCAAACCATGTCGAGATGAAATAAACAGTCCACAAAATTCGCATGAGAGAATGTAGAAGAGTATTTGGCAAGTGTATGAACACTTTCGATAAATTATCGTCAAGCCAGGTTATACCGGTCGCACGTGTCGGCGCTTATGTAAAGGAATACGAGAGCACCTTCCGGCATGGCTGAGCAAAGGGGAAGTCAGAAGCATAAATAGCGCCATCCTTGCCACATGGTTGACTACGGGCATCGTGTGTACCCCAGCGGAGCACTTAAGGTAATTTACAAGGTCCCGCCAAACTACCCGAAGTCCCGGGGTCAACGCCTGCTAGTAACAGCGGAAACGACCACTATCAGGTTGCTGAAGCCGGTGTTGTGTGCGTAAAAGAACTGCGTACAAGCTCTGCTGCTGGCCTGGCCCACAGTCACTTAGTGGCATGCGCTCATCCGCGTTTTGCTTGTTTCCCGCTCCTCTCTGCCTTCCCCTTTTCCTGCCCTAGACGAACTCCACCAAGCTCTCCCCGCGTAACTATCCTTCTCTTATCGAAGCTTTACTCCGATTCCCAGGACTCGCTTTAAGAAAAGGCGAGCATTATTGATTGATATGTAGCTTAAACCACTTCCCATTTAAATGTATTGGCCCGAGGAAAATTTATCGAAAGCATACGTAAGCTTACCAAATACTCTTCTGAAGTCCGCAATATGGCGAAGCCTGCTTCCTTGCTTTCTGTATACAACCTAGTCTACAGTTTCCACAATAGTCCGTACACTTTATGGGCAAAATTTTTCTTCCTTTTTTTATATCAAGGATTTTGGATGCTTACGTTGACCCTTGAAATTGCCGAGGAGGGCTTGGTCATTTTTATTTTTCAACGAAAACCCAACATCTTTTTCACATAGGTCAATTGGTACGTTTAGGGGGCCACGGATGTGTTGTCTGAAAACCATATTAGAACAGTAAAGGACTTGTAACTGAGGAAGTTTTCATCGCAAAGTAAGGCACAATGTGTAATCTGGAATGATTTGTGTGTGTACTAACCCATATTAGCTCTCAGGTACGCTTAGCCTTGTTACTTCTTATTTCCTTTCCTCTGCAGTTCTGCTAATCTTTCTGTCATTGGCATTACAAACCCTACTAGCCGAAACCATAGTCACTGCAGTCGCCTCAGACACTCCACAGCAATCCCCTGTTGAAAGGTAAGCTACATTATTGTTACTGTTCTCTTTCTCGCTTTTCTACTGTGCTCGTTTCTCTCTCCCCCTCTCTTTTCATTTCCTTTCAATCCTCCCTCCCTCTTTCTTTCTCTTTATCCCTAATCTATGTTCATCTTTATCTATCTTTTCTCGGTTTTCTTTCGTTCCTCGTACCCCCCGCCCTCACTCTCCCTCTCTTCTTCTACTTAGGCCCGTCAATTCATGACAGTTTATGACTCCTGTTGGCGCGAGCGTACCTTCACGCCGTCAAAGCCTTTTTCAGCACGCACTACGTATTTTCGTGCTAGTCAAACCTAGCACGCTCAGATAGAGAACAGTCCTCTGAGTAGCCTCTGATAGTCCTTGTTTGTCGCTGAATGCCTCTAATTGTTAGTCTAGGCACGTTTGACAGGCCACTTCGGTCGTCGTAAGCTCACCAGCCTGCTCTATATCGGCGGTCGACCGGCTCTCGTGGCGCCTTGCCAGAGGCACATGCAACCCGCATGACGACCACGTGATCCTGGCAAAAGGTGAGTGTGCTCTCACCTAGTTCGACGCACGTATCGTGCCGCTAACGGCGGCTGTGGATGACTCAGTGCGCGCTGGCTTTGTCGCCTGCAGTGCTCTGCCAACTGACTAAGCGATTCTGATTTGAGAAAATCGTCACCATTGGATGAGTCCGTAAATAAGACCAAGGTCTTGTTGAACGTCGAAGAAAATTTTTAACGCTAAACAGATAGGATGTTTGAAATTAAGTTGTAACTATCCGCAATTATCACTAGTCACGACTGAAAGAGTAGTTTAGTAATAGCGCTAGTAATAGTGTTCGCTCAAAAACCTTCCATGAATCGATTTGTCTGTGAGATGCGAAGTGTGGGCTCTTGGCTCAACTTGTGCGTTGTTTAAACCGATCAATAACCAATTTTGTTGAAACACATTTTCAGTTTTGACGCGTGCCAGCAACTGTCTTGCTAAACACACTCCACTGCTCAATTCTCTCCTCACCTGCCGCTGTTTATTTTGCCCTTCAACGACACCTTTCTCTGGTGATCATTCTCGGGCTCAGGAGAATCCAGCAACAATTTGCAAACCAGATTTCTCTCAATTTTCACAATCGCGGCCTAACGAACTTGGATCCCGGTCTTCACGGACTCATCCTTTGGCAAGTCGACCGCTTGACTACTGCCGGCTAGGACCGCGAAGGATCTGAGTGAGTTGTATCATTTCTAATCTTCATCGTCATCCTCATATACCGGTTTTGACAATTTTTCCTTTCGAATAGTCTTATAAATCACTTACTAGCAGATAGAATACCTTAGAAAGTTTTCCATTGTGCATCTGCCAAGACGTTTTGTATATTTGTAGTGATATAGCCTCTACAGAAGTATCCCGGCCAGATAAGAGACGAAAGAACGTATCCAATGGGTAAGAAGCTAGTAAATAGGATAGGGCGCGAAAGGCCAGAGTGTTATGGATAATTTAATGAAGTGTTGAATGAGTAGAATATAAGTAATGAGAAAGTGATTCCCAGACGAGTACACTCCAGCCATGGGTGAGCCGGAGTCCAGAGTCACATTCCAGTCGGTATAGTCACCGGGTCTGATGGTCTGCAGCAAGCGGTAGGTCGCCTGCTTTGGAAGTGTCTGAGAATAAGCAGTCACCACGTTTAAGGTTCCGTTGTGATTAGGCCTTGGGAAGTGGTTGACCAGTTGGCAAGTCAAGTCCGTGACCTTAATCGGAGGTTTGACCGTCTAGTGCGCACGGACTGATAGGCACGAAAGATAGACACTCGGGTCATGCTCCGCAGGTATGCAGTGGGCCTAGCAGCCACTTTGAACCCATGATCTGACGGATGGCGCCTTTGGCCTGCGCGCTAATGCCGCCTTCGGCCAGGCGCTAAGTCCCGGCAACCTGTCTATTCTCGCTCAATGGTCTGAGCCACTTAAGAACACTCCTAGTCTCGCCTTACGCCAACCTTGCGCTGTGCAACCAATCACCACCAGTCTACTGAGACAAAGCGAGTATTTGGCGGCCGCAAGGGATGACTGCGGTCAGAGGACATTTGGAATTGCGCCTCGCGCGTCGCGGTCGTGGCGACGCTGGCCTCTCCCACTGGCCTTACAGTCGGACGCCTAGTAAGACCAATTGGCAGCTTGTCCCCTAACTCTGTAAACAATATAATGTTCCATCTACTCTGCCTTCCCAAGACTTCGCCCATCTCCTAAGGAACCGGGCCTGGAATATTGTAGCTGTTCGGGATAACCGTCTTAGCCTTAACTTCTATAGGCATGTGAGAAAAGCATGGCTTGGAATAAGAGGTCGTTACATATCAATGAAAGTGGGATTGTAAGCATTTTTTTAATGTTCTTATTCCTCCACAGCCTTAATTTTGGACCAGGTAAGAAGCCTTATATTTTTCCGTCGAACCCCGTCTAGATCTCTCGCAAGCATGCATAGGTGTATCATCAGGCAGTCTAAAGATTTTAACAAAACTTAGGAGTAGGTCATGGTTAATTGCGGCTTCTTTTGTATTCTCTGCCGATTTCAACTCCACTCTGAGCTTGTTGTAGCCATTACTATAACGGGGACTGTTTCGTTGGTACCAAGTCATATGCCCAAATAAGTAGGGATGGTTTCGATATCCTGGTGCCTATGATCAGGAACGGTAGGCCACAAGTAAGTCACATCCACTTATTCAGTCGGATTTGGAGACGAAACACGGACGATTCAGCTTTCTCTTGGGTATCCAGATCTCGGGAGGCTATGACCTAGTAACGGACGATCAGTAGAAGCAAACATTGTCAATAAGGTCAGGAAGACTTTTTTGTAATATGCCTATTTTGTTTGCCTGTGAACTGTCTAAGAGGATGAAAACCCCTTTTCGTACCTGACACTACCTGACAACCAGGTGAAGTAAATCTCCACGACTGATTCACTTCGTCCTCCGAAATCTGCACGTTGCGTAGACAGGATAAAAGTATGCTTGGTGAATGGACAAGCTTCTGTCTCAATGCCCTACTGGGCTAGAATTTTGACTTCGACTCTTCCCTTTAGATTCAAATCTAACCAACCGACAAAATTCAACAACCATAAATAGATACTCGTCAGATAACGTTGTACAGCCCGTGCGTGTCAGGTCGATGAGGAACATACTAAAATGCGGGGATGGGCACATGGTAAGGGACGTGTCCCTAAGTTTCTGCAATCAGTATCTGTTTAATCCTCCTCGAGACAAGATTATTGCGCGCCGGGGAGACAGCCAGAGTAGTGTGTGTGTTTAATAATGCTGACTTCACCTTAGTTTGTAGCTCTCAGTGTACTCAAATGAATCTGGAAGTTTAGAGGTCTGAAACTATCGCAGGGGGTTAAGTGAGTTAAACACTAGCAAGTGCGATCCTCAGATCATGGTTACTTAGTAGAGAAGAAGTCTTGGAAAAGCCGAACTAGTATGAACAGTATACTGTGTACACAGAAGAACGAAGAATAGAAGGATAGAGACTGACTACGGAGAGCTCGCCCTTGCACGGGAGCAACATGATCCGAAGTGAGGCATAGTTGCAGGAATCCTCGCGGCCCAGAGAGCGTACACGCGTACAGGCTTTCTGTTCGTAGCCGGCCAGAACGCAGGTTTTTGCGACAATTGTGATTGGCTGATCCATTCGTCGAAAGCCACATCGGTGGGCCTTTAAGAAAATGCACTTGGACGCAAGCTAGTCATTACAACATTTTCACTTAAACTGACTCTACTTTTCCGGTAGTGTCATCTGCCTAGACTATTAGCCGCTGTGCGGCTGCTGGCGAAGCTCGAGAAGGAGTTCCAAGGCAGAACACGATGAGTGAGTCCTGTAACCGATCGTTGCGTGCTCACCCACCAGTAACATTGTCCCCTTCTTCGCGACTACACCCTGAAACCCACATCTTCGCTTCTATTAGCATTTGCAAACTTCAGTTACGTCAACTGCCGTGAGATTGGCTTTACTAATTGATTTGACGTGGAAGGCCAAAATGCGCTACGTTTTAGTGAAACAAAGAAAACTTTACTGGCCATCTTGGGCGTTCCCCCGCAATTTTGCTGTCAAATTTCAGACAAAATTGTTAACCACTTGCATTTTGCAGTATAATGGTAATAGCCAAAGAGTAACTTTAAAAAAGGCAAAAACCATGACGCAAAACAGTGTGTGCTACATCTCTTCTTTTGGGATACAGAGGTCGACGTGTTTTTTTACTGTGCGTTGACAGTTTTACGGGGCTATCGCAGGGGTTTAAGCTAGTTAAACCATGGCTACTTAGTGGAGAAGGGAAGTCTTTAAAGGCCAGAGTAGTAGGAAGAATGTATTGTGTACACAACGGAAAGGAGAATAGATGAGAGTAGATTGATTTGGGATAGCTCACGACCAGCAGGGGAGCCAGCCGCGATCCAAGTGCGGTTTTCAGCAGCAGGCAGCCGCGAGAATGGCATTGTCTTTTTGCCTCAAAGGTTATTGGCCGGAAAGACTGCATCGACCAAGGCATGCATGCGTCCTATTCGCCACTGAGAGAGGCTAACCTTTGCAGGTCCTGATTGGCTGTTGCAGAGGGCGCCTTTAAGTGCAAAAGTACTCGTTAGTGGCAGCGAGCCTTCGGACATGCTCACCTATGTGTAGTGAGTCACCACAGGACTACCAGAAAATCCAACAGAGAAAGAGAGAGTCATCAGTAAACATGCAAGAACAGGTCAGTTTAAAGAATAAATGCAAGCAAATAGCTCAAAATTGTTATTAGAGAGTATCCTGTTTAACTAGTAGAGAACAATATATTTTGAGAAGAATCTGAAAGAGTTCAATTGCTTCTATTCGTAAAAGACCCTCCATGTCATGCTCAAAAGTGGACAGATTTATTTGGATTCATTTTAGTACCAATATACCTTCTTCATAAAATGCCTCATTTAACGGTTCCCTACTATTAAAGAGGCCCCTAACTACCTTGCACCTGGACGTAGAACGTGACACAGCTGAACGGTTTAGTTGTTTAAAGTCTGAAGCAATGGTCGTCACCGATCAAGAGGGCTATACACCTACAGTAAGTATACAAAAAAGTGAAGAACTGTAGTCAGTTTCACCCGCTAAGCTAACTGCAGCTGAGAGGTTTCGACCCAGACGAGACCAAGACCATGCGATCGCGATGTCAGTGCGCATGTCCATAAACTCCAGAAAGACGAAGTTGTTCTCGAGCTGCATCTTTGACCGGGAAAAGGCACCCCCGAGGCTTAATAGCCATCAATCCGAAGAAGTGGACAGCTTTAAATACATCGGGGGCAAGGCTGATACCGAATGGGCAGAGCAAGGACGACATTGTATCCCGTATCGATGGTGCTCGCAGGGTTTTCTAAAACCTTCGAAAGTGCCTATGGATCCAATCTGACTTCTCCATTGCCACGAAGATTCGTGCATACTATGCATCCATCCGGTCAGTCCTCCTCTATGGATGTGAATGCTGGGCTGTGTGCGCTGAAGATGAGTGAAGACTGGAGGTTGTTGACCACCAGTGCCTGGCGATGATCCTGCGAATCAAGTATAGCGATTTCATCTCAAACGAGACAGTCCGCATCCGCTGCGATCGTATCACGAGGATATCTCAGACCATTCAAGAAAGGTGACTGAGATAGTTAGGGCACGTTCTCCGTCGTCCGCCCCACGAGCTTACCTATGCTGCCCTCGACCCGGCACCGCAGCCCACCTGGAAATGTCGAAGAGGATTGCAACTGAAGACATGGCTCGACACCGTCCGTCAAGGCATGGAAGCAGTTCTTGGAACTTCTATCTTCAGTCTACGTCGCTGTAAAAGAGACTGGGTGGGGCTTTCCAGATCCGCCGCCACCAATTGTCACGCATGGTGAGGTACCATTCGTGACATCATTGAGGTCGGCTAGATCAGGCATGATCACAGCCGTAGCAATTACAAGACCATACGGGCTACAGGTCATAGACATGAATCTTAGCTGAATAAACGAGACGTCCACCCCTAGTGGAAAAAAAAGTGTCACCCGACCTACCTGCGGGATGATGTGGCATCCAACAGGACTTGGCGCTGGCATTCTCAAAATCACAACCCGCAACGCGGCCATTGCTATTGATTTCTTGGAGGCTGCGAAGAAAACAGCATAAATCACCATTCCACTCACCAGTGTCTTTTGGTACTGTTTTTTTGCCTATAATACCAGAAGCTGTGCGGCTGCTGGCGTAGCTCGATAATGAGCCCCGGAGCAGAGCAGGAAAAGTGAGTACCGTTATCGAGCTCCATGAAAATTCACCAACTAGTGTGAATCTACTTTCCATGTAGTATTTGTTTTTCTCACAAACTCTGAAACCTGCTTGTTCACAGCCCATGTTGCTGACCTTTAGTCAACTAAACAAGTATAAATGATAAACTGGGTCAAAGTTCAGAATGTGTGCAGGCGAAAACTTGTATTTACAGAGTCCTACTTAAGCTGGGTCTGAGTCACCGACCGCAGCTACATACCAATAAAGGTATGCCTCCTTACGGCTCTTTCCTTTTTTTCCGCCTTCTACACCAAATTGATGCGGGTCCTGTCCTCGGTCCTAAACCCAACCCCCACGAGATAAGGCTTACGACCAGCGGAAAATGCTAGTCGAGGAGGCAAAATAAGCTTATGTAGGCCCACTGATTAATCCCGACTCCCTGCATGTTTTCCAACGAAAACGGTAGGTTTAGAGTTTTGAGGGTGAGGAAGTAGGATAGGCAGAGAAGGAGCTTTTTAGAAGTAAGTGTAAAAAGAGAAAAAGTGAAGTCGAAGTTGCTTCCCACGGCCGCTGGGAGCTGGTTGATCCGCATGTAAAATGAAAGTGTGCGCGGTGCTTCGCGCCGCGGACTATACTAATCTGACTCCAGAACGGTAAGTTGGACCTCAGGTAAGTTGAAGTAGATGACCTTCTCAACTTCATTCATATTATTAGGGAAATTTACGAAACCTGAAATTTGATAATCAGGTTTTTCTGCAATAAGTTAAACGATAATATAGATTAGGAAAATCTATAGATATAAATCAATATCACTTCTAAATACAATAAAACAAAAATGCATTTAGCATTTATTGCAGTATATTCCACTGCGTGTCTTAATTCTCCACCCAAAAACCCTATAACTATCGTTTTCTTAGGAAAACATGCAGGTAGTAGGGATAAATGAGTGAGCCTACACAAGCTACAGTTGCCGTCGACGAAAAAAGTCAGTTAGCAGAAGCGGAAAAGCGGTTGGCTTAGCTTCACGCACGCTCTTGCCGACGCTTGTATTGTTATTTAACAGAACTGCCCACCCTCTGTTTTTTTTAAGTTTACTTCTTCGACTTTGCTTAATTTAAAATTGACTTGCGGTGGCTACAAATACGGTTGTCACATTGGAAACACTTCTCCTGTAGACGTTCATTATTCTTCATACTTGTACTTGTTATGGCTGTGATCTAGCCGGCCTCAATGATGTCACGAACGGTATGCCTCCACGCGCGCTGATTGGCGGCAGCGGATCTGGAGACCTCCACCCAGTCTCTTCTCCAGCGACGGAGACGGAAGATAGAAAGTCCAAGAATTGCTTCCATGTCTTGACGGACGGCGTCTAGCCAGGTCTTCAGTTGCCCTCCTCTTCGACGTTTCCAGGTGGGCTGCGGCGCCGGGTCAAGGGCAGCATAGCATCGTTCGTGGGGCGGACGAGGGAGAACGTGCCGAAACCACCTCAGTCGCCTTTCTTGGATGGTTTGCGATATCCTCGAGATACGATCGCAGCGGGTTCGGACTGTCTTTTTCGAGATGAAATGGCTATACTTAACTCGCAGGATGGTCTTGAGGCATCAGTGATCAAAGGCCTTCTGTCTCCGCTCATTTTCAGCGCGCGAAGTCCAGAATTCACAAACATAGAGGAGAACTGACCGGATGGATGCACGGTATACACGAATCTTCGTGGTGATAGAGGTGTCACGTCGGATCCATAGGCACTTTAGAGGGATTGTGAAAGCCCTGCAAGCAGCATCGATGCGGGAGAAAATGTCGTCCTTGCTCTGCCCATTCGGTAGCAACCTGGCCCCGAGGTATTTAAAGCTGTTTACTTCTTCGAGTTGATGGCCATTGATTCCTAGGGGTACCTTTTCCCGCTAAGGGATACAGCTCGAGAATAACTTCGTCTTTCCGGAATTTATGGACATGCCAGCCGACATAGCGTTCTCACTTAACCGCGACACGACAGACCGTAGACCACAAAATATTGAGGCTAGCAGTGCAATATCATCAGCATAGTCGAGATCAGTTAGCTACCATCTGGTTGCAAGCTCACCAACGTCCTCTTCATGAAGGGCCTTTCCGAGAATCCAGTCAGTGATGTAGTTAAACAGGATGGGCGACAGGATGCAGCCCTGTCGGACACTAGACCGGATATCGAACGGTTGAGGGTGATTGTTGTGGACCAGAACTCGTACGAGCCAATGTGTTTTGACGCTCGCTATAAACCGCTGCTTCATTATCAATTATTTGTTCCCATTATTATAAATTATTATATCTTGATTTTTTTTCGCTTCCTATTATATAGGTAATCACAATTTTTTACACTTTACATATGAATAATAGGGAAGAACATTCAGGATGTAAATGGCATTCTTTCTGATTTCTTGGGAGTTCCTACGACCAATGAGTAGTTTAACACTGACCAGGGGGACCATATGGTCGAGCAATTCTCACGTCCAATTCGACATGGGTGATGAAAGTTCACGGCCCACACGCTGGTCATCAAGTCATAAGCGCAAAAGCGGGTAATTATCCTCGATAGGAGATTCATTAATTGTCATAAGTGTTTAGTATCATACTGACTGTAGCCTGTAACTCCCTGTGCACGAATTACTCGTTTCTGATACTGTTTCTGCTAATATCTCTGAGGAAGAATCCGCGAAGGACTTCGAAACGTCAGGCGAATAAAAGTCTTGTCACAGCGATTACATCATCTTCTCAGACTGAGCTCCTTCTGCCAAGCAATGAAATTGGGGAAAGAGTTGTTCTAATTAGAAGACACTTCTCGGATTCAAACTGGTCTTAGATATCAGGCTTGGTGATTTCTTGTACTGTTTCAGCGTTGCAATCGTTACTATATGTTGTCTCACTGTGCTTGAATACACAT
Source organism: Ligula intestinalis (assembly GCA_036362985.1). Taxonomy (NCBI): domain Eukaryota; kingdom Metazoa; phylum Platyhelminthes; class Cestoda; order Diphyllobothriidea; family Diphyllobothriidae; genus Ligula; species Ligula intestinalis. The sequence goes on from JAYGXS010000005.1 coordinate 47,721,196, forward strand.
CACATGGACGTTAACCTGACGACTACGCTGAGGACAGACCTATATGGAGACTGCATACTAGTTTACAAAATCCTCTCAGAGCTCTCCGCACTTGCTGAAGTTCAAGGTTCTTCAGAAGTACCCTCGCATGAATTTGCACTCAGGGTCAAGCTGACCTCCATTAGAAACAGTTAATTGTGCTGATGATACTGCTTTAAAGCAAGAGATTTTTTCTCTGCCTCATCTAGTATGCACTCCTAACTTTCAACGCTCTGGACCTGTGACTGATGCCATCTAGCTAAACTAGTTTAAAGTCCGAATTTTTCGTAACTTGCTCCACTATGCATTTTCAAAAAGGCAAAGTTATCCTTCGAGTTCGTTTAAAAACCATACATTATATGCAGCATTGGATTTCTGTCAGGCTTTTGGGGGCCGGGTAAGCTCTGGGTTGAATCGGTTCAGTGCATTGATTGCTGTTCCGTTTGCAGCTTTTCAGTCATATCCTTAGAAAACACGGATTTGCTGCGTTCCCATCTACCCATCTTGACCCGAGGGCGCCAACGAATAAGCTTACGACATCTTCCATTTGTGAAATGGATTTGGGTGGCAAATGACCTTTGTACATCACGCTAGTCTGTGATAAGAGATCTTTCACAGACATACCCCATTGGAGCTCTCGGAGAGCGAAGACATTAGCGTTCAGCATCTGAAAATAAGATTGGCACAGTAATGTGACTGATTGAGTCAGTGGAGTTAACTAGGCTAAATTGGCGCGCCGTTTTCGCAAGCATACCGAGTGTAATCCTAAGATTCTGTATACCTTAGATCATAAATATTTGCACAAACTTGTCAGCTGATGGCCACATCGAGCAAAACCAACAAGGTTGCATTATTTTCGATGCCAATAAGGGACGTTACTGCTACAAGATCGAAGTATCCAAACAGTTAAGATAATTCGAAGCATCGTTTCCAGGTATAAATTTGAAGATCGCATATACAGCAGAATTTAATGGAACCACAAAATTTCGCGAGTGCTCATCAGCTGCCTCCTTTCGCTGCATAAAGTGAGTAACGAATGAGAAAATTAAAAATTGAATTCATGCAGAAAAATTGATACAAACAGCAAGGTCACAAAAAGGGCCAAGAGGCTGTAGCGGGTCGTGCCTGGCTGACTAGCTCGCGTCGAAGTGCAGTTTCTCAAACGCTCACCGATGTGCTTTCTCGACGTCTCGATCAGCCAATCATAGTTCTCGCATCTATGAGGCGACGAATGAGGAGCTTGCGCGCGTGCCCGACGCAAGTTGCCTCTCTGCCTAAAATCTCCAGGCCAACCTAGCCAATGAAAGATCCCCCTCTCTCTGTCTTCTGGCCCGACTACTCTAAGACCTTACTTGGGCCCGATCAACCTACTGATCGGACGTGTCTCTCCCGAGTCAATCTATTCTCCTCTTCCGCTGTGTACACAATAAATTGTTCCACCTACTCTGGCCTTTAAAGACTCCTCTTTTCCACTAAGTAGCCATGGTCTGAAGATCGCAGTTGCACGGTTAGACTCACTTAATCCCCTGCGATAAGGCAACCTAAGAAAGTTAAACTCTGTGGGCATCAAAAAACGGGTTAAAACGTCTAAGGCAAAAATTTTGGGAAAAAGAATGCGTAAGCAGGGAGCCGGTGTTATCACGGCAGAATTAGATTCACCAAATGCTCCAGTTGTTTACATAGGTCAGGTTTAAGCCGCCGTACGTAGGCTGCCTCTAGGTAACGAAGGTACGTGTTATTCGTGCACGATCAAGTATTCGGAAGGAAGTGTTGTGGTCCACAGAATGGACCGTATCTAACAAATGTTCGGTAATGGAGGAACGAGACGTTCTAAGTTCCCGTTTGAAAAGCCGACAAGGCAAATGCTCACTAGCTTTGGCTGCCAATTGCCTTTGTGTTCGCCCTATGTACTTGTATCCACATGTGCATGTAAATTCATAAACCCAGGTTGAAGTGGCGTAAAAGGGTAAGGCATCCTTCGCAATTGGAATCGGAAGGTTCTTTGTCGAGTTATAAAATAGGAACTCTGCAGCAAAGTAGGTCCTTTCAATGGTGTTGCGTAAGCGTCTCTTGTTTGTGTTTAAGATGGTCACCCTTAAATGGCAAGGATATGAAAACGGACTTTTTTGGAACTAACTGTTCCATAAACTTTTTCCATATGGGTTTTTATACTTGTCAATAAACTGAGCTGTGTAACCACGCTTAAGTAGAGTTTCCTTGAGGCTGACAATTTCTGCATTTAGTTTATCCATTGAACAGATTTTGGTAGTCCTCTGGAAGAGGGTGCAAAGTCAGTTACGTTTCCAGTGCAAAGGAACAATACTGCCCTTCCCATGTTTTTGTTATGGAAAGCTCTGCATGTTATGGAGACTGTATACTAGTTTATAAAGTCTTCTCAGAGCGCTCCGCACTTGCTGAAGTTCAAGGTTCTTCAGAAGTATCCTAGTATGTATTTGCACTCAGGGTCAAGGTGACCTCCATTAGAAACAGTTAATTGTGCTGACTATACTGTTCCCTGTTTGCACATTCTTCTTTCCCACGGTCTTTTGATGCCCACCGCGTTTAACTTCCCTACGTTATTGATTGCCTCTTGGCCATTTCTTGTAACCTTGCTGTTTGTATCGAGTTTTCCGTATGAATTTAATTTGGTATTTTCTCATTCAATACTCACTTTATGCAGCGAGAGAATGCAGCTGATGAACATTCGCGAAATTTATGGTTTCAATAAATTCTGCTGTATACGTAACTTCCGCTAATTCGTCAAATCGACCATATCGAGGTTTTGAATTAACGTGCAGTGTGTGTGTCCTCCTCGTGTCCTTTATTGAAGACAATTGCACACGTGACCAAGTCCAGAGGTCAGTTACCCTGGGGTTGGTTCGCAGAATCTCCGCTCGAAGCGTGAATGCAGGCCTGCAGCCCGAACGGAAAAGCATTTCGCTCTGTTGCGCACGCATACACACAGGGAATCGTGCATGGTACATCTGGAAAAAGGAAGCATTGTAATTTAAGATTTGCATCAAGTGCACAACTGCATCTGTATTTTAAAATTCCACACGCAGTTACCGGTGTCTACTGCCGTTGAAGAAAAATGCAGCTTGGCCTGACCCCATAGTCATGCCAGTTTCATTTTTCTGTCATAGAATATGAGAAAAACGGAACGAAACGGAACGTTCCAGAATATCCAGATCGCTAAAGCAATTGCTGAAAGGAGGATCTTCAAAATGAAATGCCTTCAGTACCCCTAGATTGCGCTTTGAAATTTTTATCATAGGTATAACTGTAAGCCTTTTTTAATTTTGTAGAGTTCAACCTTCAAAAATATGACTACAAGTCTAAAGCTCATTCTTTAAAACTTCCGATGAGTTGGATTGACCTACAGTTGTATCACGCTGCACAAAGGCTTTTCTACTGAATCTTTTCCAAATACAGACGATGTCTCTTTGCGTCTATAGTAGAAAATTTAAGATTGTCGAATGTAGCTGAGTGCATATCGACGTACCAAACTAGCATTTGGTTGAGCGATTTAAAGCCTTACCTTCTGAGAATAATTATGTCCGTCAGTGACCAATCTCATACTTTTTTAACTGAAATTCTGAATTGCATTTTGGATCAGGAAAGCTTAGTCAATTTTGCTTGTACGTTCCATCATCGCGCTGCACAATGACACCAAACTATGGGCCCATCAGATTGCCGGCTTGCGAACGTCTTTCTATGTGACCTTCTGTGAAAACCACATCAGTTAAAAATGACTGCCTAAGTAGTATACCGCAGGGGGTTAAGTGAGTCAAACCTAGCAACTGCGATCTGCAAACCATGGTTACCTAGTGCAGAAGATAAGTCCGTAAATGCCCGAGTAGTGGGAAGAATGTATTGTGTACACAAAGGCGAGGAGAATAGATAAGGGAAGTCTGACTTGGCGAGCCTATAATCGAAAGGAGAGCCAGCCGCAGTCCAAGTGGGGTCTTAGCAGCAATCCTGCCAGAAGACAGAGAGAGCACGTCCATTGGCTAGGTCGATCTGGAGATTTTGGGTAAGGAAGCAGCTTGCGTCGGGAACGCGGGCAAGCTTGCTATTCGTCGCTTGGCTTAAACCGCGTAGATGCGGGAACTGTGACTGGCTGATCGAGACGTCGAAAACCACGTCGGTGAGCCTTTTGGAAAGTGCACTTCGATGCGAGCTAGTCGGCCAGGCACGACCCACTACAAGTATGCATTTGCATATTTACTTGAAGTACGCAAATAAATTTAGCTGATGCTTATCGAAAAAAATGCATCCAAATATACCCCTTACTGTACTCATTTCATAGTCAATTACTTTTCTTCAAGGGTTATCCTCAGAGAAAGGACACGCTTCGGTTTTACACATTTTCCAACTATGCGCTGGTTAGACTGCCGAGCGCTCAAGTAACTACCATCATATCGGTTCTTTTTTTATAAATGTTCATCATTAAATGTGCAGAATTCTCGAAATCGATAAGAAAAGTGGTATGAGCACTAGACTGTGTCTGCTTATTTTCATAGACAAATCTATTATCTTCCTGGCACACAAAGTTTACAACTTGTAGACTGAAATACATAAAGTCAGATCTGGCTCAACATCATTCTGGAATCGGACGACATGTTAAAAACAGAACTGTGTGTTTTCTTTAAGTATAAAGTTGTCTCCTTCCAAGTGAATACGAGAAACGGTATTCTGGCCATGGTTTCTATCAAGTATATATTTTAATTTATAGGGTAGCCGAAAATAAATAGCAAATTGCATATTATTTAGTGTTACTGAGGGTAGAATTTGCCCGCAGAACAAGATTGTATCCATTCGTATCTGACCTATTACAGAATTATGTCGAGAGACAGTCTACGTTAAAGTTACTTTTAAGTGGTCCCTCCTAGGTGGTAGCACCTTTGAGAAGTTTGGTCCTCAATCCGTGGGACCAGCCACTGGCTTCTGATCATCGGTTGTTGATCTGGATCAGAGATCGGGGACCTTTTTGATTCAGAGCGCCCAGAAAGTAAATATTTTGAAATATATTTCAGTGAAAGCCATATCATATATTTTAAAATTTAATTCAATCAAATCTGATTAAATTCCGCTACGCTCCTCGGTAGTGGCACGTCACTGGAGCAACCCAAACCACAAGATCTCAAATTGCTAATTCCGTTTCTGTTACTTTTTCCTACTCATGTCGCTGATGATGAATCCGCGACGGGTGTCAAAACTTCAGGCGAATAAACGTATTGTTCCAGCAATCGAGTCTTCTTCGTCTCAATTCCAATTTTATCTGAGAGATCCAGATGCAATCGCCAAGAGGGCCACACCTGACTTGCAAGCCATACGTTCCCAACATCTGCTCTAGATGAAGCTGACTACCAAAATAGTACTGTGACTTACCTTCGAAACCCGCAGTCTTATACGACCGATGTTTGTCCATCAGCAACTTCCAACGCCAACAAATGAGAAACGATTAATTCAGTTGTCTCACACTGGGCTCATCAGGTAAGAGCGAACAGTAGATTTCGGTGTGGACGGCACTTTGCTACAGAAGCAAATCAGGTCATCGCTTGACACTAAACGTCCTCAGGTGCGCCAAAATATCCATACGAGAGCAAACCGAACGCAAGGATTGCAAACGAAGAAGCTCCCACGACAAGCCGGCCACAAGGAAGACAGGGTTACCGGGACCCTCTACCGGGTGACAAGGCGCCACACTAATTGCTGTTCATGACCCCTGCTCCACTGACAGCTAATTGGCGCACACCACTATAGTCGCCCCCGACTTCACTAACAGCCAATTGCCCTACTCCGTCATCCTTTTTGATAGCTATTTCTAACGCCTTGAAAAGCTGAGGATTTCTGACAGTTGATAGGCCTATGGCAACTAAAATTATCCTCTTTTTGGTTGCTACTTCTCACTCCTGAAGATGGACTCCTGTTAGAGTTCAAAAACGCAGGACAGTAAATTATTTGACGCAGTGCTCGACACGTCTTTTTCCTTATCCAAATATCCATATGTATGAAGAATGATCAGTGCACATTTTTGCTACCAGCTTATACACTACGAAATTTACCCGTTATCCAGCCTCTCTGTCTTTTTATCGTTAAGCAGGGGTTAAAACTGAAAGCCAAACTGTCTCTGTTGATTTGACTGTGTTTTAAGCGCACCACTGAAGACAGATCTACCAGCAGCAGGTCACATTTTCGATCGGTTACCATTTATCCTTCCCATGGCGAATTCAATTCTATACCTCCTGCAGTAATTTCGATTGTAGACTTCAAAATGCTTCCACAGTTCGGTGACGTTATGCTGCTGACAGCTTTTTTTATTCTCCAGAGGCCGTAGATGGACGGATATCCAGTAACCTTGAATGTAATGATTGCAAGAATATCGTTTGTGGTGGAATCTCGGTCCAATAAAAGCGAAGTGGGACTTACTTGTTTTTATGTACATAATTCAAACAAGCTTTGCATCTCAAAGGCCATTGGGTACCTACAGCCTAACTAATAATGGCCATTTATTACGATTTTAAGGTTTAACGTTGCGAAAATCCCCATTCGATAATTCAGAAGCACAGTTGGCGAGCATACGTTTACTTTCGATAAATTCCCTTTGGGCCATTACATTTATATGGAAGGGGAAGGTAAAGGGTAACAAGCCATCAATTAATTATCGTTCTAATAAACTTAGTCTTGGAAATGGGGGCTTGGGGTTTGGGTTGATAAAAAATGGGTAGTGACAGGGTAATAAGAAGAGGGAGAGGGGAAAGAGCGCCTGGAAAATGCTGGTAGTTCTGCGGCCGTTGGTCATGCTAAACTTGGGGCCTGAAGAAGGTTCTTCTGCGCGTACAACACCGGCTTCATCAGGCGAATGGCCGTGGCCTCCGCTGTTGCCAGCAGCCGTTGACCCAGGGACTTCGGGTAATCTGGTGAGACCTTGTAGATCACCTTAAAGGTTCCGTTCGGGTCAACATGGTGTCCAGAGTCCCCATATGAGCAAGAATGAAACTGCTGATGTTCCTGACTTCGCCTTTGTTAAGCCATGCTGGCAGGTGCTCCCGTATCCTCTTGGATAAGCGCCGGCTCCTGTGACCTATGTAACTTGCTCCACAGGAACAAGTAAATGAGTAACTGCACATGGAAGTGGTCTGGGCTGGCAGCTTATCCTTACCTTTGCCGTGTATGACCGGGTTTGTTGAGAATAACTACCGAACTTTCGCCGCTGGGAAGGTTCGTGATACGGCTTGGTTAAGGCGTCGGCTTACCAGTTCACTGTTCAAATAAAAGAATGACTTATCATGAGTCTACTGGCATGAGCGGCCCGAATGTGTACCAAGAAATGCGTGTAAACTAAAGATTAATTAAAAAGTCTACTATAGCTTTTTTTTCAAAGTGCAAATCCACTGGACTCTGCTTCAGTTATCCTTGTACTAAACACTTGTCAAACTCTTTGGAATAAAAGACGCATTGCGCCCCTAGCCTAATTAGAAAGTAACTAGACGATGCTGAAGATTCCAAGAGCGAAGATTATAATAAAAACCATTTTTACTATTTAGTGCGTCTTCTATTTCGAATGTGGATGACGTAGTATACTGTATCGTCTTGCATTAAATATAAACAGATAAATTTGACTATGATCTCCAGAATGAGGCTGTATCGATTAATCAAGAAGGATAAAAGAACTTTCAAAAATCCACATACTTTGTCGGGAAGATGGGATATATTTTTGGAGAATGGTGGACTGCAAACATGCATTTCTAAAGGAAATCTTTGCAGCAATACATAAAATGTCGCAGTACACTTACTTAAAGAAAAACAGTTTACAGGTGCACTTAGGAGCATCGATAGTACTGAAATCATCAGTTAACTCCTGTTTTCTATTCACGAATGCAGTAGATTGCCTAAATCATTATATGTGAATGTCGAACGTTTGAGATTGTTATTTTAGAATTGTGAAAATTCCCATCAGAGAGTTCAGAAGTCCAGTTTGGCGAGTATACGTGTACTTTTGAAAAAGTCTCGTCAGGCCTCACGTTTATATGGAAACTGGGTGCGAGTTTAAACGTGTTCGTCTTTTCGGACAAGTGAGTAGTGGGAATGGGGGGTGGGGGTCGATAAGAAAAGGCTGGTTGTAAGGGTAGGGTTTGATGAAGCAGTCTAGGGGAGAGGAGGGGGGAGGAGGGGGGAGGGAGACAAATATAGCGTGGATGGCTGCATGGTGCTAAGTGACTGTGGGCCACGCCATTTGTGGGGCTTGTAAGAAGTTATTTTGAGCGCACAAAGCGGGCTTCATCAGCCTGAAAGCCATCGCTTCTGCTGTTGCCAGCAGGCGCTGGCCCAGAGGCTTCACGTAATTTAGGGACCCTTTAGATCACTCGGAAAGCTTCGTTGGGGTCCACCCCATGGCCGGAATCGACCATGTGCGCCAGAATGGAACTGTTTATGCTCCTGACTTTACCTTTTCCCAGCCATGCCGGGAGGTGTTCTTTTATTCTTTTGCATGGGCGCCGGCTCGTACGACCAATATATCCTGCTCCACAGGAACAAGTGAAAGAGTAGATGCACATTGAGGTGGTCTGACCTGGTAACCTATCCTTACCTTCCCCATGTAAGTTTGGGTTGGTTGCGAATAAAACTAAACTCTGGCTGCTGCAAAGGTTCTTCCAACGGCTGGGAAAATGTGAAGTCAGGAGCATAAACGGCTCTATTCTGGCGCACATGGTCGATTCCGGACATGAGGTGGAACCCAAAGAAGCTTTTCGAGTGATCAACAGGGTCCCCCCCAGATTGTTATTTTTTTTATTGAATTGATTTGAAGCTCAAAAAGTTACTGAATAAAAAGGATTTCCCGTTAAATCAATTGATATCCAAGGTGTTACCTACGCTATTCGACGCTTTCAATCAAAACATCTTCCTTACGTGTGTAGTACTATTAAAACTTTAACATCGAAACCAGGAAATATTTAAGTGTTTTAAAATTACAGCTTTCTTTTGCGTCCATGAAACACAGGTTAATTCAAGTATGAGAATTTGCTATTTTTCAGAAAATAAAGGCAGATTCAGTTTAACCATTATGTTTTTCTAAATTGTTACGAGTTTATGCAATCAAATCCAGTAATTAACTTGTGCGGCTGTTGTTTGTTTTACCACCCTCATAACTGAGGATCGTAAAAAGCGTACGCAGGAACACCTTCACCAGACCGTAACCTTCCTCTGTCTAGTCCTAAACGAAAAATGCCCAAACAATTTCCATCTACAGCTGACTATGAAAGACTACAGGAAGTTGAATTGGAACGGGCTGAAAATCATGGTGTATATTCTGCCACTCTGATCTGCATTGGCAATTTTAGAACGTTGGCGAAAACTTAACAAACATATCGAAAACTGCTCCAGTATTCAACGAAGGGTGACCCCTTCAATTGCAACATGTTCTTTATACTTTATTTTCAGTGCAGTCAACAAAACGGTCAACATTTTCCAGGTCATCGTGACCTAACGTTCCAAAATGGTAAATTACGTGGATCTTTGACATCGAAGTATTTAATTTAAGTGCTGTTTTACGAGGTAGCTTGGTATAGAAGGCTTTTTACTCAATCTGAGGCATAAAAAGCTGTTATTTTTGTTGTGGATGATCAATTTTCTCGGTACTGAGTTGACATGTTTGTATGCGGCTACAAACATGACTCAAGCAGACAGCTACAATATAAAGTATGTCCCAAACTCAGAATTTGGGTAAATGCCTTTAAGAAATACCTTGCATTGAAGGTTTTTATAAGGTTAATTACTAACTTTGCGAAAATTCCCATTGAAAATTTCAGAAGATAAATTGGCGAACATACGTTTGTTTTCGATAAATTCTCGTCAGGCCTTTACATTTATATGGTATGAATAAAGTATGGTGGTTGGTGGACAGATGAAGTGTTCTCGTTGTCACTGTGGGGAGGAAGGGGGAGGAAGGGGGGTGGGGGGTAGGTTGGGGGAGTTAAGATCAAAGTGTCAATGTCTAGACGGCCCGGCGTCCAGGACAGCCGATAAGGTGTGTGTGGCTGGTCTTGGGACTTGGTCATCTCTGCGGGGCCCGTTTCCGAGGCCTGTGGTCCACTGTGGGTGGCCGTGTTACCTAGTTTCGCCCGTGGCAACTGGGGCGCCGCGACGAATTTCTTTTGGGCACATAGCAGCGGTCTGCGTAGCCTGATGGCGGCCGCCTCTGCCGTCGCCAAAAGACGCTGTTTGAGGAGTTTTGAGTAGCTTGAAGGCACCTTGTAAATCACTCGGAAGGCCTCTTTGGCATCCACGCGATGGTTCGAGTCTACCAGGTGCGCTAAGATTGAACTGTTTACACCTTTAAGTTGGCCCTTCCCTAACCATGCGGGTATGTGTTCCCTTACTCGTTTGGACAAGCGCCGGCTCGTGTGACCAATGCATCCTGCCCCACAGGAACAGGTAAATGAATATATGCACATTTAGGTGGTCTGGGCTGGCAGTTTATCCTTGATCTCTCCGTATAGGATGGGAGAAGTCGAGAACACTACATGGGCGTTGGCTGCTGGGAAGGTAGTTGATACGGCTTGACTCAGGCGCCTCCTTAGTAGTTCGCTTGGTCCGTCCCCTTGAAATGTGACTCTGATGAATATTCGTCTTTTTTCCACTGTTAATGCTGAGGGCTTTGGCGGCCTTTCAGCCATGTTTTTTGCGATAAATCGACAAGGATACCCATTTTGTCGAAACACGTTTTCAACTATCTTAAGCTCCTCCTCAATGCTATCAGTCGAGCAAATCCTCTTCGCCCTTTGCGTCAAACACCATACTAAATTGCGTTTGAAGTTAAACGGTACGAAACTAGCGAAATTGACGTATTGCCCGGACCACGTCTTCTTCCGATATACCCTACGTTGAATGCTCCCATCGGCTCTTTTACTCAGTAGCACATCAAGGAATGGAAGCGATCCAGATTGTTCTTCTAGGGTAAATTTTATTGATTTGTGCGCCCGATTAACTGTATGCATTAGCGTTGATAAGTTGGTTTGATCTGATGCAACTGCAAATATGTCGTCTACGTACCGTTTATAGTACGTTAGATTATTTATCTGGTGGCTGAGTTGCATAGCTTCTAGCTTGCCCATGAATATATTTGCTAGAAGTGGACCCAGGGGCGAGCCCATAGCTACTCCGTCCAATTGTATGTACAGGTTATTGTCAAATAGGAACTGTACATTCAAGGTGCATTTTAGCAATAATTCCTTCAGTGCACTAACCGGCATTCCTTTGTTCTGCTGAGTCAAGGTAATGAATTCACAGATGTATTCTACTGTTTCTGTGACCGGCACATTCGTGAATAGGGACGAGACATCCAGTGAGAACATCATCATCCCGTTCAGGTCAAGGTCTTTCATGCCATCCACGAATTCGAAGGTATCTCGGAGGCTGTGAGGTGCTATTTGACTCTGTATGGGTTTCAGCTTGTCTGCTAGCCATTTTGCTGTCGCATGGTATGGCGAGTTTCTCATATCTAGGATGGGACGAATGGGCACGCCATCTTTGTGAATCTAAGGCAGCCCGTATAGTCGAGGTATGTGCGTGCCAACGGGACGAAGACGTTTTAAGTCATATTCGCTTATGACGCCGTCCTTTTGAAGTCTTTTCAGACAATCAGTCAGCTGGGTTTCGACCTCATCCATGTGATCTTTATCCATTTCTGTCTTGCTAAACTTTTGTTCGTCTGACAAAATGGATTGCATTTTCGCAATGTAGTCTGTTCTATCCATTAGGACAACGCCCGTTCCCTTATCTGGCCTCGTTATTAGGATCTCCTTGTTCTGTCGGAGCTGTCTTAATTTCTCCATGTAGACTTTTGTCAGCAGACTCCGATGATTTTGGCCACTATTTAAGTACTGATATGAACAGTTTAGTAGTGTAGACCTTAAGTGCTGCATACTCTCCGCTGACACTGGCTGAAGGTCATGTGTTTGATTAAGCAAGTTTTCAAACTGTGTTTCCAGCTCTAGCTGGTTTGGTTTCTGGTGGGGACAGCAAAATTTTGGACCCAATGATAAGGCTTCTAGCGAGGTTTTATCAAGAGATACGGAGTAATAGTTGTGTACGTACCGACTTGGATCCTCAAGAAGCTTCGATTGTGGTCTGCATTCCTGTATACTACGAAGAAGAGAAGTTGTCTTGGCTTCTCCTCGCTTTTCCCCGATGGACTGCACATAATTCTCGAATTCCAGTCTATGGTCTGCGTTTAGGTGGTCAAGTGTGGCTGCACGTTGGAATAAGTGATGTCCCAGTTCTTCCATCTTTACGCGGACGCTTTCCAGTTAATTCTTGGCAAATCTTCTTAAGGTATCATTGGTGATAACAATGCGACTTCGCCGCATTGCTCTCCAGTAGAAAGTTGGGTACTCGTTTATCTCGACGCATCTCTCGATAAAGCTGGCCCATGAATTCGCCTCCACAAGTTTGGTGTTTATTCTTAGGTACCCATTGAGCGCCTTTAACACCGCAGGATCTTTGGTTTGTTTTAACTTTGCGAAAATTCCCATTGAGTCAAGCCGTATCAACTACCTTCCCAGCAGCCAACGCCCATGTATTGTTCTCGAATACTCCCATCCTATACGGAGAGGTTAATTACTAAGTTTATTTATTTGGCCTAATGTTACTTTTTTCGGAATTCTCCGCTTCTCTAAAAAAGGTCCGTATCTCTAAACGACGTAATATTAATTTTTAAACCGCAATATGCCTTCCTTTTTAAGAATTATCATTCTTTCACTATCGTTAGGCTTTTGGAACTCAGAAACGGCTGAATGTGCGCAGCAGATATTTTTGTGCTAAATTCCTGAGATTTCATTAGATCGACAATTGACTGTGTTACAGTTAAATCTTCCATAAACTAGCAAAAATGCTAGCTCTAAACAACCGACTGTTTGTTTTTTCGGGCTTTACCACAGGTTTTAGTAAGCGGTTTGGCCGATTATAATGTCGTTCTTGGGAGTCTATATATTTAAGAGGATTGAATCGTAAATTCGTTAATAATAAATCCCGTGCTAGCTTTAGTCAAACTAAGACCCTAGGCGTGAGCAGTCTCTAATGTTCTTAGGCGACGTTTTTGATAGAAACTAACTGTGTAAGTGGCATCACAAAATGTCTAAATGTCCAACAAGAATCTCACTCATTTCGCTAGACAGCTTACCTTATCCATGATTGTAATTATCTCTGATAAAGAGCTTACTGAAGCAGAAAAGGCAAAGGGCCCGCAGCAGTGCTGTTATTTCAAATGGAGTTTTTAATACCGCCAGTCTCAAGGTCATCACAGTGAGCTCTGCAAGTCAGGCGATCATCACGTCATCCTGACTAATTAAGATATTTTCGTGCATTCTGGCTGTGGATTTGCAAAGGCTAGAATGACAACCCCTTGTTTTCACAATAATGACCATTCTAATCATTTACAACCGACGTACATGATGGCTCAAAATTCGTGCACAATGCCGATATTTGCAAAAAAGTGATACTTTCTCGCTAATCGGCATTGATTAAGCTTATATTACTGATAATCGCGTAGCCTATTCTCAAGTTATTTCAGTCATGATAGGATGCCGGTTATTTAACGAGATTCCTTTTGACCGCTACCAAACGTTTGACTCTATAAATGGATCCTTCAGACGTATGCATTTTTATTATTGATTTCTACTGCTTTTATAAATTAAAATATATTTTATGGAAAACATGTAGACATTATAGGCGGCTTAAAATGCTTGGTTGACGTCTACCCGATGACCGCTGTCTACCACATGAGCCAGAATTGCGCTTGATATCGACATTGTTTCGCCTCTGTTTAGTCCCCCCTCCCCCCACCCCCATTTCTCTGGTCCCCAATTAAGACTAGAATCTGATCCCCTTGATCCTTTTACACCTCTCTCCCCCCTCTTCCCCCTTGTTACTACTGATTGGTTTGCCTAAAACTTTCGTTAACTCTACCCTCCCTTATATTACTGTATTGCCTGATGGTGAATTAATTGGAAACGTTCGTTCGCCTTACCTGACTCTACCTGTGAGGGAAATAAGAAAGATTAGAGCAAAGAATTCTCGCTAAATGAAAGGAACTTGAATAAGAAGCACTTCAATGAATCAACTGTTTGAATGTCGAGATATCGATGCAGTAGTTAACACACAAATGTTAATTGCCCATAATTACCATCGTGCACGCAATGCAAATAAAATCTAGGGAGCTAACATAACCTATCATCTTCGGCATTCATCTTCTTTCCTCGCCTCTTCCCTTTGGTATTCAAACATAACCTTGTAGATAACTGTGTGTCCCAGAGTAATAGCTATTTGATGGGGTTTTAAAGACCACTACGGCCTTTTATTGTGACTCTTTTTGCAGACCGGAACTTGAACTTCCCCATTTCTTTTAACCTAAAAACTACTTTGCGTTTAGTAAGATATGAGCAAAATTAAACCAGTTGATCAGAGAGGGAAGGCAAGGGAAGGTTATGATGTGCATAGTCTTTTTCTCCGTATCGGTGGATTCCATATGTGCAGTAATGTTGGGCGGGTAATATCGACCCAAGTGTGATTAAATTCCTGGCGCGAGGCGGAGCGTTCGTAGCTTAGCGGTTAGAGCGTTGGCCGCCGATAAAGGCCTTCTATGATATGCGGGTTCAAGTCCCGTCGAACGCCTCGAGTTTTTCACAATTTGGTTAACTCAAATTAAGCAAATCTGCCCAACCCCCTCATAATTATGCTTTGTTTCGGGCGAATCACGAAATCAAAATTGTATGCATTCATTTGCATCTACATATTGATGGCAAAAAAGGGCGTCTAGGCTCGAAACACGTAACAGTGGAGTCGTACCCACCCGCTGTACTTTGTTACCGAGAATTTTCGAGTACACAATTTGGACCGTCAAAGTCAGACGGGAGACTCGTAAACGAACGGGTGGTCAGTTAACAAGCCAGAATCAATAGGTCGAGTCGAGGTAAACAACCCTGGCTGCCTATACGAGAAACTGTAGAGTCCGCAGGGAGGACGATATTGGCTGCTTTCCCGAGTAGCAGTTCGCCGTTCGCACTTCAGAAACTTGCGTGAAAGCCGGGAATCGGCGACTCAACTGGACATCCCCGATTGCCCATGGCCACGTTTGCCCACCGAGACGAGAGGGTTTCCTTGCGTTTCCAAGATCATCCCTACAAAGTCAGAAGAGAACGTACGCTTCTAGACTATCGGAAGTTTTGGCAGAATTGCCTTGTAGGGTCCCCTTAATATATATTCCCAACGCCCAACTGTCTAACATACTTTGCGGTCACACATTTAATTCTTGGTGAGTGAGTGTAAGCGAACATTTAATTATGGTGGAAATGATCAAAAAATATGAAGTTAAAGAAACATAAATTTCAGCAGATGAATTGGCGAACATAAGTTTGTTTTCGATAAATTCTCGTCAGGCTGACTACGAGTCCACCTTAACACTAATCAAACTTTGACCCCGATTCCGCCTCCCCTGAAAACCGTACTGTTGTTTCTACTAACCTGCATAGTTTATTTACTTAATTGCCATATAAATTAAAAGACCTGGCGAGAATTTATCTAAAACAAACGTACGTTAGCCAATTCATCTTCTGAATTTTTTCAAGTGGGATTTTCGCAAATTTAAAACTTACATTTGTTTTAATTTACTCAATAAAATCAAATCCATCAACACAAACACCTGTTGCTCAGGATACGGATTGGGAAAAAATCCACCCTATATTGGTGGAATTTCACGAAAGAGAGAACTGCGGGTGACTGAAAATGTAAAAGTCAATAGCAAACAGGTCCGCTAAAGACAGCCCTGCCGAGGCTTTCCTCCAGCCAACGGATAGTCCGACTATGAAAGTCGCTACTAAGTCATGTGCTGACGGTCGACACCATGTACAGGTTTACAAGAAAATTTGCTCACGTAATTATTGCCAAAGATTTTATCTTACAAACTGACTACTTCCTCGCATGACTGCTTTGCCATCCATTTTTTTTCTGGCCAGGGTTACAGTGGACAGAAATCATTATTTTTTCTAATGTTGCATCGTGATACGACTACAATTTAAGTGTTTGGAACTTTATTTTGACTAATTCAGTATCGTTGTACAAAAGGAGAGTTATCAGGGGCGATTTTCCTGTAGCCCCCAAATATACAA
This sequence comes from Ligula intestinalis, assembly GCA_036362985.1. NCBI lineage: Eukaryota > Metazoa > Platyhelminthes > Cestoda > Diphyllobothriidea > Diphyllobothriidae > Ligula > Ligula intestinalis. Next base: position 47,737,380 of record JAYGXS010000005.1, read on the forward strand.
ACAAAAGTCGGTCTGACGAGACGTGATTTTTATTTCCCCCGCCCCTCCTAGCCCAACATATGTCATTTTGTTTAGCAAACAAGGGAAAATGACGAGTTTGCTAGCAGCTTGATGGTGAGAACTTTAGAAAAGTGATCGCTTCCGGATCTGGTTCCACTTCCGGTTCCAGTTCCGGTTTCGGTTTCTGTTCCTTATTATTTCAAATCAGCCTGGTGTCACGAAAGGAGCGCTGGTCTATCACGAGCGACCAAATGCAGTCACATGTGGAAAGCGTAATGAACAACTACTAACAAACTGATGAAAGTGTGGACCATTCAGTTGTAAAAACTCAGGGTTGAGTTCAAAATCTGCAGAGCTCAAGAAATCCACTAACCAACAGAGATGCAGCAAAGTTAATTTGCTGGCAACCCAAACATCCTGCTTTCCTCGCTATGAATAGTGACAACGAACATCTATATAACGCGGAACGAACCACGCTTCCACTTGCCTCTAATGGCTCCTCGTCTGAGGATGCTCGTTTACCCCACCAACATCCTCCGTGGGTTTCACTTACTGATGTTTTATCTCGATAAAGTCAAGTCGACAATTGAGAGCATGGTCTGTATTCGTTCGACGCTGCACATCAGTGTGAACAGGTCACCCATCATTCCGCTCTGTTCCGTGCATTTTCCCCTTTTACTTCCACTGTGATTGTGTGTCAGATGCTTACGCCTGTCCAGGTGATAAGTGCCCGACTGCTTGAATCAGTGGTCATCGCTAGTCGAAGAGTAATCTTCAAAATCCACGTGACACATAATCCATTTAGCTGCCGCTGTATTGATATGAAACAGTAGCAGTTTGTAGGACTAGTAAAGGCTATCCAGCGCGGCGATTAAACGCGCAAGCATGGGGTTCCTACGCGACCCGAAGTGTCACGAACTAGTTTCAATTTTAATGGTGCGGAGAGAATTGGACAAGAAGCTCTATCGCGTTGAGTTAAGGCTACTAGGGTTAACCCTAACGGCTGTAATCTTCGAGATCCGCTTCCTTAGAAGAGAAAGTCATGGGAAGGCCAGAGTGGTAGGAAATGCGTCCTCTGTACATAGGGATTTGAGAATGGTAAGGAGGAGGTTTTGACTGTCGGAGCGCACGCCAAGCCACGAGGGGCTATGTCCGAAGTGATATCTAGCGGCAATCACCGCAGTTAAGTCCGCGTCCAGACGGATTGAGGCCAAACTACTAAATGGAGTTAGTCTACTAACACAGGAATTTCATTGGACAGATTGAGGTCAAGCCACTGTGGATTGAGGGGTCGCGCGTCAGTTTGCGTCTGGCTCGAGGCACGCCGAAAACTGCCTTCGCGAGAGGCCCTATGCCCTGAGTGATCGCGTCTATGGCGTCACGTGTTGGGAGGGCGTCGATCAATACATACACTACAGCTCCACGCAATTAGTGTCTGCCTTAGCTGCCTTTGTACTGAACAAAAGCGGTTAACGAGTCGACTTTCTTTCCAACCCCACAACGACCACTTTAAATGGCCACTTCAGTAGGATACCAAATAAAACCAATTCTGCAACTGTCATGAATGAAAGTCAGGACTCGGTAAGTTAAGCTGTTAGTACAGGGAATAAGGGTGTGTCACTGACTGCGCCGACGCACCCATCACGCAATGACATGTGGTGGATGCAGACATTTTCGTTTTTTATGCAGCCATAACTATACACCATGCAACCAGTTCTGCGTGATAAGGAGGATGGTCCATCGCAACTACCTTACAAATATTTCACCATTGTTGTGTGAGTATCTGCTGTTGGAAAGGAACCATCGATAAACGGCTACCTCAAATCTTTCGATATAAGGGGTGTCTTGTTCGAGCAATCACAGCGTAATCGAACGCCTACAGCAGATTAGAAGCATTTTTCTCGTGTTAAGAAGAGGAAGACGCGATCTCTGGAAAAATAGTTGATCTACATGCCTGTTTATGGAGTTAGGATCTGAAACCCAACTGCTGGAGGCCTGGGCGCCAGATCCTAACTCCATAAACAGGCATGTGGATATACCGCCCTGTTATTTTGTCATCCATGCCCGTGACCAGAAACCAAGCCCCAGGTCATCTACAAGCAGGCAGACAGGCCGCCACTTCAAGGTCACACGCCGTTAATTCAGGGATGGGCGCCGGAGACACGATAAGATAGCGTGAGCATGGACTTGGCGTGGACAAGGACCAATCGATAATTGCCACCACCCCCTCCCCTACCAACACCATTTATGCGTAGCTGACGTTTGCTGTTCTCATTTACTCTGATGATGGCTCCTCGTGTGGAGCCGAAAGGTCAGGATACAACTATTGTTCTAGAGATCGCGTCTTCCTCTTCTTTACAACAAGAACCTGAGGCACGCATATTCGCTTCTATTCATCTGTTCTCTGGTACGAATTTAAACAAGTGAAGACAGCAGTATTTATTGAATTTTAACAAAATTCGCAACAGCTTTTCAACTGCATCCTGTCGTTGCATGAGTCAGATAACGGTTCGAAGCCTACAGCGATTTGACTTCCACAGATTGTCACTGCACAACAGCAAAGGTCATTGTTCAGTGCAAATAATGGTTAACTGATGAAAACTACATTAAAGCCGTCTATAGGGAGAGAAGGGGGTAGAGCAAGTTCGCACAAATCAAGAAATTACAACTGGCTGCCCCATAACCAAGGTTATTGAAGATTGACCACGTGCTGTACCTGATTGCACAGATCAGGTTTCTCTCACCGTGTATAGGCCGCTTCCAAGTAGCACAGGGTTTGATTTGTTCGTGCCCGAACAGATAGAAGCATACAGTAGATTGAATTTCGCAGAATGTTCATGTACGACAGCCAGAGTCAAAGCGTAGTGTAGAGTAGTCGCCGAAAATAACGCAACATGTCCACAGATTCAAAAGATTGTTTCTCGTTCGTTAGTCGGCATTGACTCAAGTTGTCAAACTGATTATCTTGTAGTCTATTCTGATAGGATGCGGGCGTTTTAAGAAACCTTGTTCTGACCACGAGTAAAACGTAGCTATTGCAAAAACTGGCTACATAAGTTGGATGTCTTTTTTATCATTAAGTTTGACTACCTTTATAAATTCAAATATATTTTATAGAAAATATGCACGAATTAATTTTTTCTTATCCCTGTTTGATAGAAAATTATGCCTCTTTTAAATGTTACACTCAAACAATGGGTATCTTTCGGTATTAAAAAAATTCTCAACTGCACAAGCATTTTCTAATCTACTGACTGCTACACTCGAATTTAAGGTTTAAAAACTGCGCACAGTGTACATCTTGTTTAAGGAAAAGTACGTTTTGCCTACAACTTTAGGATAAAGTCACATAGTTGTCATAAAATATTATAGTATACGTGGAACATGTTTTATGCAGTATGGGCAGCATTAATAAATTGACGGTTACGATGTATTATGAATAAACAGCTCACAATTGTAAAGAAAGTCATGATTAGCAACTTTTTTAAAACCAAAACCTGCCCTTTATTTGAGTATCAAATTTAAAGAAGGCGTAATTTGCTATTAAAAAGTACAAGAAATATTTTTTTCGTGCACGTTTTCCATAAAACATATTTGAATTGATAAGGGCAGTCAAAATAAATGATAAAAAGGCATGCTACTTAAGTAGCCAGTTTTAACAATAGATACGTTATGCTTGTGGTCAGAACGAAGCTCATTAAAACGCCCGCATCCTACCATGACTGAAGTGACTTCAGAATAGACTACACAATAATCAGCATCACAACTTGAGTCAATGCCGACTAGCGAAAGAGTATCAATCTTTCGCATATGTCGACATGTTGCGTGATCTTCAGCGACTACTTTAAATAACGATCTATTGAAGGGCACTACATTCAAGCAGTCTATAGGTAGAAAAGAGGTTAGAGGAAGTTGGCACAAATCACGGGGCTTTCAACTGGCTGCCCAATTACCAAGGTAATTGAAGATTTACCACGTGCTCTAACTGCTTGCACAGATCGGGTTTCTCCCACCGCTTCCAAGTAGTGGAGCGTCTGATTTGTTCGTGCCTGAATAAGTACTCGAAGGCTGTTATGCGATCGACAGAGTGACCACTGTCTAGCAGTACAGTAGTTGCCAATGACCGTGCAAAGTACATAATGAAAATTGACCTGGTACTTTAGCGTATATTTCATAACACTATTTTGATTCATTCAGTTTATTGAATGCTTTGAAAGCCTTTTTGTCTTAGTTAAATCGTCATTTTAGTTAGGTTTATTAAGAGAAATGGCCATTTGTTTTGGGGAAATTGGGAGCAGTCTCATTGGGTAGAAATTTCCCATGCTATTACGAAAGAGAGAACCAAACTACACTTATATGTTGATAATGATAGGAAGCAACTGCAAAATAAGTAAAATAGGTATAGAAAATATCCCTTCCAGAACTGAAAAGGTTCATCCAAAATTGTTCAGATTCAAATGAAGTCAAGTTAAAGGGACCAAATTTGCTTGCAGTAACATTGACGGTTTGTATTTTAAAAATTGTGTAATAGCAGAAGAAGTATTTGTTTGAATGCACCAATTAACCTTGAATTTTCTTCCGAAAAAAAAAACAAATGTCTGGCATGTTCTCGCTAATTTAAGACAATGAAGCCCTTATTGAATGTAAGTCGTGAAGAAATATAGCTTTTTGTGTACTTGACGGTCTCCTTTTGCTTTATTTAGAAAGGGAAGAGACGAAAGAATAATAAGTAGCTCAAAAAATGGCAGCGTATATGGCCAATTTTTTTAATTTACCAGTTTATAACTGAATGTAGACTTGATCTTCTCATGTGGAAGGTAATCCATCATACAGAGAAAAGAAAGTTCTTTCATCTCCAGTCAAATTGAATCGTTTGTCTTTAAGAATCTCAAATTAATGCTCAAAAGTATCAAATTTCATTGTGATATTACGTTGAAAAAAGTTAATATACGCAGAAGTACGTCAGCCAAATATCTAATCAAAGCAATTTCTAAGAGGTAACCTTTTATGGAAAGTTTTTTATTAATCTTAGGTATAGTAGTTTCACAACTCCAGTGCGGGCAAGATTTACCCTCGACAATGTGTTTTGCTGTTTTGATGCATTTCTGTATATCAAAAACGTTGCCACCTTCATTTCAATTTATGTCGGAAAACACTGGATTTATGTTATATCTATCTTATTTCAAAGGTTTTGGTGTAAACGTCGAACAAATGCAGAATTTATAAATTTGTCAAAGAAGACAGTAAAAACAAGGAAAATTATGACACACTTTTTTTGATGACATTCAAAAAATACTTATCCAGTAAGATAAAAGTTAACAGAATGTCTTGACTAAAGAAAAGTTCTTTCTATATATATATATATAAAGTGGTTGCTTCAAGCTTTAAATTAAACACAATATCTTAATTTATTGTTCTAATTTATAGCTCTTTTTTACGTCTCCAAAATCACGAGATTATCGAGAAAATTTTATTTTTCTTTACAAACACTTAGTAATTCCTATAGTTCTTTTAAGTACCTAATATGCCTGATGTAGTTCATTATTATTTCTAAATCTTCCTAAATGCATTCTCATTGGTACTCGAGTAATGATCAAACTTTTACAAAGGTATGAAAATTGCATGGTCTGTGGCAACTACTGAAGTTGAAAATCGTTGTACTCTGTTTTTTGTTGTTTGAAAAGCCAATTAGGCAAGTGTTCAGCGGCCCGCTCTGCCAGTTGCTTTTGCGTACGCCCAATGTACTTGCATCCACAAGTGCACAGGAAAATTCATAGACCCAATTTGGGGTGGCGTGCGATGGCGAGACATTCTTTGCCCCTTTTATTGGAAGGCTTTAATACGACTAATGAAGACAAGTTCAGCTGCGTTGTACGTCCTTTTCATGGTGCAACGCAACCGTCGCTTGATTGTATTCGAAATAATATCACCCATAAAGGGTCAATTTTGGCCGTTGAGGGTTTATATACGTTTGGCTGAAACTTGCACGAAAGCCCTGGTTAAATAGGGTTATCTGATTTGGGAAACCTCTGAAGTAAGTCTCAATAGAGTGAATATTCCTCGCTCTTCGAAAGATAGTTTGTACCAATACAAGCGAAAATGCGAATCCCAAGAAGTAGTTGACATGAAGACAACTTGATCGCTGGGAGCATAATTTTTTTCGCCTGACGTCTCGAGATCCGTCGCGGATTCGCCATCAGATACATAGTCAAAGAGCTGTAGCAGCAACGGCCAGAGCTCTTTGACTATATCTCTGATGACGAATCCCCGACGGATCTCGAGACGTCAAGCGAAAAAAAGTATGGACCCAGCGACCAAGTCATCTTCCTCTCAGAGTTTGTAGCATATTTCTTTTCCCTTGAACTGGCACAAAATTTGTACAAATCAGGTCTATAGTCTCTTTCGGATAGCGAGAAATATTTGCTCTACTACATTCTGCGGGTAAACTGTCTGCGGTTGGCATGCAATAAGATGTGGAGAAGGCGGCTCTAACTAGGCCTAGCAGCACAGTTAAAAGAAATCCACTAATAAGCTAAACTGAAACCCTCGATATATCTGGAGGATGATTCCACTTCACTCCGTTTCCGTATCCAAACCTCAGCTGCGGCTCAATAAAGTAGAAACACCCCAGCAACGTTTGTGACCAGTGGGCTTAATTAGGTTAGAGCGTTACACACATGTGTTTATTCACTCCCGTTGTTCCCAGAAATTATCCCCATGACATCGCTCTCTCCCTCCATCTCCGAAACATAATTGCATATAAAAAGGGTGAAATTCAATCCCATAGGCGGCCCCGTTTCACTCACATCCTAATCCACTTAAATAAAGTTTGTGAGTTATAGGGTGATTTGGCAGACCTCTGGGACAATTTAGGAGTCCTATGTAGGTGTACGACTGGTTCATGGGGAGGGGATAGAAATTTTTTTCCTTAATAATTGCTGCTTAAATACGCTATTGGTGACCTGATCCCGACTTTCAGACGCAATCAAATTTAGGCGAAAACTACAACAAATAATAGTACCCGTCTAAATCCACGAGCATTCTCACACACTGCCGCAGTCATACTGCCGGCAGTTGTCGTCCCCTCGAAGCAAACTAATGGAAACCCGTCCTAACATGAACCGAGATTCAAGGACAGACCAACAAGAAGTCAAAGTCGCCTACACCATTACGAATGACATTCCGCGGCAGTTTTCTGAACCACTGTCAAAGTAGTGAACGTCGAGTACAGATGGTGTCCCCAAGTCAGAAGTCAGGTAAGACCAATTAGGTTTGGACAGTATGCTGCAAGAAATGAGTCAACAAAGCATTCTGCAGAAAAAAGCAGCTCATAGATGACAAGCCAGTGTTTTTTTGTGTGCGCGCGCGCCTGTGCGGGCAGGATAGGAGTTAACCATGTGACCGGTCCTCTGTTGTCTCAGCCAATCAGGAAGAGGTGCGCAGTAATTGGCGTCAAGCTCGCTAGACCAAAGGGGCAAGATGTGGGGCATTGATCCAAACGCAAGGCAGACAACGCGGGCGGTAAGACAAGAAGCGGAAGACGAAAAGTCACCGCAAATGCAAGCTTTACGGCAAAGGCCCAATGAGTCAGCCATAGTGACGCTGATCCTAGGACCTCCACGCTGCCGCAGGGCGTTAAGGACAACTCCACAATAATCAATTCTCCACCCCTCTTAGCACCTATGCTCAGCGGATGGCAAGCTTTCTAACTCAGAGAGCCAAGAAAGCAGATATTTGCAAATATATTTCAGTGAGGGCCATATCATATATTTTAAGATTGAATTCAATTAAATGTGAGTATAATAGGCTTCTGGATTAATTCTTTTAAATAATGTTCTTATAATACGCATTGTTAATGCGACTTCTGGTGCTGCATGGATTCGCTGACGACTTCGTATTCTGGCTGGTAGTTGGTGAGGTTAAGCTTCATACACGCGTCAGATGTTAGGAGAAATTTATTTATATACAACACAAGTTTCCGCGACTGTACTGCTTGCTTGCGTGTGATGAATGTATCCATCTGGGGACATAAAGACAATAGACTAACGATGACACGGCAAGCTGGCCTATGTGTGCAAGATAACCTTGTCTGCCAGCGTGACCTTGACTAAGCTGAGGTCAAATCCGGGGATTATGATACTTTAGTAGGGCGTCTGTTATTTAGCAAGCTTGTCGCGGCCGCTGGGACGCAGGAGTAAAGGAGAGCAGCTATTGTGAGCTAGCCGGACAGGGAACCTTGAAACAACGGCTTGGTCAAGCCTAAGGGGCCGAAACACCAGAGATTAGTCGAGATTAAATTGATTCTAATACGCGTCTCGGTGGCGGCACTTTATTGGAGGAACCAACGTCACAAAATCTGAAGTTTCTGATTCCATTTTTACCTGAGAGAGCCAGATTCACTTATCAAAAGAGCCACATTTGGCTCGCGAGCCATAGGTTGCCGCCCCCGGTTTTATGTGGTCACACCCGTTGAATTGAACTGTCTATGAAAATCAGCACGTACTCCATACCATTTTGCGAACGTAGGAAAACTAGCTGTACATATAAACGATTAACCATACTGATGGCACATCCATTAGCTAAAAACCCAGACACGTGAACCCGCTGCATGACGTATCTTCGAAAGGGTTGACTCACCAAACGGTCATCTAGCATTCTTCGCATACTTTCTGGTAGGTACTGCGGTTTTTCGATTTAATTGCCTTTGAAATTATTGCGCTAATCCACTGTACATAATTGCAAATGAAGCATTATGGACTCAGTTCGCAAGTTACTGTGACTTTTGAGCTGGAACCCATCAGTTTCAGTGGGGTAACTGCGCAGCTTTCATAAACGGCCAAAAGGCAGTTAGTAGTGTATGCGTCGTCCTGACCACCACTAACACAAGGAAGCCAATGATCCTGCGCGGGTGCTGACTATAATTTGCACTACATCGACGTAAACGGAAATTATAATCCACTAATTAAAAAGTAGTGAAGCTTAGAAATACAATATAAAGAGCCATCAAGTTCGACGACAAAATCACACATCGAGTAGGTGGCCCCGATTGGTAACTTCGCGTGCCTACTTAAATCAAATACGTAGACACTATTTTCAAATAAGAAAATCACTCGAATGAACTATGACTAGCAGTGGCCCCCACCGTTCGCTCAGGCAGTCAAACGGTCTGTTAATCTCAAATACTGACATGATGCGCCCCGGAACAGCAGGAGCAATCGAATATTGACTCTTTTCCATTTTCACGGGCACTATATCTGCTTTCCTTACCTTCACCTCAACTGTAGCAGTAGTACTAAGATGAGAGAACGTTGCAGCTGCGTCCTCTCTTCAGAGTAGCATCTATCGAGGGCTTGCTGTTGTCTCGACACCAGGAGGATCCCTAAATCACAAGTCTGGGAAGACTGGAGGAATTCAGACAACTTTACTGCTCAAGAAGCTTTACGGTAGCCGCTGCAAGCACTACGTACAGAAACCAGTCGATTCGGTGTAAAAGTGTTTATGCGCGCGGGTTAAGCAAAGCTTTGTCCAGTCATCAGCCAATCAGCAAAGGATGCAAGTTTTGGCGTTAGAGTTCGCAAGGAATAGATTAGCTTTGGACGAGGACGCGTCGACAGCGGTGGATCAAAAGTACAAGGGCGCGCAGAGATAAGAGGAAGAGTCAACGCTGGGCACGCGGCTAGACGAAGGTTTGGAAGATGTGGTGGTGATACGCGCAGCACTACCGAATTCAGGCTGCCATACCTCCACCATCATGTGAAATTACTTCAAATATGGCACGTATTGATTTTACGAATGTTCAGAGTACATGATTTTGCTGTCAATGTTGTTAGCTGCCATGTTGTTGCCGTTTGGGCTTGATAGTTAACCCAATGGTACAATGGAACGAGCTTGTTCCGAAATGTGATTAGTGAGTGCCGCGCTGCAATTGTTAATATTTCTTGATCACAACAGAATGATCAATGAGCCTGACTTCGTGGTTACTGTTTTGGACATCCGCTGCATTCATCTTCGTCACACCCTGGGTAGAACGCTGTCTTCTTTTAAGTATGCATTTTAAGTAGACATAACTTTTGAAAAAAAAATCTTCATTCAATTATTCCGAGAGCAATGGTTGACGGGACACCGAAGCAGCAAATGTCTGGGCCCAAAATATTTGCACTGAGGCAGATAGACGGAAGTATACCCCGTGAAGGCCAGCGTAGCAGTATTTGCGGATAAACTTCTATCTGCCATTATTGGACCCTCGCGTAGGCTTTCGCCCCTCTGGCAACGTTTCGTTATTTTCCGCACACACTGTGGATAGGCCTCCAAGCAATACTAGGTCGCATGAGGTGGTAAGGCTGTGTCCTGTCGGCCATCCTCTTTAACAACGTCACTGACTGGGTTCTCGGGAAGGCCCTACAAGAAGGTAACAGTTTTGAGCTTGCACCTGGACGCCGGTTGACTGACCTCGACTTTGCCGATGATATCGCTTTACTAGCATTAAGCTTTGGAGATCTTTAGTCTATGGTGTCACGGGTGAACGATGTCGCGAAATCGGTTGGTTTGTCGATAAACGCTGGGAAGACCAAAGTGTTTTCGTGTTGCATCCCTGCCGAAGAGAAGGCACCTCTCGAGATTAGTGGCTGTCAACTTGAAGAAGTCGACAGTTGCAAATACCTGGGAACGAGGTTGCTGCCGAATGGGCAGAGTAAGGATGACATTGTCTCTCGAATTTACGCAGCACGACGAGTGTTTTTCAGCCTTCTGAAGTGCTTATGGACCCAAAGTGACATTTTTATCTCAACAAAGATCCGCGTGTACCGTGCATTTCTGCCATCCGTTCTCTTAAATGGATGCGAATGTTGAACTATGCGCATTGAGGATGAAAAGAAACTGGAAGTCTTTGACCACTACTGTCTGAGGAGTATCCTTCGAGTGAAGTACACCGACTTCGTCTCAAATGAGACAGCCGCACTCGCTGCGACAACATCTCAGGGATATCCCAACAATTCAGGAAGGACGGCTGAAGTGGTTTGGGCACGTTTTTCGTCGCTCAGTGCTACTGCCCTCGACTTGAAACCGTTGCCTTATTGTAAACGTCAACTAAAGGGTCAACTCAAATCCTGGCTCGTATCAGTCCGCCAGGACCTGGAAGTGGTTCTTGGATCTTCGGTATTCGGTCTCCGGCGCTGGCAAAGAGAATGGGTCGATCTGTCCAAGTCTGCGGCCACAGATCGTCGCGCGTGACGAACCATCATACGGGACATAATTGAAGCCGGCTAGATCAGTCATGATCAAAGCCGTAACAAGTACAAGTACGCAGTGCATGTGCTGATGACGCACACGCTTCCAACAGGATAAGGACTCTACCTCGCCAGTTTGATGTGTCGGAAGGCCAGTCAAGCTGCTACCCACCTGAGGACACTATCTGACTGGTCCGATCATAGTCCGATCTCATACACGCTCGTATATACCTGGCTTGGCATTATAAAATGCGCTGTTAGCATACGGCAATACTCTTCCATTCTTCTGCACTTGCCGCTGAGTTCACGTTCGGAGATTCGCTCGAGGATTTTTTCGACCTGAAGAACATCGAGAATTGTAACAGCAAAAATCTAGGGTTCGAAATGGCTGGCTGATGACGGCTTATAAGCGAGAAAGCATCAGTCCAGTTGTTTGGGGCCTGCCTCGCTGACTCAAGCTGGCTTCATTGCCAAAAGCCGCGTAAGTTCAGTGTCTACGCGCGCTGGATCAACGCCTTTGCACTGTATGAGAGGTCCCGCGATGTCCTACTGTCCTATGCTCTCTCATTTGTTGCGGCCCAGTGCGCACGTTACTCCAGCTAATAGATGCGCACATGTCCACCTGGTTGAGTGCATGACCCAGCCGTCTCGGCTCTACAGCACCGAACACACAATTTGGCTTATTGACTCGGCGTGCCAAACTCCGCCTTGTACCCCCTATTTTCCGGCAGTGAAACTTCTGTCCTACTTCAACGTCTTGCTTGACTGATCTGGGGAACCTGTTTGTCGACATCACAACTTGCGTCACAGTCCATTCTTGTTGGTAGTTTCATTCCGTAATTTAAGTATTGGAAAGTGGCAGGGGGATTAGCACTTGCTGAGGATCATGTTGAAACCATTAAATAAATAACATCAAATTGCACAACAAACAGTATGATCATATAATACATGAAAATAACAATTTCTACGAAAGCTGTTTATTAACGATTAAAACGAACCTGAAGATATGTTTTACGTGTCTAATAGTCTGTGTACTTTTATTTGTTGTGGCTGCAATCATGTGTGATGTAACTGACCCCGTTGATGTCCTGTACGGTACTTCTCCACGCGTGATGATCCATAGTAGTAGACCGAAACAGTTCGATCCATTCCCTTCGCCAGCGCCGGAGACCGAATACCGAAGGTCCAAGAAACACTTCCATGCCCTGAATGACTGAATCGAGCTAGGTTTTTACCTGACCCTATCTTCCGTGTTTCGAATTGGGTAAATGTTTCAGGTGGAGGGCAATAACACAGAGGTTGACGACGAAGAATGTGCAGAAACTACCCCAGTCGTATTTCTTTGATGGCCTGGGGTATCCTTGCGATGTTGTTCCAGCGAGTGCAAGCTATCTTATTTGAGACTAAGTCAGTGCATAGATAGAGTAGTAGAAGGCGTTGCGATCACCGGAATCATACTTTGAGCTTTCGGGCTCCTTCTAGAGTCCATCGTCAGAGATAAAAGGCGTACACGAAAATCAAGCAACATTTCTAGGACGCAGGGATCAATCAACCGTTATGGGGAGAGGGGGAAGTGACGGAGGGAACAGTCAACTGATAGTGTCATTTTTCCGGAAATGCCTCGGCAGCGCGATGCATGCCGGCGCCAGATCAATCAATCGATTGACTGAATTCTCATCAGAGGTCAGGCTTCAGTCAATTCGCGGCCTGTGTTGTGGCCAGCGTGCGTGATTATCCTCGCAGCTGCGAAATTAAACTCGTGACCGGTATCAAAGGTATGGGCGGCCACTTGCGATGATGCGTCAGCCCGTTGTACAACCCGCTTATGTTCGCGTATAGTTTCGAAAAACAATTTTGACATGGTATGCGCTACACGACACCTGACTGCCCACTGAAATTTAAACGGCCCTTGAGTAGCATAATTCGGCTGCGCATGGTAGCATTGGGTCGGTGTGCAATTTCTACGCCTAGTCCCGCAGCAATGCGTTCGGTCGCTTCCGATGCATCCTTAATATATGGCAGCGCATGCCATATCGTATGGGTTTGTCCTGGTTGGGTCCTCGGAGAGCGAGCACGTAGGCATCAGCTTATGAAAGCCTTTGGATAGCCATTCCGTAGAAACTGGTCGCGGAGATGTCAGGCCTCAGGAAAGCTCAGACAAGTAAAAGTATGATTCCAGTGATTGCAACGCCTTCTACTTCTTTATCTAAACACGTACCTGGGATGCGTACATTTGCCTCAATTCGTAAGTCGGTGTACTTCACTCGAAGGATGGTCTTCGAGCAGTAATGGTTAGATACCTCCAGTTTCCTTTATTATCCATACGTATAGCCCAACATTTGCATCCGTATAGAAGAACAGACCGCATTGATACATGGTACACATGGACCTTCGTCACAATGGGAATATCGCATTGGTTCAATAGACCCTTTCGAGGGCTGCATAAAACACGTCGAGCTGCGTCGATTTGAAAAATAATATCATCCCTTTTCTGTCCATTCTGCAGAAATATCGATCCGAGGTAGTTGAAACAGTCTAATTCTTCAAGCTGGCAGCCATGTTTCTCGAGGTATGCCTTCTCTTGAGTAGAGACGCAGTCTCAGAACACTTTGGTCTTCCCAGCGTTTATGGACAAACCAATTAACGTAGCGACCTCACTCAGCTGTGACACCGTAGAGTTTTTATCGTCAAAGCTTGAAGCTAGTAAATTGATATCACCGGCATAATCGAGATCAGTCAACCTGTGTCCGAGTGCAAGCTCAATACCGTCCCTGTTAACGTAGAGCCTTCCCGAGTATCCAGTCATTAGGACTATCTTTAGTGTTACTAGTCCGTGTGCCTTGAACCGTATATTTTATAACAGCAAAAACTGTATCATAATGCTCTGCCTTAATACGTTCTTGCTCGTAAGCATGACCTGTTCAAAATTACTATTTAAAATCCATATATTCATCTAAAATATAATTGGGTTGGCAATTCAACGTTTCCCTAAAGGAGCATGACACACATTTCTCTTAAATGCAGACTGATTGCGAATGTCAAGACATTTTCTGATGTGAGCATAAAAGATGCATCAAAAAATATGTTTGAATTTAATTGTCTGGATATTCCTCTAAATGTGGTATATGACGCATAATGATAACTCAAAGGACATTAGAGAATCGTGAACAAGCAGTTATCCTATCGTGCTAGACAAGGACACCAGTGCAAAAAGAAAGTTATATAAAGAAAATAAAAATAACAGACCTGGTAGCAGGATCAGGAAACATATTCGAACACGCCTATGTTGTTTTTAATGGATATTGTCTGGCGTCATCTTGGAGAATCTCTTGAACTTTGAGTAGTTTCACTTAACGCTTATCTAAGGCCGAGTAATGAAACTGGAAAAGGCTTTCCGAGATTCCATTGCCACTCTACTGTAAATTCGACTAAGATTTGCATTCTGATTATTTTAAAAGTCACTCGCTTTTTGCTGAATAGCATCTGTTAGTTGCTATGCGGTTTTGTCATTGCCAATAGTAGAGAATATTCGAGCCCCAGGAAGCAGTTCAGAAAAAGAAGATGCGATCACTGAAACAAGAGTTTATTTGACTGATGTTTCGGATTCCCTCGGGAATACTTAATCATAGGTGATGATAATATGGTCATGGTCATGCGCAGATGGGGTGGAGACATGCACAGGCAGCACGGTATTTATAGTTCCTAGTGGTCACCTGCGTGTTTGTGATAATTTTTCACTTCTGTAGCCACCGTTTGGATCTTAATTGATGAGGTACTGGCTTGAAACCTCGCATTCGACTCACTAATGGCTACAATTGTCATGTTAGCGTCAGATGTGGGCCTGCTAATTGTGTGACAATTATGCCCGCTGTCGTCAGAGTTGTTGTTGCGTCCGCTCTTCCTATGTAACTGATTCTCTTGCTTAGGAAACTTCTCAGTACACCGTATGGGACCGCCAAATCAGTGCGCTTGTTGATGGACTGGAGATCTGAGAACCATGGCTCCAGCAGCTCGCGGCTCACGCGGTTGTCCCCTCGTGCTAAGATTTCGGCCTCGTCAAACTTGAAAATATGGCCGGGTCCCGTGGACTGAGCTGCAACCAGGGAGTTGACGTCTTTCTTCCTCATCGCCGCTGCATGCTCGGCCATTCGCGTGTGGAGTAATCTGCCGGTTTCTCCGACGCAGTTGCTTTGTCCACAACTACACCAGAAACGGTATACAACTCCAGCCGTTTCCTGCCGTGGCAGTGGGTCTTTCGGCCTCACGACCCGGTGCCTGATAGTTGCTTCTGGCCTGTGTGCAACTCCAACTCCAAGTGGAGTCAGTAGACGGTTGACCGTTTCCGAGACATTCTTCGCGTACGGAAGATCTCGCCAAACTTTTGGGCCAGTTGGATTTGGCTTCTTCGCTCGTTTGCGCATGCACTGGTTGACAAAATTGTGCGGGCATCCATTTGCTCTCATTACCCATCGAACATCTTGTAATTCAGCAATTTTGTCTTCCACTTCGCTGCAATGCGTCTCAACGCGCCGTAATATCGCTCTTACGCAGTTGCGATTGTGACCGATGGGATGGTTGCAGTTGTAGTTCAGGAATTGCATAGTGTTGGTTGCTTTCCTGAACACTTAAAGTTTAAGGCGACCATCGTCTTTGCAGCAAACGAGGAAATCCAGAAAGGCCAGCTGGTTGTTCTGTTCTTCCTCCATCGTAAATTGAATGTCCGGGAAAACGGCGTTAAGACGTTCCTTGAATATCAGCACCTGGTCCCGCTCAATAACGACGGAGGTTTCGTCCACATACCGAGCCCAGAATTTCGGTCTGTGTTGTTGGAAAGCCCGTGACTACAATCGTTGCAAGACCGCCTCTGCTATGAGTCCGAAAATGGGCGAACCCATTCGGGTGCCCCTCACCTGCTCGTAGATAGTTCCGTTGAAGGTAAAGTACATCTTGAGGCAGAACTTCAGGAGCTGGAGGATTTGAGCGTGCCCGAGGCAATCCTCCGTTTCCTCGTATTTCTCTCGCAGGAGTAGTTGAATAGTCTCGACAGCCAGGTCCTGTGGAATAGAAGTAAAAAAGGATGTCCCTTAACATTAAATATTAATAAATACTATATTTTGAATTTGTTTCCCTTTGAAGCTGAGATAAGTGAACCCAGAAGTAACGGAATACGCAGTTTTGTTTAAGTGCGTCCCTATGCACTATAAGTTTTGCAAGTTGACCAGTATGGGTTCTGTCATCGTCTGTGGATGTCATAATGCTTC
>JAYGXS010000005.1:47773076-47786430 GCA_036362985.1 Ligula intestinalis
TTTTTTGCTACCACTGCACATATGTACAAATAGGGCACTCAAAGGAATTTTTCCTACATACCCTCAATATACTGATACTGATACCTTCCTGAAGTGAAATTAAGACTATCGTATTTTTTTGCTTCCCATCTTAGAACACTGTAGGCCCTTAGCCTTACCTACCTGCTTGTTCAAATTAAGTCCATTTTTGATTTAACGCAAACCGCGCGAAAATGCACTTTCGATTAAAACGGCGTACAGAATTCTAGCACAATTTGCTTCCACCACTTCACAGCTCTCAAAATTCCAACCTCACCGGCCGCGTTTTTCTTTGCCCTTCAACGACACAATTCTCTGGTTATCATTCCCGGGCTCAGGAGCATCTAACGGTGACTTACAAGTGAGATTCCTCTCGACTTCTACAGTTTCAAGTCGACGAACGAAGATCCCGGCATTCATGAACACATCCTTTGGCAAGTCAGTTTCTTGGCTACTGCTGACAAGGGTCGTGGAGGATCTACAGGAGTCGTATCGTTCGTATTTTTCAGTATTATTTTTGCATACAGCTTTTACACCGTTTTCCGCTAGTGCAGTCTGGTAGATAAGTCATTAGCAGTTAGCTCTACACTCGAAAGTTTTTCGTTGCATCTTTACTAAGATTTTTTATATATTTGTAGAGAATTTTCCGCTAAAAAACTCTTGCCCATTCTTCGGTCTCATTAATGAAGGTAGCTGCTCAAAAATTGAAAAGATACTGTAGCAGTCTTGCCGGATTCCTGCTTTAAATTCTCGACAGAGGATGATTCTTGTTGTCTCGAAGAAGGTCCTTGATTGATAACTGCAAATTCACTGGGGTCATTCTCGTCAGCTGGTTCAGTCATTCTTCCTAACTCGTTTCCAGGCATACTCAAGATGGTAGAAGTGGAGAAGGGAACCAGAGTTTATTATAGGAGAATACGAAAAAGGGGGAAAACAAGCAGGAAATGGGCGAGCGAAAGTGGCAAACGTCAACACAAGGGTGGTAGAGAATAAATGGTTCGGCAGGGAAGGACAATTCAATCTGAAGGCTTCTCAGACACAATTTTCACTTCCGGCTTCGATTCTGTCGCTCCTTCACCTGAAGAGGCAAAAAAACAAGCACTTCGATCAACCAGCTCAAAACAGCCCCTTTCCTGTGCCACCCCGGATTCGTATGCCCGCCTTTACAATACGAAAGCAGTTCACATGGAAACTGCTGTATCCGGCAGTTTCTAGTACTTTTTACTCAAATACATGCCAATTAACGAAACTAAGGTTTCTTTGGGTCAGGAGATTGAAAGCAGGCTTTTGTCTACTTGCTCGCCTTATTAATAACACAAATCTCCCCAGAATTTCTGTCACCACCCCCATCAGCCATCCCTATAACCTAAGAAACTCGGCACTTGTTATGCCCTCTCCTGCATCTTCCTAATCTAAACGCTCTTTATTTTTTTGCTTCCAGATATAGCTTTCTTTGCAATTACTTGCCATTTGAAATAAGGTCATTAAATAGACTCTCCGCTTTCAACCAATGACTGCACATTTATCTTAACACTGATTCTACTTACCTTCTATTCTTCTCATATTTTCCGAGCAGCTTTCTCCACGACTCCAAGAAAGGACCATCGGGAATTAAGGAGATCCTCTTATAATAATAAATAAATAATGTGTATATTTAAAGCCCAAGGGGCCCTGTCGTTACTTGAAACTATTCTCTCTGTCTCGTGTCCCGCGAGAAGCAGGATGTTTCCATTAACCACCGCTCAATCAAAGGAAGCCATTTGGAAGTACTCAGTCTTAACTGCTGCCGTTTCGTTGACTACGAACCATCCTCAGACTTCCCATAGCTATTTCAGTTTATTTAGTTTTCAGTTTATTTGGTAAGGAAAAAAGGGAATGCCTTTGAAACCCTATTAATCACATTTACAAGTACCCATCAAAATTAACCACTACTAACATAGTATTGGCAAAGACTGAGTTGCATTGTTTTTTACAATATATATCTGGTTTATATAATTCAGACACACACACAGCTGAAGGAAAATGGCCTCCACGTCTGACTGTGGAAGGTTGTTCCACTGTTGTATGACACGCTGCGTGAAGAATTCAGAGTGGAGGTTTCGTTTGAACATCTTCGTGCGCAGCTTCATTATGTGCCCACGGAGATGAGGCGAGCGATGCCACTGAACCATGTCCTCAAATCGTAATCCTTTCTCAATACCTTTTATTATCTTGTAAATTATAAGGTTTATTTGTAGGGCACATCTTTGGCGCCGTCAAAAACATCGGAAGGCAGGAAAAACCCTAAACCAAACCCCTTCTTTCGCAGTGACTATTGCATTTGTTTTGGTCTTTTGCTAGGTCAATAGTGTGTGAAATAAGGAGTTTGTTTTAGGTGGAAAAAACTGACTTCTTAGGTAAAATACTAGAAAAACATGAAATAAAATAACTATACATTGTACGTGTTATGGTTTTATCTTAAGAATACTTGGGGTCTGAAAAACCTGTCATGTCCTTTAACTGAGGTATACTTAGCCGCGGTCAGTTTGAATGCGAAAAAATCAGCTGAGGACGTCGCATCTTCCGTATATATGGGTCTGCTCGATACGGAGATAACAATCGTTGTCCATTGGCAGGAGTTTGATAATAAGATGGGACGATGCAGATGTCTGAGGTGGGCCGACGCAGCTGGGAGCTGATTGCGAAGCACCATCGTCATTCAAGTGCATCTGTAGAAGACACTTGACCTTTTTTTGTCGAATATGTAAGTGAGATTGAGATTTACATGATTAAAATTTATACTTCTGATACACTATAAGAGAAAAAAGTATATATTTTAGTATAGTTGTAGGGAAAATTATTTTCTTTCATGATAATTTTTCATTAGGATTGAGATGTTAGTCGAAAAATATTGGAATAGATAAATTGTTTTTATTTTTTATTTTTTAAGGACTGGAAAAGGAGACAAGGCACAATTTTGCTGAAGCTTTGATTTGATCAGCGTTGGAAACCGTCGTCTGGAAAGCCTCCAGCAGTGGCCAGTTTTCCCCAAAATGTGCGGGGACTCTCCTGGACCGTTAGATCCCTTTTGGTCCGAATTGGATGTCACAGAACTGGTTAGCAAAGTGTCCTATTTTGTTCAGAAGTATATGCATCATGTCATTTGAAAAGAACTGCTTGGTCTTTCTTCTAAATCCGGCTAAACTGTGGCTTTCGCGAATATCGTTGGGTAGGGCATTCCATATGATCGCATATCTTATGGTGTAGAAATTTGATCGCTGGGCCGTCTTAGCTTTAGCGTTATGAATTCTATGCTGGTTGTTTCTAGTGGGACGGGAACCGTTTTGATTTGTTAACATATTATTGCTAAGGATGTTATGATTATGTGTCACTTTAAATATGAAAGTTAAACCATTTTGGAGTCGCCTTTGCCAGAGGGGTTTAAGACCATATCTATTGTACATTATTGTAAAGGAGTCTCGGGCGTCATCGCTTTTACGCAGAAATCTGGTAAACCTTCGCTGGATTTTTCTAGTTTCTGTCTGTCATCTTTTGACATGGTACCAAAAAATATTGAGCAGCAATCTAGAATAGGTAAAGCGTACATGTTGTAAAGTTTAGTCTTAAGTGTAATTGATGTGAAATTTTTACTTATGAAGCCACATAGTCGATTGGCTTTTGATGCGATTTGTGTAACATGTGGGGATAAGTCAAGAGTATTAGAATAGCTTAGACCTGAATCTTTTAAAGATGTACGCTCTTTTATTTCTTGACCACTAAACATTATGGGGGGAAGTTTTAGTGGTCCGAAAATCATGAGATGACATTTTGTTGGTGAAAACGGCATTTGCCACTGAACACTCCAGTCGTTCAGTTTTTGAAGGTCTAATTCAATTGCTCTATGCACACAACTTATCGAATGTTTGTTATAGGCATATGCGAGTTTTAAGTCATCTGCATATAAAAATTTTTTGGCAGCGGTGGATATCGGGGATAACTCATGAATGTGAATTAGAAATAAGAGGGGACCTAGGATAGTGCCTTAAAAAACTCCATTGCTTATATGAGCTGGTTCTGATACTATATTTCGAAGTTGTACAACTTGGAATCGGTTTTGAAGATAGGATTTGAGGAAATCAAGGAGGGGGGCTGAATCCCGTGACTCATTAGCTTCATGATCAGTCTTTTATGGGGAACTTTGTCAAAGGCTTTTTGTAGATCGAAGTAAATTGTAGCTACCGTGTTCCCATCATCTCGATTTCTGGAGACGAATTCCAAGAAAGTGAGATGGCAGGACTGTTTGACTTTTTGGGTAAAAAGGCATGTTGAGAGGGAGGTATGAGATTTACATTCGTCAGATGGTCTAAAATTTGGTTATAAATTATTTTATCTAAGACTTTTGCTAAAACCGATGTTCGGTGAACACCACGATAATTTTGGGTATTGGACCGATTTCCGTTTTTGAAATTGGGGTGATACATGATTTTTTTTCATATTTCTGGATAAGTACCATTTGACTGCAGTAACGAGAAAAGGTCAGACAGAAGTATTGGGGCATATGTCATATGTCTCAGTATGCAAGGAGGGATTCTATCCGTTCCATATGATGTGGAATTGGACAGTTGGCGGATAGCTTTCTCTACAGTTTCTTCGTTAAGCAATATCTCTTTTAATACGAGTGCCGTCATTTCTGTTGGTTGGGGGATTGGTTCTTCCTTGACTGAATAGTTGGTTGAGAAATACTCGTTAAAAAGATTTGCTATTTGGTTGTCATTTGTTATTACTATTCCTTGGTCATCAAGCAGGATTTGGGGGCCTTGTCTTTGATGATTATTTATTTGTTTCCGGAAGATTTGGGCTGTCCCTTCTGGGGACTCGATTGCCCGATGTTCTGCTGCTAATGTCTTATTTGTTTCAATGTTCTGGGCTAACTCGTGAATCTCTGTAATGGATCTTAGCGTAGATAGATAACTAATACATGGGTCCTGGCGTTTTTTTTTTAGCCGTTTGGAAAGGAAGTTTGGGATTAGTGATTTCTTACATGGGGATCTCTCGTCAATAATGGCATCTCAAATTAAATTAAGGATGGCGTATAATATGTTAACAGCTTTTAGAGGGGATGTTGCTAAGAGGAAAGAGCTCCAATCCAATGTCAAGATTTTTGGTGCTTATAGAAGTGTAACTAGGATCAGGTCTTATTTTAATATTAAGAGGGAGCACTGCTATTATTGTCTTATGATCACTATCAAAGGTTGAGCTGTCGTAGTGCGTATATAAGGGCCAGATATCATTGGTAAAAATAATCTAGGATAAGATCCCCTGTTTGTTGCCTGTAATGCAGAGGGAATAAAATTAGGCATACCAGTCTGTCTATGTAAGTGTGGTTCTTTAGACCTCTTATTAGCTTTTTTGCCCGACGCTGCATTTTGTTTAGACATGTTATGTCCTTTGCTAGCCACAGCCGCCACGCCTGTATGCCATACTCTAGGTGTGGTCGAACCCATTTGCCGCACATTCTGCCAAAGAGATCATCATCGAAGGCTAGAAATGCCCTTTTGAAAGCGTGCAGCACTCCCGTGGCTTTATTTGCAGCTTTGACACATTGTAATAAGGGCTTCAGATTACGTTGTATCCAAATGGCGATGTCTTTTTGCGTAGATGCTACGGTAATTTAGATGTTTTTCAGGTGATATGTCCTGCTGCTCTGGGGAGACAAGGTAGTTTGTTGGACGCAGGTGGAGGACGGCACACATTTGCACATTGAAATCCAGCAGCCATCTCTCGGACCACGTATGCAGTTTTTAAAGATTATTTTTTGCAGAGCGTCTCGGTCGGTTGGGCGCTTAATGACCTGCCAGAGTTAACGTCATCGGCAAACATGATTTTACCGCAGTCCAGTTCTTGAAGGCTATCATTTACAAGGAAAATGAAGAGTAGAGGACCGAGAATGGAGCCTTGAGGAACCCCACATACTACGTCAACCCAGTCCCATTTATCCTCCCCGATGCAAACGCGCTGTTTTCGACCGACTAAAAATGACCTGATCCAGTCCAAAATTTTCCCCTTGACGCCAAGAACGCTCAGTTTATGCAAAAGGCGTTAATGGGGCACGCTGTCAAAGGTTTTGCGGAAATCGATGTTCACTACGTCCACTTCGAAGCCCTCTTTTAAAGCACTTGTCCAGGCCTCAATTGAAGTCAGTTAATTTGAAAGGCAGGAGCGCCCTCGCCGAAAGCCGTGTTGGAAATTTTGTATGATGTCATTTTCATCGCAAAGTCTGAATATGGCCTGCTTGATAGGGACCTCTATCATTTTGCAGGAAAGGCAAGTCAAGCTTATTGGCCGAAAGCTGTTTGCAGAAATCTTGCTACCTCCCTTATGTAACGGTACGATGTTGGCCGTCTTCCACTGCAAAGGCAAGTCCCCTGTTGTCATGGAAATCTCGAACAGCGATGAAAGAGGCACCGATAGCTCGGTCGACAGTTGTTTAAGTATCTGTCCAGGGATCCAATCCGGTCCAGGACAATTGTTTGATGTGACTGAGGACATGTCTTACGTCTGCGACAGAAAAGCTAACAGTTTCAATAACGGCTGTACCTTCGCCCACTTCTACTCCCGGATTGTGGTCGGGAGATTCCATCGTAAACGCCGATCTGAAAAACTCTGACAGTAACTCTACTTTCCGCGGTCCTTCCGTTACTACGTTCCCGAAGTTATCCCTTGGAGTTGCAATGTCGGCCCGGTGCTTCCTTTGAATGCAGATGTACCCATAAAACTTATTTGGCCATATAGTTGCTTGTGTTGTAAGTTGACGCTCAAAGGCAGTTCTAGAATTTCGTATTTCCTTACGGCATATTTTTCGTTGCGCTTTATATTCGGCAAGTGATGTTAAATTTTGAAGACGCTCGTACTTTTTGCACAGCCTTTGTTTCTTCTTTGTGGCCTTTTTTATCGGCTAGTTGACATATGGAGGTCTGGCACATGGTCTTAGTACTTTCATTGAGTAATGGACTTCAATTAAGCGCTCTACAGTCCCTTGAATATGCTGCCATAACACAGTTGTATCGTTCGTATTGGGTAACCAGTTTTCTGCGGAAGCGGTACGTCTCATTTCTTCAAAATCGGCTTTCCAAATATCTCTGCGTCTCTTTATTTGTGACTTTGGAGACAGTAGGTAACACACGCAGGTAAAAGCAACGTGGTCGCTTAAACCAAGTGGCGATTGTGAGTTCACTTCCCTTATGATCCCCTCTTCTTTACTAAAAACGAGATCTATACAGTTTGATCGCTGGCCTTCTCGCAGTTAGGTTGTGAAGTCGATGTGTTGAGTGAAATATTCGGCCAAAGAAAACTGAAGTAGTTGATAATTGAAAGGTGCTGCTGCGTCCTTTATTCGAGGCTTCATCCAATCGATTCCAGGAGCGTAGAAATCACCCAGGAGTAAAAGGTTTTCCTGTTTACAAGTTACTGTCAGTGAACTTAGCAGTTCTACGTCGTCACTTTCGCTGGAGCCGGGAGGTCAATAAACAACGTATATATTGAGTACCGGATGTTGCCTAGTCTTGATTTTGCACGAAATTATTTCATATCGTCGTAGGGCTATGTCTGCGATTTCCTTCTGACAACAGGAAATTTCATTGGCTGCATAAAATGCCACACCTTCGCCCCTACGTTGAGATCTGTCACAGCGGAACAGTTGATAGCCTTCAATGCTGACTTCGCTGATCCCTATTGTTTTGGTCGGCAAAGTCTCTTTCAATGCAATATGCGGCTTCTGCTCTGATGCTTTTATTTTAAGTTCGTCAAGTTTATGGAATAGACTCTGACAATTGGTATAATAGATCTCGAGGCAGCGGCCTTTATTGTTTGTGGTTTCTTCTAGAACCAGCCGATTGACCTTGTTTAAGTTTTCTGCCTGATTACTTCCGGCCAAAGAACATTTCGCTCGATGTGGACTATTTCTCCTCCTCTTATTCGTTGGCCAGTTTCTCCTTTGTTCTTTCGGTCGTTTAGATCGTTTTTCAAAAGTCCATTTTCCTGCATTCCTTTGGTTCATAATCCGGCTGAAAGAAAACTCCAGCATGCATGGTCTGCAGAGACGACTTTCTTTTCAGCAGAAGTTGTGCCTGTGCTTCGGTGTCCCAAATGACTTTAAATGGTTGTGGCTGAGAGCTTGAACTATTCGGCGGCTGATCCTTGCCTATACTTAATGTTTTGAGAACTTTTACAGACTCAGTGCCTCTTAGCAGTGCTTTAGCGTACTACCGAATGAGACCTCGATCGTGCTCCACCTTATCCCCAGCAGTGTTAGCCGTGGATTCTGGTGCACCCTCTATCACCTTATGTTGCTTACGGTTGGCTCAAGCTTGGGCCTTGGTCACATCGCACTGAAGCAGAGTAGCAGCAGGGGTTTCGAAGTCCAGATCTGTGAAAGATTCTATAGGCATTTTGCTGGTGGCATTTTCTTCTAAGTTACCGTTTGCCCTTTGGCCCAATTCAACTTCCTTTACTTCAGAAGTCTCCTCTTGGAGTGGTTGTCTTACTTTTTGTTCACATGGTGTGTTCCAAGTTCTGTCTCGCGATAAAACTGAGGGCTTTGGTTGGTCTTTAGCAGGCCGTTCTGCATCCGCCTTCTGCTGGCGTGTGCACCTGCGTTTGGCCCTGCTGTACTCGTGGTTTCCTGGTTTATCAACCACTGACCTGTCCTCTGCATGCGCCGCATCCGGTGGTGTTATCCTATTGTGCTTTATGAGCACTGCTAGTATCTCCGCGTAAAATTCAAGGCTTTCCTCTAAACGCATTACGCGTGTGGCTAGGTTAAGACATACATCGCAATCTGCACGCGCAGGCTTATTTGGCTGGGTAGTGTTGGGTTCTAAGATGGTTGGTGAAAGAAGATGCGTGTTTGCATAGTGGGTGGTCTGGGATTTGGTACGCGTTATTGAAAGCGCTTTGGCTATTTCTGAGAGTACCTTGTCAAAGGTAGTAAGAGGTGGCTTGCATAATTTAACCTGATTACACCCGTTAGAGTATATCTTAGCGACTTGACCTCCAGGGTGTGAGCTGGTGGTCAATTCGGTTGCGCGTGCGACATTATGAAAAGGGGTCTGGGTTGAAATCCAGCCGTGAACGAGCATTTTTTTCATCTAGCAGAGATTGATCGTACACCTTAGCGTTACCCATGCTATTGGAAACTATATTAGAGTGAATTCATTCAAAGTCTGCAATCAACCGGCCATGCTTATATAAATAGCGAAAAGATTTGCTTGCGCGATTAATTACAACAGTCAGAATTTTAATGTGAACGATTCAGCCTTTGCTGTAAGGAGTTCTTTGCACTGAAGCAATCAGAGTCAGAAGCAGCGATGTTGCTTTGAGGAGCGACTGAACTTCCAGACTTGTGCTGATCGTGAGGATAACTTCCAGAGCATGGTATAATCTGCAGTCCAGTAAGATTTTGAAAGCGAAGGATTCTTCTCACTTAGAAAGGATATTTCCAAAGGGCAGATAATACGCAGTCCAGTTACTATGTCTTATCTTCCTACGCAGTTTTTTTTCTCTTGCACGGTTTTTGAAAATGGAGGTCCGTTGAACTCTGCCTCCATTTTCACAGTGAGAGTTTTTTAACTGTCATAAATTTCAAGTTTTTAAGTTCACAATTAACTGCAAAACATTGCTTAATGTTGCCTCAAAAGGACAATTTCCGCTGAAATTAGTACGACTTTCTGCGTTTTTTTGCACACATTGTCAAATTATTTGTTGAATGTTTTATTGTTTCGAAACTGATTTTGTATGGAGAGTGCCATACCGGTGCTAAAAAATATAAATGCTAAAAAATGTGCATGCGAAGTTTTGATGTTTGTGCCAAATATTTTCGTTAACTTACCACTAGTTGCTCTTAGTGGGCCCTTAGCCCAACCTGTACGTTGTTTAATTTTACTATAAAAATATTTGTGTTTTAACCCAAGCCGCTCGAAAATACACTTTCGATTATTGTGGCGTGAAGAGTTCTCCTCGTTCTTTGCGTACACCACCGCGCCTCTCATACTATTCCAACCTCACCAGCCGCTGTTTTCTGAGTCCTTCAACGATACCATTCTCTGGTAAACATTTCCGGGCTCAGGAGCAACTAACGGCGAATTAAAAACGAGATTCCTCTTGACTCTCGCGATTGCAACTCGGACTAAGATCTAGGCCCTCACGGACCCCTCCTTTGGCAAGTCAATCGCTTGGCTACTGCTGACAAGGGTTGTGGAGAATTTTTACTGCAACTCTTGTGTATAGTCTTTGCACCCTTTTTCAACTAGTGTAGTCTGTAGATTAGTCACTAACAGTTAGCTCTACACTAGAAAGCTTTTCGTGGCATTTTTACTAGAAGTTTTATGTATTTGTAGAGACTTTTTTCGCTACAAATTTGGTGACCCCGATTTTATTGTTATCCACGTCTTGCTATTTATTCCATTCACCTGTTTTTCACGTTCGATTTTGCCGTTCACACGTTTTTCAACATGGCCAAAGAAGATCAGCCTTTTTACGAAGCCGATTCAGACGATTCTGCTTCCACCAGGCCATACGCATCAGTCGATCGGGATGAACCTCATGCTTTTCAGATTTCTATTCAGCTGCCCCCGTACGAGGTTCGTGACCATACAGTTTGGTTCAAACAGATCGAGGCCGTTTTCGCCACACGTCATATCACTAGTGAGCGTACACGTTACGCGTACTTCGTTCAGTACGTACGCTTCGACGTCGCCTATACAGTTCAGGATCTTCTAGATCTTATTCCCAGAGATTAGCTTTATTCTAGCTTGAAACAGGCTATCCTCCAACGCACGGCACAATCTGCCGACAGCTAGCTTAATCAGCTCCTGAACATGCGTCATTTGCTCGCTGGTCGCACTTTAGACGATTTTATTTTCCGCCGCATCTGAATGGATAAACTGCCCTATCCGATGCAACAAGTCCTTGCTCTGCTAGAAGACACTGTCCCGCTTACCGAACTCGCGGAACATGCTGATCGCATCCAACAATGTTATCCCGGTGCTAGTTCGTACTCTGTACATCAAGCATCGACCTCAATGTCTAACCATGCTGTCTCTCAGGTTTTCATATCACAATTTTATCGTCGTACCCCACGACAGACGACCAAATCGTGTGGTACGTCATCTCCGTGGTCAAGTTCGCCCGCCGAAATGCTTCATGATGTTCCGGCGACAAGAGACTACGACCTAAAGAACCTTAAACATACTGTCAGGTTATTGTGCTCTCAATTGAGCACAATGTGTTCCGTACTCAACCGGCTACAAACAGCTCGGGCCCCTATCAACTGCCATCGCTCTAATTCAAAAGAGCGTGCAGACGACAAAGTCTGCTGGTACCATCGTACGTTCGGCCCAGATGCTATTAAATGCATCCCGCCCGAAATTCTGGTCGCATGCTTTTTGAAGATAGTCTTAAATACCTCCTCAGGGGTCCGACTGTCTGCAGGCTGGCTGTTTTCTGCGATTCGATATACCTCCGTGCGAAAGAGGGTGAGACAAAAAGCAGTAAGGCTCACGTAGGATGGCGGAGTACGTATCCATTTGCAGGAATTATGATTTTTCCTTGCTGACGGCCGGTAAATGTAATGTCATCAGTTATACTATCGGAGAATATATATATATGAGAAGAAGAGGCGATCACGGGAACCATAGTTTTACTTTCCTGACGTTTCAAAAGCGTACAGGCTTCCATCATCAGAGGTGGGGGTTGTACCGCGCCTCACAGTAGTTATAGTAGGTGACAGTCATGGTCAAAAGGGTTTAAGCCAATGCAAAGGAAGAGGGGGGCGGGACATCGGAAGGATGCTCAATCATTGACACCTTGAAGCGGATTAGTCTCAATCAAGGGGTCTCTCGTCGGATTCTGCTGTTCGCGCCCGTGCTGCTGTTATTGATCTAATTAACCGTCCTGGGCCGGTGATTTGTTTGTGTTCACACTTCCAGCTGGTTTTGCACCTACAGGATGAGCGGATGAAGCGGTTAGGCTGATAATTGCTCTGTTCCATTGTGGCACGGCGACTTGTGTGTCCACCATGGGCTCGCAGGGGCCCAGATTAGCGTCGGGTTCTGCTGTTCGCGCCTGCGCCGCTGTCATTGATCTAAGTTGTCGTCCTAGTCCGATGACCCCGTTTGTCTTAACACGTCCATCTGGTTTCGCACCTACAGAATGAGCGGATGAAGCGGTTAGGCTGATGATTGCTCCATCTGTTTGTGGTGCGGTTACTTATGGGTCCGCCATGGGCTCGTGAGGGCCCGGATTCACGTTCCGTCTAATTTGGTGTTCACTTTTCCCTTCATTGAGTTTCTTTTGGAGGGCTTGATAGGCTGTGGGAAGCGACACACAGTGGTTAATGGAGGTTATACCTGCGTGTCAGGCCTCGATTGTTTCCCTAACCACGCGGTCATTTCCCCGACCCAGAATTTCGGCATTCTGAAAAGTGAATTGGTGCCCGGAATTTGCGCAGTGTTCCGCCACCAACGAAAGTCGCTGCATCGTATCTACAGCCCTGCTGTTTTCTGCCATCCGGGTCTGCAGCCGCTTCCCAGTCTCTCCGACATAGTCGACCGCGCAGGAATCACATTTGACTCGATAAACGACGTTTGTGTTTTCACCTCGGGGCAGGGGTTTCTTCGGCCGCATGGCGAGATGTCGTATGGTTGCCTCTGGTCGGTGGGCGATGCCGATCCCCAGGGGTTTTAATAGACAAGAGACTGCCTCCGAAACGCCGTCAATGTATGGTAGCGCGCGCCATAATTTCGGTTGTTCGGCTGCCGGCTCTCCATTCGATCGGACCTGTCTGCAGCGTTCGATGAAATTTCGAGGATATCCGTTGGCCAAGAAGAGACGCTGGAGGTATCGTAATTCAAACTTCCGGTCCTGCGGCTCGCTGCAGTGTGTTTCTGCCCGTTTTTATAGTGTTCGCACACAACTGCGTTTGTGGCATGCCGGGTGTTCGCTATGGTAGCTTAGGATTTGGCGCGTATTGGTGGCCTTCCTGTACACCGTCGTTCTGAGGCTCCCATTGGGTTTTCTATGGACGAGCACGTCTAGGAACGGCAGTTGTATGTTATTTTCAGCCTCCATCGTAAACTGGATATCAGGGAAGACAGAATTCAGGAGATTGTGAAATTCCTGGACTTTTTCTCGTTCAATGATGACAAAGGTGTTGTAATGGGTTCCCAGGCTATTTAGTGCCGCCAGTCTCTTTGTGTCAGTTCAGTCGAGAGAACAACGAACAAGGTCGTAAGGGAAAGAAAGTCCTTTATTGCCTCCCTTAACGGGGACTATATGGAATGAAATCTATAGAAGCGA
This sequence comes from Ligula intestinalis, assembly GCA_036362985.1. Lineage (NCBI taxonomy): Eukaryota > Metazoa > Platyhelminthes > Cestoda > Diphyllobothriidea > Diphyllobothriidae > Ligula > Ligula intestinalis. The sequence continues at coordinate 47,786,427 of JAYGXS010000005.1, forward strand.
CCAA
>JAYGXS010000005.1:47786530-47810209 GCA_036362985.1 Ligula intestinalis
ATGGGGTGGTAAAATTATCATGGAAGAGTTACGAGTGGCGTAAGGTCGGTCAACTGGAAGGAGAGCGTTAATTTGTGGGAGATTAGGACTATTGTTAACGCGAAACAGAAAGCATAGACCAGCTTCGAGTCTTCTTATCCAAAGAAATTTCATGTTTGCTAATTGACATCTATCTGTATAACACATACCAGACCCAGAAACAGAAAATATTTTACGAGTGAAAACTCGCTGAACCTTTTCAATCTTACTACGGTCATGCTGGGTCATGAGGCCAAAAAGCGGGCAGCAGTATTCTAGTATAGGAAGAACAAACATGCGGTATAGTTTTAACTTCATTTCTGGAAGGAAAAAGTTATGCGATATAAACCCACATATCTGTGCGGCCTTGGCAGAAATTCGATCTGCATGAGGTGATAATGCAAGCTTATTCGTGTAAGTAAGACCCAAATCCTTTATCGTAGATCTTTCTAACAGTGGACTATTTTGGAAGATAATGGGTCCAGGAAGCCTTGCGGGACCAAAACTCAAGAAACTACATTTTGATGGAGAAAACTCCATCTGCCATGTTGCGCTCCAACTTGAGAGAGTACGCAAGTCTGCGTTAACTTTATCAACACAACTACTGGCCGTGTCCTTAGAAAATGAGTAAATACACTTAAGGTCATCAGCATAAATGAAATTTTCCGAATTATTTAGCACTGTTGAAATTTCATTTATGTAAAGAATGAAAAGGAGGGGAACTAAAACCGTGCCTTGTAATACACCACTCGTTATCGGCTGAGGCATCGAGTAGCTATTGCCTACTAAGACCTTCTGGCTGCGGTTAGACAGGTAGGAGGCAATGAAATCGAGGAGGGGAGGCCTGATGCCTAGGGCTTCCAGTTTCACTAAAAGGCGCCTATGAGGCACCTTGTCAAAAGCTTTACTAAGGTCAAAGTAAATCACGATGACTGATTGCTGTTCATTACGAAGTGAAGTAACTAGGTTAAGGAATGCTAAGTGGCAGGTTTCGCATGATCTTCCAGGTAGAAATCCATGCTGTGAGGCACTTAATAGTTTATTTTCTACACAAAAATCGAGAATTTGATTAAAAATGATCTTTTCCAGAAGTTTGGCTAGGGCCGGGGTTTTATGAACACCTCGGTAGTTATTTACGTCCGAACGAGATCCTGACTTGAAGACTGGAAGAATAATAGATGTCTTCCATGAGTCAGGAAAGAAACCGTTTAGAAGATAAGCTGAGAATAGATAACTTAGCAATCGGGGGAAGCTGAATACTCTCTTGATAAGTGAATTTGGAAGGCCGTCAGTTCCCGAGGAGTGCGAGTTTTTTAGACGGATAATGTGCTTACGAATTACTTCTATGGAGAAATCTATGGTACTGATAGTATTGACTGAGCATGGCTGAAAAGACGGGACCGGTTCAGATTCCGTCGTAAGGTGTTTTGCAAAGAACGCATTGAACAGTTCAGCCTTCTCAGACTCATCTTGCACAAAGTTTTTATTTTCATTCAGTAAGGGGGGGATTTCGTGACCTCATTTAGCGGAGGACCGACGGCGGAACAGTTGGGCAATCGATTTTGCAGAGTTTAACTCGCTGAGTGCGCAAGATTCCCTATGTTTGTCACGTGTAAGACGAATCTTAGACGCTAATTCGAAAATCTCTGCGATTCTAAGGTGCACCGATAATGAACTAGTAGACTGGTCTTTCAACTGTCTTTGCAATTTCTTCAGTCTAGACATAAGAAAATGAGGAACGGTGGGGTCCGAAGTATAAGGCTTAACAATTTTGATCGGCACAAATTCCAAAATGCTATTTGAAATTGCCGTCATTAAGTCACCGAGAATTGTTACACTGTTCGTGGAGGAAAGCTCCTGCCAGTCTAGTGAGTCCATAAAGTTGTTAATTGAATTAATATCAGCTAGGTCAAACGCACGGTAGGTACGAGTGGTGCTAGCCTTTTTCGTAGAAGCAAGCGGAAGGCAACAATGGATCAAAGTATGGTCACTTGGGAAGAGGTTCTGATTGTAGTCAACAAAAAGGGGGAAAATGTCATTAGTGAAAATTAAATCTAAAATATGCTGATCCCTTGTTGGGGAACAGACCAACTGAGACCAGTTTGAAAAATTGATGGTATCTAGGAAGGGCTGAAATCTGGATGGACAACAGTTCAATGACCAATCAATTTCGGGAAAGTTGAAATCCCCTGCGATAACTTTAGCATCAAAGGCGGACTCCGAAATCAGCCTACATATTTCGCAAAGCTTTTCATCATCTTCCGATGATGAGTTAGGTGGACTATAAATGCATCCAATAATCGCCTTTTGACGGGGAGACAGGATAATGGATGCAAAGCAGTAATTGCCCGAGAATGACTCAGCATCTAGGTTGAAGGGGAAATGCTTAAAAATAGCTTTAATATAGAGAAGACAACCGCCACCACGTTTACTAGGGCGGTCTTGACGGTAGAAATCATACTCGTCTATTATGAGTAAAGCATCAGAAATTACTGGATGGGTCCACGACTCTGTAATGCATATAACATCTGGCTTCAGCTCGAACGCAATAGCTCTAAGCTGAGCCATCTTATTTAAAACAGATCTTGCATTAAGCAGGATGATATCTAGTGAAGCTTGAGTAATCGAACTAGGGTTATCTTTATTTAGTAATAAAAATTTGGAGGTGGGTAATTTGGTTGGAAGTTTGGAGAATAGCCATCGACTGGAGCAGGACAATTAACATAAGAAAGCTGAGGGGGATAGCTGAAAGCTGCAGGTAGACAGCTCTGTGAGATCGATGGGCCATAGGGATACGTGCCGTGGTGAGCTTGCTGATAGTTACCGGGAAATTGGGAAAACCAAGACGGGAAAGAGAGGCTGGAGGGCGAGGTAAGGTAACTATGAGGATTAAGCGGTGGAAAGCCTGGCCCAGTATATTACTTGTGATAAGTAGGGTAACTTATATGTTTGTTAGCTTCCTGTTGTAAAGGCTTAGTTAGTGTTTGGGAAGGCTGCATGCTCGCGGTTGAGTTCCGGATCCCACCCTTTCGACGACCTGAATTGGGTGCTTTAATAGAAGGTTTGGGAGGACTCTGATCGAGTATCGAAGCTGTTGGTCTACCTGTCGTAGAAGGCTTTTCGAAATTTCTAGGAGGGCTACCAGAATTACTAGCTATGGCAACTGGAGAAGCATTAAAGTTGGAAGTAGACGGGGATGTCTGGTGACTTGAGGGGGATGAGACAGTTGCTGTACTGGGGAGCAGTAATCTAGGTTTGGCAGGAATAAAAGTACATGGCTCGCTAGGCTTCCTAGGGCTACGACCAGGAACTTGAGCCGGTTGCGGTGAAATTACTATTTTATTCGAAGAACTTGACGCTATTCTTCGCTCCATTGGAGTGAGATCATGACAGAGGAAATACATTGCATTTCTCAGATATTTGGAAACAAGCTCTTGCTGTTTAAAAATTGCGTATATTTCAATGGGTGAAAATAGCTTGACTAAAATGGGTGGGTTTTTACTGCGAGATGACAGTCTTATAGCCTCTGCTATTTTAAAGTTAAATCCACAGAAGCAGAGGAAATGCATTGCAACGTCCATTGGCCTAATTGATTTCGGAACGTTTTTCAGAATAAAATTGTACGACCTTTTTTGTCTATCCTGTGACTCACTTGCGACCAAATTAACGAGACTATCTAAACGTTTGCATTCCTGAGAGGAAACTGCAGCGATATTCCCATCAAATAGGGTCCCAAGGATTGAGAGAACTGACCCAAATTTCAACATAAACTCGCTGCAATTTTTCATTGCAGACAAATCTATTTGCTCGGCAGTCAGATCAGGCTGAATACTGATGTCAGGCTGAAGACTGATATCAGTAATGATGTTTGCCTTTCACAGACACCGCTTGGGTCTGGAATTCTGTGGCTTCCTACTGAATGAAAGTGTCGCCTTCATACTTTTCGAAGCAACAAGTAGACTAATCACGAAAACAGTTGGGAATTCAGAATAATACTAGAAGTACAAAACAAATGATTTGTACAGCGTTCTATGAAACAGAGGACAATATCTGACCAAATCAACGAAGGAGTTTGGTAGCAGATTTTGGCTAAGATAGTCAAATGTTACTTACTGATAATTTATTTAAGAAAACCAAAGACTTTGAGTCGTTTCTTCTCTTATATAAATCAATTTATATAAAGCTTCACTTATCTTCGAATTTGAACAAACCGCGTTTTAGTTTATTTACCTCATGGTAAAGTTCCTGCTTCATCTCCGAAAACCCCTGGCGGAGGACGAAGTCGTCACAGTCTAACTTCGGTAAACGTAGTAGACATCTTGGCCGTTTGGTGGGAGGTGGAAAATTAATAACATTATCTTAATGGCCATATCGGCAGTTGCTTTTTGGTTGTATCTTTATATGGTTGTCAAGGGCCCGTGTCGAAGTGGCCGGGCTGCCTGAGGAGCTAACACTACTAATACCCAGATTTGGCAATCTGGGTTCGAGATCCGGCGGTGTCGACACGTTTCGTGATAACGGACTGGTAGCATCTGAATTTTTCATGCTATGTAAGATTTTTTGTGTTACGACCTGCGTCTGATACTGCCAATTAAGTCGGAAGCCAAACCCAAGGGCCCGTAAGATTGAGGCGGAGAGAAGATCGATTGGCCAGATAGTGCAAGTTTACTGAGACAAGCAGGTTAAAGCAAGTCAGAGCAAAATATTGAGTTCCTGACAGATACAATAAAATGTTTTTGTTATAAAATTGCCTAAGGAACAACGTGAGAGTCACTTTTATCCTAACGTGAGAGTCCTAGCGTGAGAGTCACTTTTAACCTAAATTTTATGACAATATTTGGATAAAGGTATATAACAACACATTGATATAACGACTCAGCCTCGGCGTGAAATTCGGATATGTGCAGATTTTGTGGCGCAGATGAGTTTTTCACAAAATCAACACGTCCAAGAAGCAATTTCCAAACTTTAGAAATAATTAACAGACGAGGAATTTTTCGGAGCGACCGTATTGAGATTACCACGTATATACTTCCGAACTTTGGAAATATATAGTCAATTCTTGAATAATTTCCAAGAAGCGTGTCTTCTTTACTGAGATAGAGACTATAAACACGTAAGCTCGAGAGGCTTGAAATTCGTTGTATTGAACCAACCCAAACCATGTGTGTTTGAACGCACCAAGGTCACTCTTGGCGCAGATCTGAATGAGGATGGTGTAAACGTCTTTTGGTGAAGATACCGGTCTTCCTTCAAGCTCCCTCTGCTGGCACTATTTCCCCCCGTTTTGTGCCGCCGTTACACGCTCTTCCCGCCGTCCTGTGTCGCCATTACACACTCCTCCTGCCGTCAGCACCACAATGGCCCTCAACCGCAGTTGCCCATAGCGCTGCAATCCCGCCGGCATCTAGCTAATATTATGTGATCAACCCTTACTCCAAACGGATCATTTTTACAGACCCTTGGTAATCCTCCGTGTCGTATCCTTTCCACTCTTTATTGTTTACCATTCGTTCTACATCAACAGACCTTAGTTCTTACTTTCACCTTATTCTTCTATCTCCTTCTATGATTGCATGTTATGGTGATTGACGACCCCATTCGGCGTTATTTCTGGAGAATCATGTGTGTGAATTACTCCTTTAGATGTGTGCCAAACCCAACATTCCCGGCCCGCTACATCGCAAACAATTTCAAATATACGTTTACAGACTATTGCTGGACATAAGCAACGCTGAAACGTAATTGGTTGCCGCAATAATGAAATCTCACATCTGATTGGTTGGCACACTTTAAGCGCATTGTGACATCCGTCCGCGCGCGTTACCGCATTTTTTGACGTGCATGGCGTGCAACGTGTATACATATTGCAACTACTGCCTGACAAATTCACTGCTATTCCATAATATTTCTGTTATTATTCCCTATAATATTCCTGATCTTTACCGTTTTTGCTAATAATGTTTTAGGGCGAATCCAGAAGTACACGAAAATGGCGTTTCAAGAAGTTTCATGGAAAGGCATTCTTTGGGAAATAGGTAGTTTATTGCGTAAATTTTCGACACTGGTTCCCCAGTTCGTCATCAGACTTGAGAGAAATGTGCAAACAACAGTTAGCATTTCAAAGTGCTGATACAGTTATATAGTCATCTGGTGGGGGAAGGTTAATTGGGGTTTACAATTCGCGTCATATCGTGATGGACATGATTATCAGTTGCAATGGTGTAATGACTAATTGGTAACTGTAATTTGAGTCAGTCCGGGGTCAGTCCGGGTTATCCGCTGTGGACGCTAATTGCGGTTCATGTTGGTCCATGTTTGTCAGCTGCAGTCTTTTCCACCTTTCTTTGAGGTTTTTGTACACTCCAGCTAACTCAATGCGCCGGTTGATGCATGAATCATCGGAGTGCATGGCCTCAAGGAATTCTCGGCCTTTTCTGGAGGGGCAAACTCCGACGATGCGTGTTTTGTCCCATGCAAAAGTATGTTCTGTGTCAAGGCAATGCATAGCCACTTCGGAAGAACGGTCATGTCGCTTTACTGCCGATTGGTGCTCGCGGATGCGTGTGGAGACAGATCTTCCTGTTTGGCCACAATATACCTTGTCACAAGCTTGACATGGGATTTTGTAGATGGCTTCTTTCTTATCGAGGTAGCCAACCCTATCTTTAGGGTGTACTAACTGAGTGCGTAAAGTAGCCATCGGTTTGTGCGCCACTTTTATTTGGTGTTTCCGCAAGTGTCTTTCAACGAGTTCAGACACGTTCCTTATATAAGGAAGGACTCGCCATGTGTTTGTTTTGGGCGCCTGAGTGGGACTATCTGGTTTCTTTTTTCTTTTTCTTGGGATGCCTGCCTTTCGGTTTCAAGAAGTATTTGCAGGAGGAACTTTTGGCCGTCGAAGAGACCGTCAAGATGAGAGAAGAAGCCGATGATATGGTGGTAAACACAGGACAAGAGAGCCCAACACTTTGTGATAATAAATCAAGTGATGATAATTGAGAGTCATTGTCCATAGTTAGTGATGATGGCTGGGTCCTTACAGGTGAGGAGGAAGAGGACGAGGAAGCGATTGAGGAGGCAGTTAGCACGGAAACGGAGCAGAATAGCTATGTTCAGAGGTTGTGTGAATGGGCCGTGCGAAAAAAACACATAAAACACGCGCATTGGCGCGAATTAATGAACATAATTAGGCCACTCATACCGGACTTTCCAACCAACGAAAAGACTCTGTTAAAGGCGTCGTACGACTTAAAGGTTGTACCGATGGGCAGCACTGAGTACGTTCACATAGGTTTTAAACGAAAAATGCGCCAACTTATACCAAATAATGCAGAATCTGTGCCAGAGAAAGTTGACCTGCAGTTGGCAATAGACAGGGTGCCTATTTATAAGAAATTGAAAACTCACATGTGGCCCATCTTAGGTAGAGTAATTCGACACTTCCGGAGCGATGTGTTTCCGGTAGGTATTAACTATGGAGGCAGTAAGCCTTCTGATGTTCATGAGTACTGTAAGTTAGTTGTGGATGAGTTAATTGCTCTGCAGAGCAACGGAATTGTAAGTGAGGATGGTATGCCCAGTGAGTTTTCCCAACGCGATAGAGCGATTAGTGACTTTGACAGCTGGAAGAGTACTGGATTTCGTCAGTGCGGGTTATACGTAGGTCTCCTAGCTGTTTATGGTATTATACCAACAAATCACTTGCAGTAATTTTTTATGTTATCATCTGTTTTGCGTTTATTATCACTACCTGAAACTTGCTTTGCCAATGTTGGTTATTGTAGGAATTTGTTAAAGCTGTTCACTCAAATATTTTGTCATCTTTTTTGTAAGCAACACATGGCCTACAATTTCCATAGTATTATGCACATTGCAGATGACGTAGAACGTCATGGCCCCTTAGTTAGATTTTCAGCATTTCCTTTTGAGAGTTACCTGGGAAGGTTGAAGCGGAAACTGAGCAGCCCTCCACGACCTCTTCAACAGATAAATAAATAAATAAATTTTATATTTTAGGCCCGGAGGGCCTCATCATTGCAAACTTAGTGCAGTGGAAAAATCAATACAAAGTTGATAAATGCTGCTCTCCGTGAAACAACCACATAGACAGCGGGAGCGTTAAGTAGTGTTGGTAGATTAATTCATATTCACCAACATATCGTCGTTTTAAAATAGGAGTCAACGCATGGTGAACTAAGGAGGAAGCAGTGGAAAAAAACTCCTACCATTGAAGCTGGGGCGGAGTTCAGCGAATCCCTGCTTCAAAACAAAACAAAACGTAGGAGAAAAAACTGCTTCAAAAAAGTTAAGGCGGTTCGTTGAGAGGATTGATTGTAGTGCAAGTGAGAGAGGACTGTTGATGAGAACGAATGAGGGATTGGAAACGCTTCTTGTAATTGGAGAAATAATATAACAGCAGAGGCTGTCATTCACCATTGTTACACCACCCGACTGGCTTCATGATCAACCGGAGGAGGCCATCGCGGACAACAAGGTCGACAAGAGAGTGAACGGCAGAGGTCACCTGATCATCAACGAAACGCCGGAGATGTGACCTTGTAGACTGCGGAGTCCAGCGACGGCCTGGCGAAAATAGCAGAACTGCCACGAGCATGATTAAAGACCATGAAGCCTATCGTCAGGGTTGTAAAACGGAGAATGGAGAAACTGGCAATGATGACTGGACAGAGAAGTGGACGAAACATCGTTGCAAATATCATTCAGAAGAGGAAGAAATAGACATATATGGTAAAAAAATGTTCTGTAAAAATAACCACCTCAGATACCAGTGGGACCTTTTCAAAGTCCAAAAGTTGTGTGTTTGGAAAGGAGACGGATAACAAGGACTTTATATCTTCCGAAGTTAAGTGTTTGCGTTATTTGACTTTAAAAACTGCTAGGTTAGACCACAGCCTAATTTCGAGGGGAAAATTATTCCAGAGGAAGGCATATTTGGAGGCAAAGAAGTGAGAATGGTTCGAAGTGGAGCTTAAAGGGGCTGCAATAATCCTGGAGGAATTACGAGTGGCATAAGGTCTATCTGCGGGAATGAGAGCGTTGATTCGTGGAAGGTTAGGGGTAGAGTTAACGCGAAAGAGGAAACAGAGGCCCGCTTCGAGTCTTCTGACGAAAAGAAATGTCATGTTCGATAACTGACATTTCTCCGTATGTAATATAGTGGATCGAGGAAGAGCGAATATTTTGCGAGTAAATACCCTCTGTACATTTTCAATCTTACCACGGTCAGAAGCATTCATTAGACCAAAGAGGGGACAGCAGTATTCTAGGATGGGTAGAACATACATGCGATAAAGTTTTAACTTTATTTCCAGCAGGAAGAAATTGTGTGATATAAACCCACATATCTGTGCAGCCTTCACAGATATCCGATCCACATGAGGCGACAATGCTAGTTTATTTGTGAAGCTTACACCTAAGTCTTTTTTAGTGGATCGTTCTCAAAGTTGAGTATTTTGAAAGACTAGGGGACAAGGAAGCTTGGCGGGACCGAAACACATGAAACTAAACTTGGATGGCGAAAATTTCATCTGCCAGGTAGCACTCCAACGTGAGAGTTTAAGTAGGTTCACATTTATTTTATCAACGCATATACTTGCCATGTCCTTAGAAAATAAGTATATGCATTTGAGGTCATCTGCATAAATAAGATTGTGTGAATTTTCTAGAACAGTCGAAATTTCGTTTATCTATAGAATGAAGAATAAAGGACCAAAGGCAGTGCCTCTAAAAACGCCACTCGTAATCAGCTGAGAAATGGAGTTAATTTCACCTTCTAGGACCTTCTGGCTGCGGTTAGACAAGTAGGAACCGATGAAGTTGAGGAGAGTGGGACGGATGTCAATGGCTTCCAATTTTACCAGAAGCCGTCTGTGCGGTACCTTGTCGAAGGCCTTGCTCAGGTCAAAGTAGATAACAACCACGGATTGCTGCTCGTTACGGAGGGAAGTGACGTGGTTAAGAAAAGCTAAGTGACACGTCTCGCATGATCTTCCGGGTAGAAAACCATGCTGCGATTCGCTTAAAAGCTTATTTTTTCAGGAAAGAAACCATTTGAGAGATAGACTGAAAATATATGGCTTAGTAATTTGGGTAATGTTGAAACTCTTTTGATAGCTGAATTGGGGATACCATCAGTTCCCGAAGAGTGCGAGATTTTTAGATAAATTTTATGCTTTCGAATTAATTCTATGGAGAAATCAATGTTCCCGAGAGTATTGTCTGAGTATGGTTGAAACAACGGGACCGGTTCGGATTCTGTCGTAAAATGCTTCGCAAAGAAAGTATTGAATAATTCAGCCTTATCAGACTCATCGAGTACAAAGGTTTTATTTTCATTGAGCAATGGGGGTGTTTCAATTCCTCATTTTGCGGAGGACCTACGCGAAACAGTTGCGCAACCGATTTTGCAGAGTTTTACTTGCTCAGGGCACAAGATTCCTTGTGATGGTCACGTGCAAGACGAATCTTTGACGCTAATTCGAAGATCTCTGCGATCCTTAGATGCACAGACAGCGAACTAGTAGATCTATCTTCCAGCTGCCTCCTCAATTTCTTTAGTTTGGGCTAAAGAAAATGAGGGCCAGTCGATTCTGGTGTGTAGGGTTTTGCAATTTTATTGGGCAAAATTCCAGCATTTTATTAGAAACGACCGACATGAGTTCAGAAAGATATGCAGCGTCGTTACTGAAGGGGAGGCGCTAATGGAATGAGTGAGGAGGAGATAATAACTCCTCCATCTCTACAAAAGATAGCTTATGAACTTTGTGGAGAGGAGGCATAAACTCATCCTTGACAAGCGTTTTCCACTAATTTCCTTCATCCGCATAGCTTAGGACCTATAGTAGTTGGACTTGGCGGTTGTCAACAGTGCAAAGCCCTGTTGACTGACACATTTTGCCTCGACATAACCCTCGCTAATAGATCTGTTGATTTTAATAATAAGATTGTTTGTGTAAAAAACATAATTGTTGGTAAAAGCGAATGTGTCGGATTAATTTTCACTGAATTTGTTAACATATCCGTTTCATATCTACCCGAGGAAGTCTTCACTTCTGAAGGTATATAAAGCAGACATCAGTGACACGCTGCAGTATGCTACTTTGCCGACAAAGTTCTCTAAGTACGTAGGTTATCCACTTGAAGGTAGTTATGTTTTAATTGAAGCTATAAACAGCTTGTAGGAATCGATTTACTAATCCTTCGCATTTGCGAACAGTGCTCTGAACCCTACAACGCACAGTCTCTTTAGTGAGTGGTTAACGAGCATTGCAGGATAGAAGTGGTAACAGCCACAGGTGGATCGTCCACGATCCGACTACCCCATAAATAACTCCCGTTTTTTCCTGTGCGATTGTAGATTTCACGATGTCACAGCGCCCTCCATCACAACGGCCAAATAAGTCAGCATCCAACAATACGGATTTTGTCTGCGGACGGGATGCTCAAAGGTCACCAGTAAATCTTAACAATACTACTTTTATGCTTCTTAGGATCCTGAGCCGGAAGATATGTTTGAAAGAAGCGATGGCACACTGCCTAATGGCAACAACGATGTGGAAGTCACCGGTGGCAGTCCAGAGACCGGCGATGGATAGCTTCTTTTAAGTCCTCAGCTCACTGATTACGCGGCCGAAGCCATGCGGAATTATAATGATCTGAGGGAACGGCTTGAAAGCCTGGAATTTACGGTCCACAAGCAACAGATTGCTAGCCCTACGGCTAATCCCATCATCAGAAGCAACCCCATTGTTGACTCTCTAAAAACAGCTGCTGATTTCCGGCAACCGAACGTCTGCTTAACGGATGAAACATTCCGAAAGGAACTCGTAAGCAACAAATTTGGTGATAAACACTTGCATAAGATCGATTATCTCAATGGACCCGGCGGAAACACTCTTCCCGAGTTCGTTAAACGGATCTTTGGTGCAATATTCGATGACGAGATGAGCATGTATATTAACTTCCTCAGGAAAAAATCTAAATTAAGCCTCAAAGGCTCACAATTTTTTCATGTACTTTTGGGTGAGTTTCCTTATATCAACGATATTCTTATAGTTTAGGCCTCTTTGCTGCATGGAACAACGATAAAAACTGCAAAATTTCAAATTTTGAGAATGCAGTTCAGCGTCGCTTACGAGTGATGCTGAACACCCACAAACAGGGGAGACCGGGTTACAAACGAAAAATGAGCAGACTGGAAAGTAAACTTATAAATTTTTCATGCACTTTGGACTTGTAGAGGCCACCGCTAGGACATCGTTTGGTCCAGAACAGCAGAATGAAAATTGAATGTTGTGGAGGGACACACAACGAAGCGCCTCTGTACATACTAATAGTATTCTTATATTTTTTTTCGATAATAAAGTTTTATACTAATTATATTCGGCTTCCGACTAACAGTTACTACTAATGAAAGGTATTTTAACGTAATAAATGGGTCATTCCTTCACAAAAGGGATCCACTACCAAGCGTAAGCCGCCTTTATCGCCGAACACTATGCATGTCCATAAATAGATATCGTACAGATATCTATCAAAGGGTCCAAAATAGATATCAACTAGACATTTTAATGTCTATGAATACGCATTCCATTTACATTCTATAGACATTTAATGCAAATAGGGTTCCTTGCTCCAATTCTTGTTCTGCATGTTTTTCTGCATTCTTTGTGACTCAGTATTAATACTTTATGTAGTCGTTTGGTTGTTTGGTTGTACCACGACCAGGCCGCGTGTTTTCGAGTGAACACGCTCGTACAGTTTAGGTTTTTGATTGGTGCGTTCTGTTCTGACTGGAAAAAATAAAAATATCACGTTTTCCGAGCATTTCCTTTCTAAATTACTTCTCCGTTAAATCCTAGCTGTGTAATCGTTGGTCTTACTCGGCCCGGTTCCGTTCATCGAGTAATGAACTGCAGTGCAATGCACATGGCATGGGTTAACTGTCAGGATTTCAGTATTTCAGACTGTATTTGCTTACTGTTGTGGTCTGCTGCGTTTCAAAGGCAGAAATACTGCATATCTAATGCATCTGACCACTTTTTATTCAAATAAAGACGAAGCTGCACAATTGTAGTTCCGTCGGTACGGACGTCGTGTCTACTGTAATCTGGGCTGAGAGTTGTAGGTAAATTCTTATCCAAAACCTATATAGAAATGGAGGTACGTGGGTTCTTTTCGGTATATGTTTAGGCGGGAGACCATGCTGTGCCTTTTATGTGACAATAGTAGCTATCGCTCCTAATTTCCCGAATTGTTCGCTCTCTTCAAATGTGGCTGGCTAGAAGGCATTCAACACTTTATAACCTCGAGTTTCACTAACTAGTTACCTTTCTTATGAGTGTAATAAGTGTAAGGCCTGTGGGTTAAGTCGGTTACTGCTTTAGTAGAGGGTCATTCCCAAAATCCAACTCAGGTTAAGTCCAAACCGCAACACTAATTGTCCGTTTACCAGTCGTTATTTTCGAATTGACTATCATGATACAAATGCGCTGGTATAGCGTTTAAGTCAATTTTCCTCTCTAACTCGTCAACCTCCGTGAACATTCTACATATTTTTCTACAATTTCGAACTTCCTGTCGCGTTGTCATGTCTATCAAAAATCTTATTTGTATCATCATCTCGGGTTTGCCCTATTATGTATGGGAGTTTTCAATTTGATAAGCATCTTTGTGCCTTTGTTGAAACATGTCTCCATGCCTTAGATTAAGTGACGCGCGTAACCATTACGTTTTATTTTGCATCTAGCTCGCCACTTGGCGATTGTTTTTTTTCGACTGGCATTCTACTCGTCCAATTCCCGGTCTTTCGACCCCATTCCGATTGCTAATTTTGCATAAGTAACTGCAGTCAGTTTGCCCAACTGTATGGGTTTCGCGTCATAGGTTCAGAATTAAGCTGACTTTCGATGGCACGGGTGCCACACTGCTATTCATTACAACTTTGTTATTTTCTACGCCCGCTTCGCATTTCTACTCTCTTCATTATAGCTGCAATCCTCAAGAAATGTCAAAGAAGAAGGGTGATGTGCCACCAAAATCTGTTTTGCTAGGTCGTGTTGGCACCAACTTGAAGTGCGGCATTGTAGGCCTACCGAACGTCGGGTTCGTTGTTGTTTTTGTGTCGTATTTATCTTCCTATAGAAAATCCACTTTTTTCAACGTACTTACCAAAAGTGCTATCCCGGCTGCCAATTTTCCCTTCTGCACCATTGACCCCAACGAAAGCATGCCATTACTCTTTTTTGCAATAACTTCTACTGTTCCTTAGGTCGGGTCACCGTTCCGGATCCGCGCTTTGACTTTTTATGCGAGCATCACAATCCCGTGAGGTGAGTTGTTTTATTACTTGTTTACAGTTATTATTTTGTAAAGTTTATGTAAGTCTTGCCTTGGAAACTGAATAGTATGCCAGTGTCTCGTTTTTCAAACTTCTAGAGCCCAGTTCGGTCTCTACAGCCCCTGCCAGTTAAACAATGCGTTGTGTTGTTCGTTAGGTCCAGGCCATCTGCTGATTAATTTAGATAGTTATCACACTTGTGATGCATCGCTAGGTTGTTATGGCCCTGAAAGTCGCACACATAGCCTTGACTTTTATTTACGTTTTGATTTTTCTGCCATCTGGTTTTATTTATCGCATCTTTTCTGGGTTCCTTGTACCGTGCACTTTTTGAGATAACTATTTTTTGCCAAACTAGCCGAGTGCCTGCCTACTTGAATGTCGTTGATATTGCCGGTCTGGTGAAAGGTGCGCACGAGGGCGCGGGTCTGGGTAACGCCTTCCTTTCACACATTAAGTCGGTGGACGCCCTCATCCATGTGTTGCGTAAGTTCTCACTCTTTCTTATCTAAATCGCATTTTCTTCCTCATGGGCTCATTCGCTTTTCTCATCACAGGTGTCTTTAGTGATCCAGATGTCAGCCATGTCGAAGGCGATATCAACCCTATTCGGGATCTCGCCATAATTGAGGAAGAATTGCGTCTTAAAGACGAGGAATATGTAACTGTGCAGTGGGAGAAGCTCGAGAAGGCCGTCGTTCGAGGTGGTGACAAGAAACAGAAGCCCGATTTTGATTGCATAACCAAGGCAAAGGAGATTATTTGTGAAAAGAAGACTGGTATTCGCTTTGGCGAATGGAGCCCAACCGAGGTAAGTCCGCCCGAATCCATGTTCTTTGGGTGTGTAGGTCTAGAACCTTGTTGGAAATTTGCCTATTGGACTTCGCAGAAACCTGCATACTGTGTGCTGAAAGTTGATCGGAATTTTGTTTTTCACCACAAATAGCACGTGGTTTTAAAGTTGATCACCCCCATTCAGATATTACCAATTGTTTGTTTTTTTTGAAAACGAAACACTTTACGCTTCCATTGGGTTTCCGTCTAAGAGTTTTGACACGATTAACTAACCCTCCGTTTGTCTTTCAACCAATCTAGATCGAAATTCTGAACCACCACTTATTCCTTACTGCCAAACCTATGATCTATCTTGTCAACATGTCGGAAAAGGACTACTTCCGCAAGAAGAACAAGTGGTATGCAAGTTTTAGGGATCGTGCAAGTCCCTATTTTTCTGTGATTTAGGGAAAACATTTCGAAAATATTTTACGTTTATCTTTTGCTGCAGTTTTATCCTGATGAGTTTTCAATTTGCTTTCATTCGTGCGAAAAGTGGCTCTATTTTAGCTTCACCACACCTACAAATTAATCCTGATTCGCAGAGTTTACTCTGCTTATATTAGGGAATTGGCTCTACTGGTATGATACCTTGGCAAATTAGGGTTTGTTCTATACACTCTCCGTTCTCTGCCGTTGGTCATTCACTTACCTATTCCTGGGCTCCTGGCCTCGAATCAACCTCAACCTTACATACCACCAGACTTCGACTGGAGTTCATTGTCTCCCTTTCCTGGTTATTAAAAGATGTCTAGAAAAAAAACGTATTCAAGCAGGCCTGGCGTGTCTGGCACCAACAACGGTCAAACCCTCATCACATCCTCACCGTTGGCTTCTGTGACTTTGGAATTTTCGCATCCAACAGGTCAGCAGGACCACCCCACGCTTTAAAGATACTGACGCTAAAGATTTCTATCATGCCTGTTTTTCGTCCGGTTCGATATCGAACGTTTAAAGCAACGTTTCCCAGGTGCAAATTTAAAGATAGCAATGAAAGCAGGATTTAGTGGATCCATGGCATTTCGAGAGAGCTCTTCAGTTGCTGTCTCTCATTGCGTAATGTGAATCACATTAGAGAAAATACTAATCGGATACATACAGAAAAATCTATGGAAACACAAGGTCATATGAAATGGCCAAGAAGCTAATCAATAACATGAGAAGTTAAAACGCTATGGTCAGCAAAAAACGCGGAAAGACGTCTGAGGTAACAATTTGGTAACATTGGCTCCGTTTACACATTTCCCCTCCCAAATTGTCACCTCAGTCATCTTTCCCGTTTTTTGCTGACCATAGCGTTTTAACTTCTCATGTTATTGATTAGCCGCTTGGCCATTTCTTATGACCTTGTGTTTCTATCGATTTTTCTGTATGAATCCAATAAGTATTTTCTCTAATGTGATTCACATTACGCAATGAGAGACAGCAACTAAAGAGCTCTCTCGAAATGCCATGGATCCAATAAATCTTGCTTTTATTGCTATCTTTAAATTTTCGAACGTTTTAAAAGCCACCACAAACTGATTTTTACTTCCAGTCCTCGCTGCTGCAATGCCAGCTAACCACTCAGGTGGTGGAACTTCTTCCATCGACGAGTAGAACACACTGGTTCGTCCATCCCTGTAGTAAGGGTTGGCTCCGACAGGGCGTTCAGTGGATGTAGTATACGAGATAGAACTTGTGAAATCTGGGTTTACACGTGTTACTGCAATTGCGCCACCGCCGCGTCGTTTACTGTAGACTCTTTTGCGTCCACCTCATCCGCGCGACATCCACCGGCCACGCACAAAGGCGGTCGTCTCCAAGCGACAATATCATGGTCACTGTCGGACACCTGCTAATCTATCGCATCATAACTGAAGGACCGCCGTCGTGAGCTTCGACAAACGCAATTCGCCTTCGTATTACGTGCCCACACATGGCATGGCCTATGCAGTCATGTGCGCATACGCAGCGATTGAAAAGTGAACACCCTGAGCACCGAACATTTGTGTCACGCATGCACCTCATCTGGTACTCCTTATTCTCGCAGCACGACTGGTGAACAATTGTAGTGACCCTCAATCAGCGCTCGTCAGGCCCACTTCTCCTGCACACCACCTCGTGACTGCACGTTTTGGCATCATATGGACCTAATCGGTCATGTGTATGCGCACCCTAGGGGAATCATTCATCGTCTATGACAAATGACGTATGCCTCCAATGAAATTGCGACTGTCATGGAGAGCAAGCGTCATCACTCAATCAGTTCCAGGTGGTGGGCTTCTTCTCACCATGCGAGTCATGTATTATGTCCCATTAGGATTATTTTAAGGTGAGAGTGGTTGTGGAGGTGTCAGCGGCTGCTAATATACGAACGACAGTCCGAAGCCACTTTTTGATGTTGATAATGGCCGCCAGTTTTTGCCACAACACCGCGCCATCATATGTCCCCCTCTTCCGATTGCACCTAGGTTGGCCCCAATCAAGGAATGGGTAGACGCGCATGACCCTGGTGCCACTATAATCCCCTTCTCCGCTGACTTCGAGTTGCGTTTCGTTGAAATGTCGCCTGAAGAACAGGAGGCTTTCCACAAAGAGATGCCAGGCACCACTTCCGTCCTGCCCAAAATCATCCAGACGGGTTACAAGACTCTGCAGCTCATTTACTTCTTCACCTGCGGCAAGGATGAGGTTAAGGCCTGGACCATTCAGGTGTGTTTTGATTTTAGAGGTGGTGTTTTCGAGAGCATAAGTGACGCTTTTTATGAACGTTCAACGTATCCTTTAATTGCTCTCTGCTTACGTGAGCGCAATCATAGTTTTCTCCTGGTGTTCCTTGTGAGATTACAGGGGCAATTAAGGCATAGGATGCAGTACATGGCACCAGCTTTCTGACTTAACTTTAATTCTGATTTGCTAGTAACAGGCCGGTTTGAAATGCCAAGTTCCTCCACCATTTGTCAAAACGGTTCCTAAAGATTCCTTCTATGTGGTATGGAATGCCTACTCTTCGGGTTTTTGTGTGGGTTCTCTGGGACGCAGATAATAAGCTCTAGATAATCGAAAGCGTATCACAGTCAGTTTGCATAAATTTATTGTGAAGATAGCTGACCGCCTTCCTGTTATCCGCAATGAGTCAGTGTTTAGATCTGTTACCACCTGCTTGTAATTGGCACGAACTCTGAGCTAGCCCAGCTGTTGTCCCGAGCGTCAGCACGAGAGAGCAAGAGAACTCCATCGGCCAAGAGAAGTGTATTCACACACTGCAAGTCAAGTCACTCTTGCAAAGGGCTGAGGTGTATTTATTCAGTCCGTTTCATGAGCAGGCGTCAGCGACAGAGGACCAGTCGGCCTTGAAGAAAAATTGATAGCCACGGCGTGCTCTCGTAACAGTGGCGTGGAGTTGCACTCGGAGGCCATCTGTAAGATGAGTAATCGTGGGAATAGGCGCATTCCCAAAAATATCCCTCTGAAGAATATATTTAATCAGTTCATGTGGCAAGGGATGGTGGTTGTGAATTTTGGAGATTTGGCATGTCTTTGTCGCTTTCCTATGCATATAGTTGGCCCGGTATCATCACTGGGCTTCCGCCTTCCGAGCGCACTGCGAACGGATGGTTGTTCTCCTTTATTAACCCTTGTGAGTTCTGCCTTAGAAACGATTTCATGTAAAATTAATGCTGTATCCGACTTTCATACTAACCCCCTTATGCTTACTGGTCGGGATGTATAATATCCGGGCAGCTGGACAGCATGTGTCAAGCCTCTTGAGAGTGGTGTTTTGCCGATGGTTGCTGCAGTAGAAATGTTTCTCGTCTTTTGTTTGGACCGCAGCATTCCAGCCGTAGTGGGGGCAGGCAGGCAAGTAGCCCTTGTTGGATCCGGAACCCCGCCGGGTGGGCCTCAATCCCGGCGGCGAGGAGGAGAAGGAGCAGCAGCAGCATAGTCAGGAGGGGCTGCTCTGTCATCAAAAAACAGATTGAGAGAAGAGATGGATCCATCATAGGGAGGTTTGATGTAGCAGACCTTGGCCGCCCTGAGGGCGGGTGGGAACGCGGTCAAAGACGCGTCTGCTGTGGTTCCCCCCCCCCCGTAGTGGGGGATAGCATGGTGGTGAACAGTCAACTATTCGTACATTGACCATACACTCGGATGGACCTAGGACTCGTGCAGAAAGGGAGTTTCGTTTCGTCGGCAGAGTTTCCTAGTAGGGTCTTCGAAAGGTTCTTATGTGTTATAGCCTCCTACTTAAATGCTTTAAGTAGGTTGAATTACTCACAATCTTCCTGTTTTCTACACGCACTCCTCTCGGTCCAGCAGAAATTTGATGAAGGCATTGAACTGCAGAGTGGTCCTCCGAAGGTCATCGCATATCATAACCGCTTACGTCAGTATACTAAGCGAAATTAGCCTTTTAAATTAACCACGGGAATAACCGCTTACTTACGAATGTTAAGTGGAACGATTTCCACAATCTTCCCCTTTTTGTACTGCGTTCACCTTTTTGCAAGTTAATGTTGCTGGTTCCACTAGAAAATGTACCTCACTTACTTGGCCCGAGGTTAGGGCACACTTCTCCCTGCATACATGCGTTGGTCGGGTGGGAGGTTAGCGATGATATTAAAGCCCACTTCCGTGTCTTCTCCCAAGATTTCAGTACGCGACCCAACTTGTCCTCGTAGCTTTTCTATTTTGCGGAAATATTGCTATCTAATTTGTTCCCTGATATGCCCAGCCCGTCCTCTCCCCTAAAATCAGGTGCCCGTGAGCCTGGGGGGTGCGCTTCACACGTTCCGCAGGCGGCCCCACAAGGAATCCCTACCGTTTCGTCTTGTAAACGGTGAATCACCCTCCCCAGCTTTCCAATTAGACAAGTAATGTAATGAGAAAGTCTGGCATCGAGCCAATCAGAAGCTCGCTACTTTTGTTCGCATCTGTCCGTGTGCAATCAGTCACAAAACAATAAGTATTAGAGGTTTCCATTGCAGCTGTAGGTGTCCATGTATGTGCGATATGTGTTCGGAAGTTCTCTTCTACTTCATCATGTTCGTGGGTATAGTTTTGCGATCGTGTTTCTGAGGAAACGACCCTGTAGTAGCATTGCGCTTATATACCACAAAACTCCGGCGATGTCCAGCTGACCTGGTGGTCGCGATTTGCCATCGAAGGTGTTCTTGCTGTGGTCGCCTTCTGTGCTGAATTTTAATTCATCGGCCTGACTTGGCATAGTCTTACCGAATAACTTGGTCCCTCCCGTTTACTGCCGCACCTTTGGTAAAAGCTGTTCACCTCTGTTCTGTTTTCCCATAACAGAAAAACACGAAAGCGCCACAGGCCGCTGGCCGTATCCATTCGGACATGGAAAAGGGCTTCATTATGGCCGAAGTGATGTCCTTCGAGGATTTCAAGACTGAAGGCTCGGAAGCTGCATGCAAGGTTTGTTTTTCCTATCCTTTCAAACGTTTGTGAAAATTTCTGCTGTGATCAGACTTGCACCTGTAGCTTGTGTGCTATGTGTACAATCTATTTAGCAATAAGTAGTCAGTGCTCTCATCAGTCGTAGCCGTACAGTCTTTTTTCGTAAATGCTCTACGTTATTGATGTTTTCTTTGTCGAAAGTCACCAAATATCAGATTAATGACTATAAATTGTTTTCCCGAAGTGATTTTGGAACACAACAGACGTCGCAAACAGGCTGAAATCAATTATGTCATACATTTTGAAAGCCCTTGCTAAATTACTAACAAGTATTTCACATTTAACCTTTTAATTTACTCCGAACTTACTGCCTTCATTCGAAATAAGTCCCTCAGAAAAAAACCTTGTTAGGCTCGAACCGAACTGTAATCTGTATAGTTATATGCCGTTATGTCCCAGCAGTTGATTTATTGAAGCTCAATTATTCCTTATTAAGTTTTGGACCAAGTCTGACAAGGTCTGTTCTAAAGGCCTCCAAGTTGGTGGAAAAAATGCCGCTTTTGTTTGCTCCAGGCAAAGACAAATCCATAATTGATTATATGCCCCGTATCCTCCACCCGCCGTCAGGAAACAGACCTAGGGACCCAGCCCCCCCCCCCCCACCTTCCACGTAACAGAGGTGGCTTGCGCTATATCCTGTATAGTGTAAATGCTATCTTGTCGTAATCCTAACCCTAATCTTAGCCGTCGCACTGCCTGCTCGTCACTGTGTTATTATTTACCATCCTGATAGCAAAGGTTCAGGCCCGCGTGTCTGGCCAATCTGCTACTGCCGCTGCCTGACGCAGATGGGGGAGGGGTTCGTCTCACCAGTGCATCGCCCAGCGTTCCCTGTGTTATAACGGTGGCCAAAATGCGGCGATATTCCCGTCTGACTAACGCCTCGTGTAAGCTCCGAAGGAAGAACACAACAAGAGTGGGTAGAAAGCACAAGTCTTGGAAGAACCTAGTACAGCATAATTTAAATCAAGCAAATGCATAGGTACAAGGTTGGACCAATTAGATGCTGGTCACAAGAAAGTCATGAATTCATTGGATGGTGTGTCATGGGAGTTGGCATGCTAGTCTACCACTTGGCAAGAGTTGAGCGCAGATTTCAGACAATGCACTTGTGTGGGTGGACCGCTGCCAGCTGTGTTAGTCCTGTGCCGGCCATAGCTAAACTCGGGTGTCATACAATGCACTTTTGTGCGTGGCCGCTTGCTGACGTGACAGCTGTGTTCGCGTCCTGTGCCGCTGTGCCGTGCGTTGTATGTGAGCAGAGCAGACGCTGGCGTGGGGATGTCGTTCAGGCCGCGCGCACTTACGCCGCCTCCGGTATATAAGCCTTAACTTTGGGCCCGATTCCTTCAAGTTCCGAGGGCATAAATGTACGAATTTGGAGTGAATCCTTCGGAACGGGCTCGCTCTGTAATTGATATGCATACTTCAGCTGAAATCCACGCCTGAAAAGGTGTGCTCCGTAGGAGGAACTCCGAATTTGCGCATTAATTTCTAGAAAATTTAAATAAGACAAGCCGCTATCCATGAGCTTCAACGGGACAACCACGTAATGTTTATAATCCGCCCACAGGCTGTCCAGGTCTGCTTCGAAGAGTTGAGGGACGGTTAATATGCTACTTTTTAAGATTAAAAAGCCGAAATTTCACAACTAGGATGTTTACCGGAGAACACACAGGAAACGTTGGAAGACGCATGAATAAGCAGAAAATTAGTAAACCAATAGTCTGTGCTTTCGCTATTTTGGTGTGTCATCGTATGATTACATGTCCAGGAAGGAGAGGTTATCCTCTTCTCTTATTATTTTTTTGTAACTGAGTGATAGTTGCCGTTGTCCGAGAATATTCCCAGTATGTAGACCATTATAATCTAATTGTATAGCACCAAAGGCTAATTTACAAACTATCAATGGCGCGAATGTCTTCATAAATGCACGTTGCGGATGAAAATTTCCGTATTCTTGTCTGTTTCCTCAGCAGGCTGTCTAATCGGGCACTTTGCTCCTGAGTTTGATAATTCTGGCCCTGCATTTGTCAGTCAAGCTGCAAAAATAATATGTCAATATTTTGTCTGACAGCCCTTTTGACTTTATTGTGACTATCAAACCTATCTGTCAGAACACCTGCTACATTTTTTATAATGATTTGTCTAATTTGCTGTTAACGTTTAATGTACACCTTGCTTCTTGGCCTTTTAGAATGCCGGTAAATATCGTCAAAAGGGTCGGGAGTACGTGGTACAGGATGGAGACATTATCTTCTTTAAATTCAACG
This sequence comes from Ligula intestinalis, assembly GCA_036362985.1. NCBI lineage: Eukaryota > Metazoa > Platyhelminthes > Cestoda > Diphyllobothriidea > Diphyllobothriidae > Ligula > Ligula intestinalis. The sequence continues at coordinate 47,809,478 of JAYGXS010000005.1, forward strand.
CTGGCGCTGGCCTCCAGAGCAAGAAAAAGTAGATGCCGGTCGCCCTTTCTCTTCGACTGCATAGCTAATCTTGGATGAGGCATACATCCTTTCAGACGCAGGAGTGGATAATCCGAGCTTTTCTGATCCTTCCATTCCCCCGCTTTCCGTGCATGTGTATTTCCACCCCTCTGTCTGTACTCCCCCCAAAGAGCTGCAATGAATCCTTTTTATGCCTGGAAGTAGCGTTTGTGGTATAGTCTACAGGTTGCTGAAGCGTGCCGGAGGTCGAGGACAGAATGCTGCACATGTGCGACTGCATGCCTACGCTGCGAAACAATGTGAGCACTTGTCAGGGTCTTCTTCTTGCGTTTCTCTACGTCAGAGTGCACGAAATTTGGGTGGATCGGTGCCATGTCAGATGATACTGTAGCTTTTCAGTAGTGGTTATGCGTCTAGAACACTACATTATCAGATCAGGTAGTTAGAAAAGACAGTTCGGATCCAAGGAATCTCAGCGAGGGTCGAATGTGTCAGTGAAGTAGGTTTATTGCCGTCCAGACACCAAATTTGAGGCATAGCGCAGTGTCGAACGTTAAAAATGCAGTTGGCACATCCGCATTATCATGTTGAGTGCTTGAAAATGTTTCGTTGGTAATGCGCGAATGGATGTCTCGTACATTGGAGAGATGCAATATGATGGTAACGTATCTGGTTGATTGCTTCAAATAACTCGATTGGGGTTTGACTTGG